>OX638136.1:19637931-20218170 GCA_951804985.1 Dryomyza anilis | reverse complement strand
TATTTATATATTATATATTTATATATTTATATATTTATATATTTATATATTTATATTATTTATATATTTATATATTTATATATTTATATATTTATATATTTATATATTTATATATTTATATATTTATATATTTATATATTTATATATTTATATATTTATATATTTATATATTTATATATTATATATTTATATATTTATATATTTATATATTTATATATTTATATATTTATATATTTATATATTTATATATTTATATATTTATATATTTATATATTTATATATTTATATATTTATATATTTATATATTTAATTATTTATATATTTATATATTTATATATTTATATATTTATATATTTATATATTTATATATTTATATATTTATATATTTATATATTTATATATTTATATATTTATATATTTATATATTTATATATTTATATATTTATATATTTATATATTTATATATTTTATATATTTATATATTTATATATTTATATATTTATATATTTATATATTTATATATTTATATATTTATATATTTATATATTTATATATTTATATATTTATATATTTATATATTTATATATTTATATATTTATATATTTATATATTTATATATTTATATATTTATATATTTATATATTTATATATTTATATATTTATATATTTATATATTTATATATTTAATATATTTATATATTTATATATTTATATATTTATATATTTATATATTTATATTTTATATATTTATATATTTATATATTTATATATTTATATATTTATATATTATAATTTATATATTTATATATTTATATATTTATATATTATATATTTATATATTTATATATTTATATATTTATATATTTATTATTTATATATTTATATATTTATATATTTATATATTTATATATTTATATATTATATATTTATATATTTATATATTTATATATTTATATATTTATATATTTATATATTTATATATTTATATATTATATATTTATATATTTATATATTTATATATTTATATATTTATATATTTATATATTTATATATTTATATATTTATATATTTATATATTTATATATTTATATATTATTTATATTTATATATTTATATATTTATATATTTATATTTATATATTTATATATTTATATATTTATATATTTATATATTTATATATTTATATATTATATATTTATATATTTTATATATTTATATATTTATATATTTATATATTTATATATTTATATTTATATATTTATATATTTATATATTTATATATTTATATATTTATATATTTATATATTTATATATTTATATATTTATATATTTATATATTTATATATTTATATATTTATATATTTATATATTTATATATTTATATATTTATATATTTATATATTTATATATTTATATATTTATATATTTATATATTTATATATTTATATATTTATATATTTATATATTTATATATTTATATATTTATATATTTATATATTTATATATTTATATATTTATATATTTATATATTTATATATTTATATATTTATATATTTATATATTTATATATTTATATATTTATATATTTATATATTTATATATTTATATATTTATATATTTATATATTTATATATTTATATATTTATATATTTATATATTTATATATTTATATATTTATATATTTATATATTTATATATTTATATATTTATATATTTATATATTTATATATTTATATATTTATATATTTATATATTTATATATTTATATATTTATATATTTATATATTTATATATTTATATATTTATATATTTATATATTTATATATTTATATATTTATATATTTATATATTTATATATTTATATATTTATATATTTATATATTTATATATTTATATATTTATATATTTATATATTTATATATTTATATATTTATATATTTATATATTTATATATTTATATATTTATATATTTATATATTTATATATTTATATATTTATATATTTATATATTTATATATTTATATATTTATATATTTATATATTTATATATTTATATATTTATATATTTATATATTTATATATTTATATATTTATATATTTATATATTTATATATTTATATATTTATATATTTATATATTTATATATTTATATATTTATATATTTATATATTTATATATTTATATATTTATATATTTATATATTTATATATTTATATATTTATATATTTATATATTTATATATTTATATATTTATATATTTATATATTTATATATTTATATATTTATATATTTATATATTTATATATTTATATATTTATATATTTATATATTTATATATTTATATATTTATATATTTATATATTTATATATTTATATATTTATATATTTATATATTTATATATTTATATATTTATATATTTATATATTTATATATTTATATATTTATATATTTATATATTTATATATTTATATATTTATATATTTATATATTTATATATTTATATATTTATATATTTATATATTTATATATTTATATATTTATATATTTATATATTTATATATTTATATATTTATATATTTATATATTTATATATTTATATATTTATATATTTATATATTTATATATTTATATATTTATATATTTATATATTTATATATTTATATATTTATATATTTATATATTTATATATTTATATATTTATATATTTATATATTTATATATTTATATATTTATATATTTATATATTTATATATTTATATATTTATATATTTATATATTTATATATTTATATATTTATATATTTATATATTTATATATTTATATATTTATATATTTATATATTTATATATTTATATATTTATATATTTATATATTTATATATTTATATATTTATATATTTATATATTTATATATTTATATATTTATATATTTATATATTTATATATTTATATATTTATATATTTATATATTTATATATTTATATATTTATATATTTATATATTTATATATTTATATATTTATATATTTATATATTTATATATTTATATATTTATATATTTATATATTTATATATTTATATATTTATATATTTATATATTTATATATTTATATATTTATATATTTATATATTTATATATTTATATATTTATATATTTATATATTTATATATTTATATATTTATATATTTATATATTTATATATTTATATATTTATATATTTATATATTTATATATTTATATATTTATATATTTATATATTTATATATTTATATATTTATATATTTATATATTTATATATTTATATATTTATATATTTATATATTTATATATTTATATATTTATATATTTATATATTTATATATTTATATATTTATATATTTATATATTTATATATTTATATATTTATATATTTATATATTTATATATTTATATATTTATATATTTATATATTTATATATTTATATATTTATATATTTATATATTTATATATTTATATATTTATATATTTATATATTTATATATTTATATATTTATATATTTATATATTTATATATTTATATATTTATATATTTATATATTTATATATTTATATATTTATATATTTATATATTTATATATTTATATATTTATATATTTATATATTTATATATTTATATATTTATATATTTATATATTTATATATTTATATATTTATATATTTATATATTTATATATTTATATATTTATATATTTATATATTTATATATTTATATATTTATATATTTATATATTTATATATTTATATATTTATATATTTATATATTTATATATTTATATATTTATATATTTATATATTTATATATTTATATATTTATATATTTATATATTTATATATTTATATATTTATATATTTATATATTTATATATTTATATATTTATATATTTATATATTTATATATTTATATATTTATATATTTATATATTTATATATTTATATATTTATATATTTATATATTTATATATTTATATATTTATATATTTATATATTTATATATTTATATATTTATATATTTATATATTTATATATTTATATATTTATATATTTATATATTTATATATTTATATATTTATATATTTATATATTTATATATTTATATATTTATATATTTATATATTTATATATTTATATATTTATATATTTATATATTTATATATTTATATATTTATATATTTATATATTTATATATTTATATATTTATATATTTATATATTTATATATTTATATATTTATATATTTATATATTTATATATTTATATATTTATATATTTATATATTTATATATTTATATATTTATATATTTATATATTTATATATTTATATATTTATATATTTATATATTTATATATTTATATATTTATATATTTATATATTTATATATTTATATATTTATATATTTATATATTTATATATTTATATATTTATATATTTATATATTTATATATTTATATATTTATATATTTATATATTTATATATTTATATATTTATATATTTATATATTTATATATTTATATATTTATATATTTATATATTTATATATTTATATATTTATATATTTATATATTTATATATTTATATATTTATATATTTATATATTTATATATTTATATATTTATATATTTATATATTTATATATTTATATATTTATATATTTATATATTTATATATTTATATATTTATATATTTATATATTTATATATTTATATATTTATATATTTATATATTTATATATTTATATATTTATATATTTATATATTTATATATTTATATATTTATATATTTATATATTTATATATTTATATATTTATATATTTATATATTTATATATTTATATATTTATATATTTATATATTTATATATTTATATATTTATATATTTATATATTTATATATTTATATATTTATATATTTATATATTTATATATTTATATATTTATATATTTATATATTTATATATTTATATATTTATATATTTATATATTTATATATTTATATATTTATATATTTATATATTTATATATTTATATATTTATATATTTATATATTTATATATTTATATATTTATATATTTATATATTTATATATTTATATATTTATATATTTATATATTTATATATTTATATATTTATATATTTATATATTTATATATTTATATATTTATATATTTATATATTTATATATTTATATATTTATATATTTATATATTTATATATTTATATATTTATATATTTATATATTTATATATTTATATATTTATATATTTATATATTTATATATTTATATATTTATATATTTATATATTTATATATTTATATATTTATATATTTATATATTTATATATTTATATATTTATATATTTATATATTTATATATTTATATATTTATATATTTATATATTTATATATTTATATATTTATATATTTATATATTTATATATTTATATATTTATATATTTATATATTTATATATTTATATATTTATATATTTATATATTTATATATTTATATATTTATATATTTATATATTTATATATTTATATATTTATATATTTATATATTTATATATTTATATATTTATATATTTATATATTTATATATTTATATATTTATATATTTATATATTTATATATTTATATATTTATATATTTATATATTTATATATTTATATATTTATATATTTATATATTTATATATTTATATATTTATATATTTATATATTTATATATTTATATATTTATATATTTATATATTTATATATTTATATATTTATATATTTATATATTTATATATTTATATATTTATATATTTATATATTTATATATTTATATATTTATATATTTATATATTTATATATTTATATATTTATATATTTATATATTTATATATTTATATATTTATATATTTATATATTTATATATTTATATATTTATATATTTATATATTTATATATTTATATATTTATATATTTATATATTTATATATTTATATATTTATATATTTATATATTTATATATTTATATATTTATATATTTATATATTTATATATTTATATATTTATATATTTATATATTTATATATTTATATATTTATATATTTATATATTTATATATTTATATATTTATATATTTATATATTTATATATTTATATATTTATATATTTATATATTTATATATTTATATATTTATATATTTATATATTTATATATTTATATATTTATATATTTATATATTTATATATTTATATATTTATATATTTATATATTTATATATTTATATATTTATATATTTATATATTTATATATTTATATATTTATATATTTATATATTTATATATTTATATATTTATATATTTATATATTTATATATTTATATATTTATATATTTATATATTTATATATTTATATATTTATATATTTATATATTTATATATTTATATATTTATATATTTATATATTTATATATTTATATATTTATATATTTATATATTTATATATTTATATATTTATATATTTATATATTTATATATTTATATATTTATATATTTATATATTTATATATTTATATATTTATATATTTATATATTTATATATTTATATATTTATATATTTATATATTTATATATTTATATATTTATATATTTATATATTTATATATTTATATATTTATATATTTATATATTTATATATTTATATATTTATATATTTATATATTTATATATTTATATATTTATATATTTATATATTTATATATTTATATATTTATATATTTATATATTTATATATTTATATATTTATATATTTATATATTTATATATTTATATATTTATATATTTATATATTTATATATTTATATATTTATATATTTATATATTTATATATTTATATATTTATATATTTATATATTTATATATTTATATATTTATATATTTATATATTTATATATTTATATATTTATATATTTATATATTTATATATTTATATATTTATATATTTATATATTTATATATTTATATATTTATATATTTATATATTTATATATTTATATATTTATATATTTATATATTTATATATTTATATATTTATATATTTATATATTTATATATTTATATATTTATATATTTATATATTTATATATTTATATATTTATATATTTATATATTTATATATTTATATATTTATATATTTATATATTTATATATTTATATATTTATATATTTATATATTTATATATTTATATATTTATATATTTATATATTTATATATTTATATATTTATATATTTATATATTTATATATTTATATATTTATATATTTATATATTTATATATTTATATATTTATATATTTATATATTTATATATTTATATATTTATATATTTATATATTTATATATTTATATATTTATATATTTATATATTTATATATTTATATATTTATATATTTATATATTTATATATTTATATATTTATATATTTATATATTTATATATTTATATATTTATATATTTATATATTTATATATTTATATATTTATATATTTATATATTTATATATTTATATATTTATATATTTATATATTTATATATTTATATATTTATATATTTATATATTTATATATTTATATATTTATATATTTATATATTTATATATTTATATATTTATATATTTATATATTTATATATTTATATATTTATATATTTATATATTTATATATTTATATATTTATATATTTATATATTTATATATTTATATATTTATATATTTATATATTTATATATTTATATATTTATATATTTATATATTTATATATTTATATATTTATATATTTATATATTTATATATTTATATATTTATATATTTATATATTTATATATTTATATATTTATATATTTATATATTTATATATTTATATTGGTATATAAAAAATTTATTGTTTTTTATAAAATTTAAAACTTTTAGATGTTTCAAATTTGTAGATAAAATTTTAAATTTTTAAATAAAATCTCTATTTTTTAAATAATGATATTAAAAAAATTTAAAACTTGTGGATAATATAGAAATTGTTTTGAAATAATTTAAAATTTTTATAAGGAACATTTAATTTTTTTTAGATATTATTGACTTTCATTATTTTATGTTGTTTAAATATAGAAATTAAAAAATCAAAATTATGAGAAATTGAAAATTAGAAACGGAAGTCGTTATCGAAATCAGGGCTACGAATATATCTAATAATACCTGAAACTTTACTGATCCATTTTAAAATTTTATCAGGCAGTGAAATTAAATTAACTTATTAATTATTAAATCAATTTAATACACATCAATACATATTTTCATATTGAACAAATAAATTCAAAATTGAAAGAATTTAAATACCTTTAATATTATATTCAATTTGTCCATCGCCAACTTGCTTCATCCGTAGGAATTCTACAAATAAGCAGCTTCGTTGAGTTGTACAGCAGTTTGGACGCACGCTGCATTAACATCTTGAAAGTCGCCAGACTTGCTTTACCATCATATGTGACTGAATCTGTGAATCAAAGAAAGTTAAAGTTTTTCAACTATATTTTATGTTTGAAAAAAGTGAATACTTACTAACTTCTTTGATTTTTTTATCTCCAGAAGCATTAATTATGATGAATAATTAATTGAAAAACAAGAAGTAATTTAGCAAATTTAATGCGGTTGTATGCATTCTGCATTCTGTTTCAGCTGGTAGTTACGCTGTTTTCGCAGCCGGTCATGCGAGTAATTGAAAAATTTACTGCACTATTTGTCGAATGAATCCGATTCAACGTTAAACTTTTTTAGAAATGATGATGCAATGAAGGAAAAAGTATATATGAAATATGTATATTTCGCGTGATATATAACAAGTACTTTTGTGGACAAAAATTCTGTACCACTGATATTTACATTTAAATATTTGTGAGAACGTGAACGCTCTTACGGCCTCTTTCTGTACATCTTTTCGGCTTTTCCAGACCAAGTTGGCAGCTGCTGCATCCGAAAGAGTCATTTTCCATATTTCATTTACACACTTTGATCTGTCAGGGCCTATTTTTTGTGTAAGATCATCAGCCTATTAGCTAAATAATAAAAATAAAACGTTTCAATTAGTACGTTAATTACACCATTAAAATAATTATGACTTAATAACAATTATTATTAATTCTATGAATTACGAAATTAATACAGTTATAGATAAAAACTTACGAGTCGCTTCTGCATGTCGACATCCGCCAAAAGCTTATTCTCGAATACCTTGAACTCTGTCACTGATTCAAAAGGCTTGTCGAGAAAGTTTTTTTTTTCAAGCAATTTCTCTGCTCGCAGGGAACTTACGTCTTTTTGAATTTGTACAAAATGACTAGTTAACGTTTTAAGTCCACGATTCATAATTTTTACTTCGTTTAGAACTGTACGAATAGTAGGTTCTGCAAAAATATATGTTTTTCATGGATTTTACGTATGCAATTAAAACATTTACCTTCATCAATGGTATGTAATATGTTTTCATGAGTTGGTTCGAATACTTCCGGTACCTCATTGGACTGAGATGTAATATTTTCTATTATTGACGTACCCGGGGAAATATCTAGGCAGCTCTGGAAGAGTGGTCTTTTTAAAGAGTCTTGTATTTTGTAACGGCCACAGCTTTTCATAGTTGAAGGTCTTACCTAATAACTTTTTTTGCTGATATTGGCAAGCTTTGGTCGCTTCACAACAGGTTTAAACATGAAGTTGCTCTGCTTTTCGCGACAAAATGAATTTGACGAAGGAGTTTCTGGATTTTCACTAGCTTCTGAATTTGGTGCCATGTTTTGCAATACTATTGGCGTACTTGAAAACAAATCTTGTGAGTGTGGTCTTTTTAGTGAGTTTATATTTAAAGATACTGGTTGGCTGCATATCTGTTGCGAACAACCATTAAAAAAACTTGGAACAGGCAGTTTTGAACCCAATGGTTTCAAAATTTCGCATCGTATAATTTTGGGACGAGTTGCAGGAAATGTCAGTGGAACTTCCTTCACTGTTTAATTTGTTCTTCCTCGCAGTACATTTTTTACGTTTGCATCATCCATAATTAATGGTTTAACGGTATGAAAAAGTTGGAAAATCTTGAATATGAATACAATAAAATTTTGTCAGTAATTTGATTGTTATTGTGACTATACATTTCGTCGGATAATATAATTTGTTAGCAAATTTAATATTGAAAAGTTCGGACTGAATTGGATCTTTAAAAATATTATGCAAATTTATAAGTTTTTTACTTTTTATTGTTTCTTCAACGCTTAAAATTTTTTCAATTTGGTATATTTGCTCGTTTATAGCATAATAATTATCCGGAAATATACTCGAAAATTTTATATTGTTTATAATAACATTATTATGAAGAAAAGTTTGCTTTTTATTTATTTTTTTCATTAGGCTGCGTTCCGAAATTCTGTTAAAAATGTGTGTTGCGACATGTGTGCCATTCTTTAAATTATTTTTTTATTTCTTGCAAGTAATTTTCGAATTTAAATGCGCTCACTGCTTCTAAATTACCAAATAATTTTGCGTCTTGAGCCAAATGAGTGAACGAATGAAAATTATAGGTCAAAAATGATTCTGAATATAGCATCGGTATATCAATTATAAAAGAATTTTACATATTTTGGGCGCATTCCGATTTTTCAATTGCGTATTCTTTATTCAAAAGAATACGCTAGCCAAACTTAGTTTTACAAAGTGCCGAGATTTTTCTGGTTCTAAGATATCTTTTAATATATAGGGGCCCGTGTACAATAAAACTTGGCGAAATTCGGTAGCTTTCCAACGTTCAACTTCATTTGTCGACCTCGGTTTTCTGCAAAATTCCGATACAGTCTGTTTTGACAATAAACTGAGTCTGTTGTCGAGCTCTTGAATTTGAGAAGACGTCAAGAAGCAACGCGTGGAACCCTTAGTTTTGTTCCTTCTTGTCCACGAAAACAGCTGCGTTTTCATCACTCCGAGACAAACGGAGTGCATATAATCATTTGGAAAGCCATTAACCATATCGAGGTCTAACTTTTCCAACTCAATCGGTTCCAAAGTGTTATGATGTGCGGCGTTGCTTCTTGTCCGAAATGTCTCGTTTGTGCGAGGAGAACAACCGAGTTCTTTGTATATGCGTCTTCTTTGAACCGTTTGGCCTTTTTGCTCGCATTTTGGGCATGAGTAAAAAGCAGTGTGACTTTTTACTCCAGTAATGTAAGATTTTGCAGGAGCATCGCAAATAAATACTCTTGGTTTTACGTGGTTTACGTGGACTTTATTTCTATGCCATTATACGTCAACTCTTGCAGTTCTGCCACAAACTCCTTCAAATACAAATTGCAATCACTCGGTTTCTCGAAACCCGAAAACACACCAACCAAAAAAACGTTTCGCTCCCTGCAACGCTCGCCAAAATCGGCCATACCTAACAGAAATTACTGACTCGCCATCAGAATCGGAATCTGTACCGAAGTCTGAATTGGAATTTGAATCAGAATCCTCAACATCCATTTCGAACTCATTTGCAAATTGTTCTGCCACATCAACCGTTCCAGCAACACTTTGTTCAGCCATTGTGATTTCATTTGGGAAATAATCTGACCTTTCCAAACTTTGGCAAACATTAGAAAATAAATGCTTGAAAATCGCATTTGCTTCCGAACCCACAGCTTTACTTTTCCTCATCTTAAATAGTTGGTTTTAATGTAAAAAAACAAAAACGTAAATAACAATTCCAACTGTATTTATTTAAGCCAATTGCAAAATTGTGACAATTTGAGTAAGAAGTTTTTAAATCTATATTAGAATTCTTTTATAATTGGCCTTTTTCTATTTCTATCCATAAAGAGGGTTACAAAACTGCCAAGTTCTTAGTGAATTTTACTGACTAGAAACCAATCTGTAGGGCTATTCTGTAACTTATTAAAGACAAAAATCGATAACGTTAACTATAGTATAAAAGTGTATTTTTAACGGCAAATATCGTTAAAAAATAACTCATTCATAAAATATATATGGGCAAAAACAGACATTTTTTAGAATTTGGGGTACAAAAAAAAATTAATTTTTTTTTACTGGCACATTAATTTCGTTTTGTGAATCACTTATTACAAGGCACTTATTATAGCATGTGAATCACTTATTACAAGGGGCGCCAAAGTTATGGTGGTTTTAATATGGTAATGAAAAAAAATAATTCTTAATATCACGGATTTCACTTAATTTTGGAAAAAATAGTATATATATTTTTATAAAGCGTATGAAGAGTTACCAATATAAGTTAAAATATATAATTATTTTCTAATTCTTGCTGATTTACATTAAAAACATTTTTTTACCAATAACTTTTTCGCTGCTTTAAGGACACATACGAATGAATTTATTTTAAATTATATATTAATTAGTCATTTAAGACAATTTAAAATAAAACATAGAAAGAAATATTCTAATAAATCTATAGGTTTTAGCAATTCCATTTCATAGAGATAAAATTTTATATACTGATGCTTTTTGAGATTATGTAAATTTAAGTAGGTGCATAAAATCTAGAATTTTCAAAAAATTTTAAAACGCCTCACTTTTTGTGTTAAAACATTGACCAAACTTAAATATTTTAACTTTTTTCGTGCTGATCTGTGGACGTGCCTAAACGAAATATGTACTGACAAATGTGTACTAACTCACAAAAAAATGCAAAAACAAAATGTCAAAATTTTGCACAATTTTCAAAAAAACTCATAACATTTAACCCATTTTATTTAAAATGTATACAGAAAACAACTAGTATACTGTAAATGTTTAAAATGAACCTTCATAAAAAGTTTAATAAAAATTTTAAGATATTGTCTTAACGTGCTCAAGGTCCAGTCGGTACAAATTGGGTGTTTTGTACCAACAAATAAAACAACAAACAATTGGCAAAATGCATTGAGTGGCAGATCGTACAGCTGTTTCAGAGGCAGGCAAGCCCCTTCATCAGCGATCTTTCTCTGCAGATTCTACATTTCAAGTCGCCTAAGTTTTCCTTCTCCAATAAACACAATAAGAATTATGTGCATTGAAGAAAGAACCAAAAGCAAAAATGTAAAAAATAAAATGAAGTACCTTTAGCCCTGAGCGTTGAAAGAGGTTATGAATCCAAACCGTCCAACAGTAGCGTATTGAACGCTAATTACTCCAACGAATCTATATTAAATAAAACCAAATGTAAAAATAGATAAGAAAATGGTCAACAGCAGAAAAGCGATGATACACGGACAAAATGGCATTTGCTTCAGAACATACCGCTCGACTTCTAATCATCTAAATTTATACATTTGATTTGAAATTTGGATCATTCCTTGAGCCTGATATTTTGTTTGTTTTTATTTTTAATTATAACAATTTTATTTGTTAAGCTAGAATCACACGATTGATGCAAAGCATCATCAATCAACACAATTTTGTCGAATATCATTAAATGAGGTGAAATTTCATGTTGACGCAATTTTGTATCAATTTAACATTTTTATTTTTGTGTCAGTTTCAATACAAAATTTTAAAAAGCATCAACCAAATTGAGTAAATTTTTGTTGACGATTCGAGCAACATATATCAATTTTTGAATTGATGCAAACTGAAATTGATGTTATTTAGTCAATCGTGTAATTCGAGCTTTAGACTTTTCCAAGCCAGTAGTGGAACGTCTGCAAACAATGCATTGTTTAGAATATTCAAATATTATTCTCGTAGACATTGAGATTATAAGAATCACAGTGTATTTTTTTAACTAGAGTAAATATCGGAAAAAATGTATTTTTTTTATCGATGTTGAGATTTAATTATCGCTTTATAATTATCTTATTGGATCTACACTAATTAATATTTGTTTAGCCTTTATAATGAGAAAAATTTGTATATCAATTTTTCTCTTATTATAATATGACATGTGGTAAAAAATTAAGACCACAGTGGTCTGGTCGAAAACTTTAAATTCGTGTTTGGCAGGCTAAATCTACACTATTTCCAACTGAAATTGAGAAAATTCCAAATGAAATTAAGATTTTATATATGAAATTAAGAAAATTCCAAATGATAATGAGATTTTCCAGTTAAAATTGAGAAAATTACAAATTATATTGAGATTTTCCAGTTAAAATTTAGAAAATTCCAAATGAAATTGAAAATTTTCATTTGAAATTAAGAATATTTCAAAAAAAATTGAGATCAGTGACTAAAACCCTTTGGGATTCGGTTCCGATTCTAGTTTTAAGATACCGATTCCGATTCCAACCTTAAAACCAGTTGGGAAGGTTAGATCACATGGGAAATTTTAAAGTAGGTGTAATTATGATAGTTCGGATTATCAAAATTATAGTCGGTCTAAGCCGACTATAAATACCCTACACATATGTTTGCTTACCATTCAAAGGATTATCAAAATTATAGTCGGTCTAAGCCGACTATAAATACCCTACACATATGTTTGCTTACCATTCAAAGTGATATATAGGTCACCAGAGTATATGAATCATGAAAATAACTACAAACATTCAATCGCTGAAGAATTTCCATTCATTTGATACCCATATTTACAAATGGGTAGGTGTACCGAATTTCGATTTTTTTTTTTTGTAAACCACAAGTCTTTTCGCCGGAAAACATTATTATCATGTATTTCAGCATGATGTCAATATATATTTGACCAAAAAAGTTTACCTAAGCACGTATACATAAAAATTGATCTTTATATGTACATTTTATATGAGGTATTTGAACATAAGTGGTCGGATCATAGGTCACAATTTTTTCGCACATACAGCGTAAGTGTATTAGTAATCTAAGTTATAAGTTTCATTTATCTAGCTCTTCAATTTTAAAAGTAGTAGGGATTTCAACAGACAGACGGACAGACAGACAGACAGACAGACGGACAGACAGACGGACATACAGACGGACAGACGGACATCGCTAAATCGACTCAGGAGGTCATGCTGATCAAGAATATATATACTTTTCCATACCGGAGATGCTTCCTTCTGGTTGTTACAAACGGCGTACCAAACTGAATATACCCTTTCACTCTTAGTGTAGGGTACGAACTCATTTGCAAATTAGGTATAAAAATTATAAGAGTTCCTGTTCCACACATACATTTTATGAATTTCTGGTTCCGATTCCGGTTCCAAAAATCGGTTCCGGTTCCAAACCATTTTGGGTCCAAAGTTTTTGGTTAAACGTTTTATATACCGTCGATTAATTTTCAATGAAAAATATAAAATTTCATTGTTTTTCCAATTTTAGTTGTTCCAAATTACAAAACGAAAATGTCAGTATCTTTTGCAAATTTCTCAATTTCAAATGAAAAATTCTTAATTTCATTTGAAATTATCTCCATTTCAAATGGAAAATCTCTATTTCATTTGGAATTTTCCCAATTTCCAATGAAAAATCTCAATTTCATTTGGAATTTTCCGAATTTTCAATTAGAAATGGTGTAGTGTCACCTTAATTTTAACCACATCTTCCTCCATAATAAGGAACTTTGATGTGGTTAAAATCGATTCTTTCATACAAGTTAATTAAAGTGCATTTTGCATTTTTTTTGTTTTGTTATAATTATAATGCACAGAAATGGCACTACATTTCAATAATAGAATGCAAACGCTAAAACACAATAATAGAATGCAAACGCTAAAACACAGAAAATAATAGATTTCAACATTCTCCGCCCTTTTATGGGGCGTGGCAATTTTTTGTTTGTTTATTTAGACCGGACCTATAAAGTAAAGTTCTCCCTAAAATATAGTTGTTTATCAAGGAGTTAAGTACGAATTACAAAAAAAAACTGTCACGCCTCCTAAAATTGGAGAATGCCAAAAATCGAAAACCGACGAGGACACAACTTTTTAATTTCAGAAATTTCCTGGTCAAAATAATTTCCATGCCCTTTTTGCGTTTATGTTCAGCATTTTTATTTTTTTGATTTTGTCACTCCCCTGTTCCTGTTGAGTTAAAAAAATATATATATATATATTTTTTTGATTTTAAGGGGTACCACGTGACCTCAAGTTACTTTTTTTTGTAATGTCCATGATTGTTTTCCGCATACCGTGACAATTTTTAATTAAATTTTTAGTCACGCACACTTCATTATAATAAAAAAAAAATTCTGAAATCTGGCGTATTTAACGCTTGGAACTGCAACAAATCTATACCGAATAAAACCAAATTATTTTATGAAAAAATAGTTAGTAGAATGGTACAACTTACAATAAAATCAATCGCAGATGAGCGATGGAACACGGACACGTCGAGCAGCACAGTCCGGCGAAGATTAGTGCGCCAACAGGAACCCGTTCAGGCAGGAACCCGTAAAAATCCGGCTTATTTCACGCTAGGAACTGCAATAAATCTATATCAAATAAAACCAAATTATTTCATGAAAAAATATTTAGTAAAATGGTGCAACTTACAATTACTCGGAGGAGATCGATTCGATGAGTCGCACCGTCCTTCGTGCACCAGAAGCTACGTAGCTGGAACAAGGAACCAGTATTGCGCGAACTATTACTAGTCGGTGAATCGATATTTATTAATATGAATTGAATTCACGTCACTTCACGACTGCGTTAATACAATTATTGACTGCAAAATATGTTTGAAATAAAATAAACAATCAAAAATATTCTATTTTACGAAATAATCTTACAAATTCTTTTGTTTGTTCACCATCAAGAAAATTTTCAACTGAATTTTCTGTATACCAAAAAAATGGCGTTATTTGAGAGCAAATAAAAATTTGCGAGAGACGTATCAAAAATCAAATACTCAATCTCTCTTGGAAAATGGAAACAAAAGAGAATTCGAAGAAATGACAGAAAATTTATGTGCGCTACACATCAGAGCGGAGCTGAAATCACACTGGGTTTTGAAATTTGGCTGTGTTTAAACGAAAACTACAAAAATAATAGTTTCGTGGTATTTGTACCAGATAAATACCACAATGAAATCAACGAATACTACAAAAATATTATAATATTGTGAGACACACATCTAGTATTTCAAATACTATGATATGAATACCAGATGTCTGTCTCAGGTATTAGTGGATAGGCTTCAGGCCATGTTGTATACCTATCAACTATTGTTAAAATGTACCGATAATCATTTGAGATTGGAAGTGGTCCTACAATGTCCATGTGAATATGATCAAAACTTCCTGATGGTATATCTATTTTGGTTACTTGGGATTTAGTGTACTTTCGATTTTTGACAATCTAAACAGTTATTTGCCCATTCATTTACATCCTTACGCATATTTGGCCAAAAATATTTTGATTGCATTAATTTTCTAGTAGGACGGATGCCAGGATGTGATAATGAATGGATTTTTAGTAAAAATTGATTTTCTCATAGAAAAAGGTACATATGGTCGTAAAACAGTGCCAGATGTCTCGCAACAAATTTTTAAATTTAATGCCGGAATGTGTGTTTCGTTTAAATTAAATTTTGAATTTTGTAGTTGGTTATCTGATTTTTGTTCTTTAAAAAAGGTTTGAAAATTTATTAATTTCAGAAGATGATAATTTTTTTGAAAAGAAAGCAAGTGGTTCTAAAATTTTATTGCAATTTTGTTGTAATACCGCACCAATTGAAACGCAACAATATCAACTGATATTGAAATATCTGCATTTCTATCGAAGAGTGTTAGTAAGGTATTTTTACAAAATATTGTTTTAACATTTTCAAATGCAGTTTCTGCATCAGCTGTCCAAATACTTAACCTTTTTATTTTTAATTTTATTTGCTGCGGTTAGAATTTCATGAAGAGGACTAAGTAATTTTGCAATCATTGGTACACATCTGTGATAATAATTTACCATACCTATAAATTTTTGCAATTTATTCACTGAACATGGTTTTTGAAAAGATGAAATAACTCTTGTCCTATCTTCAGAAGGTTGAATTCCTTTGTCCGAATTTTTAAACTTAAAAAGTCAATGTATAGAACACCGAAAAGACATTTTGATGGCTTAATGTTAAGTCCATAACAATCAAGTCGAGAAAATACAATTCTAAGATGTCTAATGTGTTCATCTTGATTTGTACTTGCTATAAGTATATCGTCTATATAAGTAAATACAAAATCTAAACCGAAAAACACTTCATTTATAAATCTTTGAAATGTTTGTGCGCTATTTCGAAGACCAAATGTCATTCATATGAATTCGTACATGCCAAATGGTGTTGTAATAGCAGTCTTGTGAATATTTTCCTCAGCTACTGGAATTTGATGATATTCCCTTATAAGATCTATTTTTGAAAATATAGTTTTATTCTTTAAATCTATACTTAGATCGTAAATATGAGGTAATGGATACCTGTCAGGAATAGTAATACAATTTAAACGTCTGTAGTCTCCGCATGGTCTCCAGTCATTAGGTTCCTTTTTTGATACTAGATGGAGTGGAGAAACTACAGGTGAATTGGATGGTCTACATATTCCAGTCTTGATCAGATAATCAAATTCAGTTTTAGCTATTTTGAATTTTAGAGGATCGAGACGACGTAGTTTGGAAAATGGTAAATTACCTTTTGTCTCTATTCTGTGTACAGTTGTGTGTTTTACAATTTTATTATAATCTGGTTCACTAATGATGGAAGGAAATTCATTTAAAAGTTTGGTAAATTTATTTTCGTCGTATGCTATTTTGAAACAAG
This sequence comes from Dryomyza anilis, assembly GCA_951804985.1. Taxonomy (NCBI): domain Eukaryota; kingdom Metazoa; phylum Arthropoda; class Insecta; order Diptera; family Dryomyzidae; genus Dryomyza; species Dryomyza anilis. The sequence goes on along the minus strand of OX638136.1, from coordinate 20,199,403 downwards.
AAATTGTGCCGATTCCAGTAGTTGCATTAATTGTTAAATTCGTCATGAAATCTATAATTTGATTGTTTTTCTTATCAACGATTATACCGAATCGTTCATGAAAATTTGTACCTAATATGGGATTTGAAACATCAGCTAAAATTAAAGGAAACTCAAAATCACGTTTAAGTCCTAAGAAAGAAAAATATCAGATTTTCTCTGCAGAGATTTAAATTTTGAAACTGAAACAACTGCGCCAGTATCAATTAAAAAAATTAGTTTATTATGCTTATCATATATAAAAAAGCGACGTGAAACTTGTTGAGACATCCCATTATTTGTCGCAGTCATAATAGAATGTTTTAATTTAAAAAATTTAAATTATGTTTAAAAGAGTTATTGAAATTACATGGGTGAATACATTTTGATGCATTAACACCTAATTTTGAATGATACCAACAAATTTCACTTTGATTTTGACTTTTGTTTCTAGAATGTTTTCTAAAGTTTTGATTGAAGGATTTAATGAAGGATCTTTTTTTTTATCGTTCTCTATTTTTCTTTTCACTAACTTCTAAAGATAGATTATTAAAATTTTGATACATGTTTGATGTAATTTGTACCAAATTTTGTAATGTGTGCTCCATTGAGGTAGTTGTAATGTTACATACTTCGTCAATCTGTGTTGTATTTGTCATCTCATAGATTTTGTCAGCAAGTACACGTTTTTCATCGATAGTTTTAAATTTTTTGATGCTATATGTATTTGAATTTGTTGTGGTAATTTTCGTAACTATAACTTAAATAACAAATCGTGACTTAACAATGATACTTTACTAGCCAGAATACATATATCGCGATAAAATTCTGAGGGTTTACGATCACCAATTTTATTCTCATTCAAAATTTGTTCTAGTCGATTTTTTTCACTAAGAGAGAAACGTTCTAAAAGTTTTGATTTAATATGATTGTATTTGTCGTTTAAACATGGACGTTGTATGATGTCGAGTAATTTGGCAATTACGTCTTGTGGCAAAGCAATAATTATATGTTGATATTTAGTTGTATCATCTGTTACATTGTTTAAAGAAAATTGTATTTCTGCCTGAACAAATCATGCTTCAGGGCATGAAATCCAAAATTGGGGTAATTTAATCATTTTTGGGTTTTGTATATGTGTGGTTAAATGTGAATTTTGGGTAGGTTGGATAATTGGTTGGATATTAGGTATTGGTGTAATTGGAGAATTTGGCAATGGGGGATATTCTTCTGTATTTAAATTAAGATTTTGAGTTTCAATACTGATAGGATTATGGAAACGTGTTCTTTTGCGTCTTAACATTTCAACTATTTACTGGTAAGGGTGTTTACAAAAGTGATTTTTAAATAATACTATGAACACATAAATATAGAAAACCGTAAACTGCACTGATTATTTGGATATATTGGAGAATTAATGTAAAAATAGTGTAATCTTTGTATAATCTTTCAAAATATATATATATACTTGTCAATTGTCTTAAATAATTCAAAACTTATCTTACTTTCAATTTTTTTTTTTGTTGCTGTTGTGTTAGTTGTTAATAAAGTTGTTAATTAAGTATCTTATCTCTCTTCAGTTAATTGAAGTTGAAACGTTGATAGATGAATTATTGTATAATTGCATCTGTCTTCAGTTAGTTGAAGTTGAAACGTTGATAGATGAATTATTGTATTAACGTATTGAATATGTAGCGGATCAATGAAGTAGCTGGACAATATTTATACCCTACACCTATGAGGTACAGGGTATATTAACTTTGTGCATATATTGTAACGCCCTTTAGGAGGCGTGTCCGGTATGGAAAAGTATATATATTCATGATCAGCATCACTACCCGAGTCCGTTTAGCCATGTCCGTCTGTCTGTCTGTCCGTCTTGCTGTCCGAATACAGAATAACTTGAGAAATACTGATCAGAATGCGATGAAATTTCGTCTCAATATATTTTAACCAAAAGTAGGAACTGAGTTTGAAAATGAGCCAAATCGGTAAACGGACACGCCCACCTCCCATACAAGTCACTTTTATATAACTCTTTCGGAACTAATAACTCGAAAAGTATTCAAGGTATAGTTATAAAATTTAAAACCTATTGTTAGAATTCACCTAAAAATATGTGGTCCAAAAATGGGCGTGATCCGCTTACTTTTTTTTTCATTATTTCCCGGGTTTTCATAGTGGAAATTTGATCCGTAAATTATTAAAATCAAATCTATGAAATATTAGCCTTTCAATTATATTTTTCAATTTTTTTTTTATTTTTTATACTTTATATAAATTTTTTAAATTTTGGGGATATGAGACGTAAATTTCTAATATATAAATAATATTCTGAAGGTTAATATCCCCACCGAAGGTGTCGGGTATTCCATAGTCGGGCCCGACCGACTGTAAAAATCCGCCCCATGTGACCGAACTTACCCATGTGATCTAACTTTCCCAACTCGTTTTATATAAAGTTGTCTTGTTGTCGTGAATACCGCTGCATTGTTAATTAATTAGATCTATTTCGTTTTTTGATTGTGTTGATTAAATTTATATCTTGTTATGATACAAAATAGTCCGATGTAGGATGTAGTAGTGGTCCGGGCTCGCCAGATGAAGTGAATGTTATATTTATTAGAAATAACAAAGTTTTATATTTTATAAATTTATTTAACAAAATTAAATTGAAGCAATCAAATTATTTTTCTGAATCAAAATATTTGATCACAAAAACAAAACATTTTAAATAATTGATCGTACAATATTTTAGGTTATAAATATTTAAGTAAAATATTTCATGTAGTAGATACTACAGTATACATAAAATAAATATTTTCATAAAAACTCAATGGCAATGTCATGGTATTATCTAGTATTCAATGGTATTTTTCGATTAAAATAATAATTTATCCTATTGACTATTTTTAATAGTAAAAAACTATTATTTATATAGTATTTTTTTCTGGGTGTGACCTATTAAGAGCAGTCTTGTAAAACTGTGCAGTATTGGGCAAAAGGCTTGGCACCTTCCTCAGCGTTTACTACGCTATACATTTTGAGTTTTAGTAGTGCCTATGTTTAATTTGGGCGGAAGAAATGGCGACATAGATGTACACTGTAACGGTCCGGTTTCCGGGTTCAGAGCTGGGATAGCTTAGCGGGCTCCAGAAGTCCGTACATTACAAAAATTTATATTTGCAGGGGAAACCCTCAGCACCAAATAAATATGCCGTACGCAAAGTAGTTATAATTATTTAATTTATCTTCATTAAATTCATTCTAATATGTTAAAAGGCAGCGTCCTGCCTGATGCACTCGACGCTCCTCGCTGGTTCTCGCTGAAATATGTGTTTTGCAACCAGACTTACTCGATGCGATGTGTTTTCAGGAACTGTTTGAAATGTCCTGGGTCCATAACCAGGACGGAAACTCTAGTCAGTTATGTCACGTTTGGTCCACGTGTCCCCCGATACGGTTTAATTAAAAACACACCCTGGGCAACACGCTTGGTAAAGTCCCCCGATACGGTTTAAAAACACACCCAGGGTAACAATGCAGCTATTCAGTCACGAAGTCAGGAACAGAGAGAGTGATTTTCCCTCGTGCAATGCCTTTTATAGGCCATTGGTTGGTGAAGCGGTGGTGCTTGTTGCCAAACCGTTGGTGGATTGTTGCCCACGATTCTGTAGCTTTGCTACGTCTGTGTATCGGTGATGCGCTCACCAGTGAGTGTGTATTCGTAACACTTTTCCGCTTCGCTTACTGATGCGCCTGTGTTGGTGACACAATTGTATGTTCTGGCCGTTGGTGTCTGCTAATTCTCTCACCAGTGAGAGCGAATGAGTAACACTTTGTAGCCAAGCTAACTGGTGAGCTTTAGCTCGTTGGTGTTAATTCGATGCTCTGCGCCGTGTTTGGTTCGACGGAGTTGACGTCGAAGCCGGTTGCTTGGATCCGCCGTGAATGTGCGATCGCCATTTGACGCCTCAAAATGGTACCATCACACCCCCCCTTAACTTCAGTTGAGAAAGAAGGCAGCCTACCTCAGTTCAATGACGGTCGCCTCTCCCGAGCCATTGATCCTGATGCGGTATCGACGTCCTTTTATCCGACGGACGGTGGACATTGGCTTGTTGTCTCGCCGATTTTGACTCACGGCACTAACCACTGCCAATACTTCTGGTGGTACCGCGTCACCTGCCGCTCGATCAGTCGTACCATCGGATGGGCGGTCCTCGCTCGCATCCGGCTGTGAAGTGCTGGGTCCGGTATTACTGCTTCTTGCCTCGTTACGGCCAGTGCTGCTGCTGCTACTGTCGCTGCTGCTGTTACGGCTGCTACTACTGTGGTTGGTAGGCCCATATGCCTTTCGCGCAGCCGCTGTACACCACGGTTCAGTCGTTGCCTTCGGTGAAGATGTAACCGTCGGTGATGACCGTCGTGGTGTGGTTATAGCCACCTGTAGTTCCCCTGGTTCCGCTTCCTCGTATGGCGTGGTCGCTACAGCCGTCCGCTGTGAGACGCTCTGCTGGTCTCTCGTTCGTTGTGGGGCGCTGATTGTCGCGCCAGCCACCTCCTGTTGTGTCGTCGTCGTGGATGCGACGCTTTGACGCTACGTCGGGACAGCCGTCCGCTGTGAGACGCTCTGCTGCTTCTCTGCTCGTTGTGGGGCGCAGCTCGTCGCGCTGGCCACCTCTCGTTGTGTCTTTGCAAACACCTCTGCGTCGCGTTGCTGTTGCGCTGGTTCATCAACCTCTGGTGCGGCGTCCAAAACCTCCTCTATCTGGGTGCCTACAGCCGTCCACTCCAGACATCCTCCCACTTTGGAGCGCCGGTTACCGCATCTGCTGCCCTTTGTTGGGTCTTTTCTCACACTTGCTGCTGCCATGCCCACACAACCGTCCATTGTGTGGCATCTGTCGCCCTGCCAGTGGCGCTCTGTTTCGCCCCTGTTAAGGTCCCTACTTCATCACCTAAAAATAAGACATTGAATAAATAACAACAATTACTCTATTTCAAGTTTATCCTTTTTATAACTTTTATTTCTTTTTTTCTGTTCCACTTATTGAACTCACTTCTTAATCTAATAACAACTCACTTAAAAACTAAATAACAATAGCTTATATTCTAATACTTAATCTAAGTTTCAATGCTACTTTTCCAGTGTCTTGCTGCTTCAGCCTAGAAACATAACTTTGGCCAATCACAGTGTGTCTTGCTGCTTTTGCTCAGAAGCATAATTTTAACCATTCACACGTTCCGTAAAGAACTCAAGTTCGATCCGCAACTCGAGTTCTTAACGCTGACCGTGAAAGCAACTCTTGCATAATCAGCAACCCGCGATGACATTGAATTTAGGCCATCGCAAAGTCATTGAATTGAAGTCATCTTTGTTTACAAACAAATTGCACCACGCTTATTTTCTTCAAGCTAGCAACTTAACGCTGCTGCGAATTTTGTTTACAGTTACAATTGCTGACTAAGTAAATTGTCGCCGCTTATTTTGGAAACGACCATAAGGTGTGTCATCAAACCAACATCATTTACTTTTTGTTTTAACAACAATTAGAATGCATATAATACTATATCAATATTTAGCAATTAATATTTAGCACCAGCAAATACCCACTAGAAAAATATCAATGAACTGTCACGCTATGAGTGACTGTCATAATGCTAACTCACAACATTCCTCCACCCTTACAAAAAAAAATGTTTTTCGACTTACAACAATCTTATACTAACATCTCATACCAATACCTTACACTACTGTACAATACAAACATACTACCGATACTTAATACATACATAACCGCATACTTCTGCTCCGCAATCACCTTGTCTATGTATTGCAGCTGTTGTTGTCAAGATATCGTGGTCGGTCTCCGTTGGTATAATGGCGGGTTCTGCTGTAAACATAACTTTCGCCACTATTGGCAAGGTTAATCTATCTTCATATGCGGTAGCGATACTGATTCTTCAAGTTCCCGATATGAGTTCTTGTGCTTGTCTTCTATCCTTCGGACTGCGGTTCGCAACATCTTATTTGTTAGTGAAGCCGTCATCGATCTCACAGATCTAGGAGCCCCTGAGTAGGATACTTCTCGGGTTCCCGACTGCTCCTGACTCCGTCTAACGTGCTTCCGACACTACATTGCGATGTCGCTTTAGCTTCGATGTGTAAATTCAATATGTTCTTTAAGAACCACTCTGATTCGTACATCATCTTCAGTTTCACTGTTAATTCGCTCAGCAACGCTTGGCCCAAATCGTCCGGGTGCAACATGCTATACTCAGATTCATTCTAGCTAACTTTCTGGTTCGGTTTCTGGAGCATTTTCAGGTTTGTGTTCACAATATTCTTTATTTCAACACTATGATAGCGTATTCAATTGATGCCATCTCCTTATGTGATTGTGTTTAATTCTGGTGAGTTCCTCTAGTGTAGCGTTCATTCAAACACACAACTCCTCTATCTCTTTAATGGTAGCTTGCAACGTTCTGGACAACCTGTCGTAATTACTGGCCATCACCTTTACTTGTTGCTCTATCATATGTTTTACGTATTTTAACGCATATGTTTTCCGTATGTTTTACGCGTATCGTAGATTCTCCGCAACCGTTCGTTTATTGAGCATGAACCCTGTACCCTTGACACGGAGTCATCTGTTAACTACAATTGTTCGCTTGAGTCAGTTACAACAAATGTCGTGATTACTGTTCACTCCGCCCTGTAGATCCCTATATCTGTTTTCCGATCGAACACGAGTGAATGCTGCTCCAACGCTGTCGGTCTGTGAATTGAATTTACCTGGACCCTCACAATGAGCAGGATTAGCCATATTATTGCCAACTTATTTTTCTAATAAAACTTTATCTAATTACTGTCACAATATTTTAGTATTCAATGAGATTTCGTTGCTATAATTATTTTTACTTAAATCTAAACATTTTCGTGTATTCATCATTACAATCACTCACATATTTAAGTAATTACTGTCACAATATTTTAGTATTCAATGAGATTTCGTTGCTATAATTATTTTTACTTAAATCTAATCATTTTCGTGTATTCATTATTACAATCACTCACATATTTAAGTCTCTATAAAACATAATTATATTCATATAATAACATCGTTATATCTCTATCAAAATTATCATTCATATATTACCTTATTTAATATTGTACTTTGAAATTTTATAAAATAAAAAAGAGAAAAGAAGAGAAAAAAAAAATATTAATTTATTCATAATTCTAACAGAATATATTTTATCTGAATAACATATTCTACAAGTAAAACATCTTCCACTTCTTTTTTGTTTTAAACCTTGTGAAGTTTAGCTTATTTTTAAGCTGTTTATTTTAAAAAATGATCATTAGACATATATGCAATTTTTATTTATTTTTCATTCTATCGCAATCTCTAACGAAACTTAAGTGATCATCTTAAGTTTTCGCTCGAGTTCACCTAATACGAATCGTAATACACGTATGTAATTGTCAAGTTGCAGACTAGTAGTATTCGTCGTATTTAGTGAAATGCTTAAAAACAATTTGCTGCTGTTCTTTTCAAATTATTTAATTAATAGCTTAAGATTAGCATAAAGTCTTACGGTTGTTGACTCCTTTCGAAGAGTACATCGAATCCTTACATAAAATGTAATTGCCGTTCTCATTTGTTTCTATCCTTAATACAATTATAATACAATTATATTTAATTAAAAGCTTAAGATTAGCATAAAGTCTTACGGTTGTTGACTCCTTTCGAAGAGTACATCGAATCCTTACATAAAATGTAATTGCCGTTCTCATTTGTTTCTATCCTTAATACAATTATATTATTTAATTATTTATATCTTTTAACTATATTTTTGTTTTATATATACTCATTTCCTCAACTTCAATTTCTACATTTTCTTTTTTTTTTTTGTTTATTCCATTCAACATAAACTCATAATTTATTTCAGTCTAGTAAATTACCGGAAGAAATACTTAGCTGCTTTAATAAAATAAATATCAACATAACAATTGGATCATTTGCTAACTCTAAAAAGTCTTGTATGCATTTTGCAACTGTTGTATGCATTTTCTCATAATTTTTATAATATTTCTCTAATCAATTATGTCAATCATAATAATCTCTTTTGGAGCATATTCTATCTCTAAAAACCTATTTTTCATTCGTAGTAAACGTATTTATATATTTTTTTATAATATTATTTCTAGTCTTTTAATTCAATCATATTGTTACGAAAAGAGGTAATTTGCTCCACTGTGCAAGCAATCAACAATAATAAATGAGACGCAAGACAATTCAGCGCACTAAGCAATGTGTTAGAAAGAGACGGAAAATCATTCAGCGCACTATGCAATGTGCGAGAAAGAGATCAGCACATTAAAACACATGAGTGCGAATGAGATGCCAATAGCATGCGTCATTCACGAAACGAGTAGAAGGTTCTCGAAACAAGTCGAAGCTTGTCGAAACGTGTCGAACTGATGCCTGCAGTATATAAGGCCGCGCATCTGAGGCACGGTACTTCAGTTGTGATTTGATAGTGAACTAGTGCATCTCGTGAGGGAACATTGTAAAGATAAATTGTAGTAATACAGCAGTGGTTATAAGTGATTGTTATTAAGTAAATAAAGTTAATTAATACTAGTTGAAATAATACTAGTTAAAACCAAATATTAGTGTGTTTTTATTTTGTACACAATCCAGCGATACGAACTCATAGAACAGTTTTCCGTAGACTGAATTTTCGTAACAATATTTTTCCTATTTATCATTTGGAGCATTTTCTAGCGAAAAAAAAAACTTACTTACTTACTAGGAAATACATGAGTATTTCCTCGTCAGCAATTAAAATAAATTAATAATTCTTTATTTATTCAAAATTCAATTCATCAAAATCTACTTTTCATTATATTTTAATTTAAAATTAATAATTCAACCATAATTTCATAATTCACTTTACAATTCATAATTTCTATGCTAGTTATCTGCGCTCAGCAGTACTTAGCTATTTGGTCAATATCTCAATTTCGTACAAATATATTTTATCGCATTTATTTCGTATAAAAAACACGTGTTATCATTTATAATTCTTTCTTATTTATATTTTTCCTAATATTTATTGTTTTCATAACCTTTAAATTTGGTCCGCCACATGCTAGTAAATTAACCCTAAGTAATACATAGCGATCTGTGGGTACCGCTTTCTTCTGTTTTCCTATTCATTATCACACAATACTAAACTTTTCGCAATTTATTTATAAATATATTTCCGCATTTTAACAATTAATACATCAATTTCTAATTATGGTATTTTTTCAACAAATTGTTGTGTATTTTCTTTCCCTTTCCTTTTATTAATATTGTCGTTGTCACGGGGGTAGTGACGGACAAAACCTTATAGGGCCCTACCCAAATTGGTGAAAATTTACTTTTCCTATTTTGATTCTTGATTACAACCATTTCTCCAATTTGAAACTCAATGGGGTTTAATGATTTATCGTAGCCCGTTTTAGATTTTTCCTTTACCTTTTCTTGATTTTGTCTCACTATTTCATGCGCCCGCTGTATTTGATATTTTAATATTTTGTTATAATCATCGGCATTATATAGTGGTGAAACTTTACGTTTCAAATTAGTTGGCATATCAGAATCATAACCATATAGTGTTCGGAAAGGTGTTTGCCCAGTTGACACATGCATCGTATTATTATGGACATGCATTGCCGAATTTAACCATTGATCCCAATTGGAACCATCCTTCTTAGCAAAACATCTTAAATATTCTGCTAATGGTCTGTAACTACGTTCTAATGATCCATTGGCCTGTGCATTTTTTTAATACCCAATAATTTGCATGTATCAGAAAATAACTTTGACACGAAATTAGAGCCATTATCAGTTACTAGAATTTTCAGAATATTGTGGCGTGTTATAATTTCATCATAAAATGCTTTAGCCACTGTGCTTGCTTCTGCGTCTGGTATTGCTACACAGCACATATATTGAAAAATCGTCTTGAAATGTTAAAATGTATTTATTGCCAGATACTGTCTCGGGTAAAATTCCTACTAAGTCCATATAAACTTGATCAAATGGGCGCGTTGGTGTATCTGACAAGACCATTGGCATTTTGGTTAGCTTAGAACTTTTGTTAACTTGACATTTAGGGCAATTTTTTACATACTCTTTAATTTGTTTTTGCATACCCTTCCACCTATATTGCTTTCTTATTCGAAAATATGTTTTCAGTGTGCCCTGATGATTCCCTAATGGCGAGTCGTGAAAGTCTCTAATAACTGTTTTAATTTCTTCAGGATCAGTTAATATTTGACCGTCCATATCCGTTACTGTGCCGTCCAAGACTGGCTTACTGACGTCCGGTTGTGGATCTATTGCCTTTGGTGTATTTTTAGAACGGGTTTGAACTGCCGCAATTTCTGTTTCTAATTGTGGAATCCTACTTAATGCGTCAGCATTTAAATTCTTTTTGCCAGGTTTATAAATTATTTCGAACTCGTATTCTGATAATTTGTGCCTGAACCTGGCTAGCCTTGACGTTTGATCCTTTAAATTCGCTATGCTACGCAGTGGTTGATGATCCGTATAAACCGTGAATGGACGCCCCAACAAATACGGTCTATAATTTTTGTGGCCCATACTATTGCCAAAAATTCTCGTTCAATTGTTGAGGACCTTATTTCTGCGTCATTCAGAGCTCGACTTGCAAATGCGATTGGTCGATCAGAACCTGGCTCGCCCTGTGACAGCACTGCTCTTATAGCTTCTCCACTTGCATCTGTTGTCAATACAAATGGTTTTTAAAATCTGGGTATGCTAGAACATTAGGGGAAATAATTGCTTCCTTAAGTTTTATAAATGAGTCCTGGCACTTCTCTGTCCATACAAAACTGGCATCCTTCCGCAACAGTTTATTAATCGGTAGTGTTAACCTTGCCATATTCTTAACGAATTTTCTGTAATAATTTACTAAACCTAAGAAGGCTTGTACCTGTTTCTTGGTCCTGGGTACCGGAATATTTTTGACACATTCTATTTTATCGGGATCTGGCATTGACTCCGTGCATTTGTGCCCTAAATATACTACTTCACGCCTTAAAAAATTGCATTTTCCGTATTTAATTTCAAATTATTTTCTCTCAATTTTTCTAACACCTTACATAGTCTAATTTCGTGCTCCATTATGTATTTTCCATACACCACTATATCGTCCAGATATACGAAACAATCAATTCTCTGCAATCCTGTTAAAATGTGGTTCATTATTCTTTGAAACGTAGCGGGTGCCCCCGTCAATCCAAATGGAATCCTCAAAATTCAAAATGTCCCAAGCCCGTGCTGAACGCTATTTTTTCTCTGTGCCGTTCATTCACTAGCACTTGGTGATAACCACTTGCAAGATCTTATGATGAAAAATACCTACTGTGACCTAATTGATCCAAAATGTCATCAATACGAGGTATTGGAAACACTTGTTTTATCGTTGCGTCGTTCAATTTTCTGAAATCTATTACCAGTCTACATCATACCAGAAATACATTATGGTATGACGCACATATTTTTTCTATGGATGCCTTCTCTTCAACATTTGCATTTGGATCCAATTTTAATGAGTCAAATAGTTTGCATATTATGTGTCGTATGTTTATGCTTTGTACGCTATTCATTGTGCCACTCACTGGTTCCATAAATTTATTATAATTTGAAAATTTGAGCTGTATGTTCTTATTCAATATTATATATTTTTCTGTTGAGTTTAACACTGAAACTTAAACACTATTTTTTCTCACATTTGATATGGTTTCTCAGATATAGACTCCTGGTGAAATTTCCTGTTTTTGAATTATTACTACGGGGATCTTGGTTATTGGTAATCTTTTTTTTATTTCTTCACTGTATAATATTTTGTTTATTTCATCTAGTGATCTGAGTGGTAGTGTTACAATTTTATTTTTGTTTCTGGCTATAAAGGTTAATCCCTAATCCCTGCATTGATGATTGCGTGGTTCCATAGATTATCTCGTCCAAGTATACCGTCTGCCGGAACTCCCTGATCCTGCATTATTGTCAGACTGAGCCTTCTATGTTCCATATGTTGAATTTCAATTGATCCTGCGGTGGTCACATGTCCCCCAAATGCTCCGCTCAGATCTTTTGTGTCTTTTAAATTTCTCTCTAGTTTATTATCTAATGCACTCCACTTTACCAAGCTAGAGTCTGCACCAGAATCTACTAGTAATATTAGTTTCCCATTTTTTGCTTCCTTACAAGGAATTTCTATAAAGACATCATTTAATTTTGATATCAGTCTGAATTCCCCATGTCTACTATAAATAATGAGATTTGTCTTTGATTTTGTATATAAACTTAATTTTAATTCCTTAATATTTTCAATATATTTACTCATATTTTTATTTATGCTATCAATTCCTGAAGTTATCAGATCATTTAATTTTTTCTTATTTTCTTCTATACATATCCTATTTATTATGCAATCATAAAATTTATTTTTTGCTGTTAATGCTATTATGCCAAAGACGTTCAACGTTAATAAAATTAGTGAACAAAAATTATCTACCATTTTCCTACCATTGATAGCGAACGTATCCACTGCAGCACACTGCGTCTGATTCACAATTCCTATCTTCGTTGGCCTGATGTCGCAACTTGTCTTGGGTTCCCAGATAATTGGCCTATTCTGGGCCCCTAACAGTTTCCCTGATTGCGGGTAGACTCAAAATTTTTCTTTGCGTAACAGTTTTCCAACGTATGCCCGATTCTTGCACACCATTTACATTTATTTAAATCTTTCTTATTATTATTGTTGTTGTTATTATTATTTCCATTTCTCCTATCGTCATTATTATTTTGACGACTATTACTATTGGTATTACCATTATTATTGTTATAGTTATTTCCATTGTTGTAATTATTATTTCTATTATTATTGTTAGTTTTCCTATTATTGTTGTTATATCTTCTATTATTATTGTTATGATTATAATTCCTATTATTTACATTATTATTATAATTCCCATTGTTGTGGTTATTATTACCACGAGCATTATAATTGCTATTATTGGCTTGCGTATTGTTCGTGAAGCCATCATTATAGCTGTTATTTTGCGTTTGTTGTTTACTTGTAAATTGCTGCTCTGGTTCATTTATTTTCTGTGCACATCTTAAGTTCGTTTCGTGCCCATAGGTCTCACATCCTTGACAGTATGGAGTATTTTTTCGACTGACGCACTCGTCCCGCGTGTGCTACATTACCGCAAAATGAACATGGGGTTTCCACTTTATTCCTTTCGTTTGTGTTTTTTATTCTGATTTCTCCACATGTGGGGTGTGATGCTCTGCTAAAAAGCACCTCTGCGGCACTTTGCGATGTTTCTCTTACACGCCCACTTTATATCGTCTCCAACGTTTCTACCGCTTCCTCTATCAGTGAATCTAGTGAGTCTGCCTTATTATTTAGCATGTGCATTTACAGTGTGCTGTCCTTAAGGCCTACCTTAAAAGTCTTTTGTATAGATTTTTCTAATTCTATTAGCATTGCTTCGTCCCCTCTGCCATTATATTTTTCTTTTATTAATTCCACCGCCTTTGTTTTTAGTACATTTAGGCGTCTTGCAAAAGGTCGAATTTCTTCGGTAGATCTTTGATATGTCTCCTTTATTTCATTTATCACTCAGTCTAATATTACTGTTTTAAGATATGTCCTCTTTATTAAAGTATATAATTCATCTAATCCGCTAAATTGAATACCTTTTACTAGGTCGAATGCATCTCCATACATCCTTAGCTTAACACACGACAAAAATTCTTTAAACTCTGTTTCTTTTGTTGATTTTACCGCTAAATCACATCCTTGTATGAATTCACATACTTCTGAAGGTAAATCATTGGAATACGTGCCTGAGAACATCGGAACCAAATGGTTCACCATTTTTGCAATATGTTCGATACCCATTTTAAATTCTGGGAAATTTATTTTTTCTGTGTGACTTATTTCACTGTTATTTACAGCTTCCTTATATATCAATGAGTCGTTGGTTACTAACTTTAATTCTTGCTGTAGTAGTCTATTTCTATCTTCTAATTGTACATCTGTGATACTACCATACTCCCATTCCGGTGTGTCTATGTAATTCCGGTTTTCAATAATTTCCACTGGGTTTCCTTTATTTTCGTCTAAGTGTTCTGCGTGATCCAAAATTGTTTTAATTTGATCTCTTAAGCAATTATTAATTTTTTTTAATTCTGGTAACTTTGTCTATAATTTTCCTTTCTCTGTTATGCTAAAATTTGTCTTAGCTTCTATTATTTCTAAAAATGATAAGAATATTATGTCTGCTTCTTCTATTCTCGTGACAGCAGTGGTTCTAATCTTTTCTCTAACTAGCTGAATATAGTCTTTTAAACCGTTTATTCTTTTAATCTCTGTCCACAAACGTTCAATGAAAAGTCCAATTTCTCCATTTAATTTTGTTGTTTCATGTTGTGCCTTTTTTAATTCTGATTGAAGAGTTTCCATTAAACGTATCAGTTTAAGATATTTTTTCCAACGAAACTATTCTAATTTTCTCAAAATTGTTTTCATTTTTATAATTTTTCCTCTATCTAGAGTGTTTGGTTCTAAAACAATGTTAAGGTCCCTACTTCATCACCTGAAAATAAGACATTTAATAAATAACAACAATTACTCTATTTCAAGTTTATCCTTTTTATAACTTTTATTTATTTTTTTCTGTTCCACTTATTGAACTCACTTCTTAATCTAATAACAACTCACTTAAACACAAAATAACTATAGCTTATATACTAGTACTTAATCTAAGTTTCAATGCTACTTTTCCAGTGTCTTGCTGCTTCAGCCTAGAAACATAATTTTGGCCAATCACAGTGTGTCTTGCTGCTTTTGCTCAGAAGCATAATTTTAACCATTCACACGTTCCGTAAAGAACTCAAGTTCGATCCGCAACTCGAGTTCTTAACGCTGACCGTGAAAGCAACTCTTGCATAATCAGCAACCCGCGATGACATTGAATTTAGGCCATCGCAAAGTCATTGAATTGAAGTCATCTTTGTTTACAAACAAATTGCACCACGCTTATTTTCTTCAAGCTAGCAACTTAACGCTGCTGCGAATTTTGTTTACAGTTACAATTGCTGACTAAGTAAATTGTCGCCGCTTATTTTGGCAACGACCAAAAGGTGTGTGATCAAACCAACATCATTTACTTTTTGTTTTAACAACAATTAGAATGCATATAATACTATTTAAATATTTAGCAATTAATATTTAGCAACAGCAAATATCAATGAACTGTCACGCTATGAGTGACTGTCATAATGCAAACTCTCAATACCCCCTTGCGCCTTGTGGTGGACGCCGCCGCTTGCCGCGCTGCTGTCGCCTGCGTCGTCGTCTTTGGAGCGATCTTCTTCGCCGTCGCCGTTGCGGGTGCAACGCTCTGTTGCGTCACCTGGAACATGGTGATGGGCGCAGATATCTGCCTCGCTGCTATCGCCTGCGTGGTCGTCGTCGTGGGTGCAACGCTCTGTTGCGTCACCTGGAACATGGTGATTGGCGCAGCTATCTGCCGCGCTGCTGTCGCCTGCGTATTCGTCGTTCTGGCCACCTGATCGGTAGCGGGTCGCTGGAACGCCCGCTGCGTTGGCCGCTTCGCCAGATCAGGCCATACTGGGACCGCTGTCCCCCCTTCGTTTGCCAGAAGACGGATCTGCCCGGCAATGATCCCGCGTTTCGCATCGCCTTCTCTGCTACTGAACCACCTGCTTCTGTCCAACGGCGGGTACAGATGGTGTGGCGGGTCTCGTCGCAGACACTCAACGTTCTGTGGCAAGTAGATGCCGCAATCATAAAGATTCGGCTGCTGCGGAACGCTGACCTCGTAGTAAGGCTTGTTGATTTCTGTAAACTCATGGCCTACGTCGCCATCCTTACGTGAAACTGCCGTCAAAAATTCACGCAACCTCACAGACACGTGGCGATGGGTCCGGGTTTCCAGTGAATCCATAATCAGGATGGACGGGCCTGTGGTGCGTGGTTCGACACCTTGTGCTGCTCGCCACTCCTGATTCGTTGGCGCCGCGCCATTCAGGTTCACCACTGCTAGGTACCAATGATTGGTTTCGTTCACAGGCACCACCAAAATGTCGTGCGAGAATTGGTCCACTCTTCTCGCCCACGTCTGCACACATCTCTCTACGCCTCGGGACTGCCAGACAGCTATAGACTCCTGCGGTGACGGACACGCCCTGTCTTCCTAGCGGGTATATGCATAGGTGATGCGTATCACCTTTGTTGACGGGTCTCGTCTCGCTCAGTTCTACTAGCGTTGTGTGTGGCGCCCCTGGTGCCTGAGTAACCTGGTCCGTCTGCTGCTCAGACCGGAACCGTTTGCATGCCTGCTCCTTTTTGTCCACTCCTGCCTCGACCTCGTATGGCGCTACCACCGGTTCTGCTGGTAGGTTGCTCCCCTCTTCCATGCATCGCTGCAGTGCCGCTGTTGTTGGGCGCAATATTGAGCGCAGTTCTTGGCGACTGCTTTCGTCCAAGCCACCTGCGTATTCAGTGCTCAATGGTGGTGCGTCATCAGCCTGACGAAGTGTCGCCAACAGTTGAAGGCGGTAGTTGCCTGTGTCCAGCTCCATTGCAGTAATCCTGCGATGACTCATTCTCAGATGTTTTTTTTTTTTTTTTTATAAAACTTAACAGCTTGAAAAATCTTTTACTTCTAAGTTATTTTCGCGGTGCACGTGCGTATGCGTTGACTATCGCGTAACTAATGTCGATCCTCGTCATGCGGTGGTTTCCTCGTGCCCCACACTTGTTGCTTAGCGAATTGCTGCGCCAAATTCCGCGAATTTTAAATTTGAATTTTTAACGCCTTTCGACAACGCACGAACCTCACACACACCAATGTTTTCGTGTTTGTGTGTGCGCATCGTGTTTCGCTCTCTGAGAGCACTTTTGCGTCGCCGTGTACCGCTTAGGTTATTCGTGCTCTCCGTGCGAGGCTCTCTTTCTGTTTACACATACCGGGGGTGGGTTTTTGTATTCGTACCGCGAGTGTAGATTCTCTCTTGCAATGATTTATGTTGTTTCGCCGCATGCGTAGTGGTTTTGTTGTTGTCATTTTCGGTGCCCGTGGCATTCCACGTATTTCCTGTCTCCTGTGGCGTATAAATTTCACGCGATTATGCTCCATCGAGCGTTGATTTTGTGCGCGACACGAATTTAAAAAAAACATGGAATTATGAAAATTGAGATTTAAAAAAAATAAAATAAAAAACAATTGAACATTTTGCAATAAATTTTGGAATAAAATAAACTTTTAATAAAACTGTAAAATAACATTATGAAATGAATTACATAAATGATAAAATTTGATAATTCAGGAAATAAAAAAGTTAACTAAATATTTTATAAAATTGATTAATTGATATATTTTTAAAGTAATTGTGAAACAATATAAAATAGTTTGAGACATTTAATGATAATGATTAATAAAATTGTAAATTTAAATAAATTGAATAACATAAGAATTTAGATACGGCAATGTTTTCATAATGTTGCGAAATTAATTATAGAATAAAACTGGAAAATTAAAAAAAAAAATTAACAAATAAAATAATTCAGGATTCATAAAAAATATTGTTACGAAAAGAAGTAATTTGCCCCATAGTGCAAGCATTCAGCAATAATAGATGAGACGCAAAACAATTCAGCGCACTAAGCAATGTGTTAGAAAGAGACGGAAGATCATTCAGCGTATTGAACAATGTGCGAAAAAGAGATGGAAGATCAGCACATTAAAACACATGAGTGCGAATGAGATGCCAATAGCATGCGTCATTCACGAAACGAGTAGAAGGTTCTCGAAAAAAGTCCAAGATTGTCGAAACAACGTCGAACAGTATATAAGGATGATGTATCTGAGGTACAGCACTTCAGGAGTGATTGAAAAGTACTCGATTGCATCTTGTGTGTGATCAATGTCGAGTTAAATTGTGGATATGCAGCAGTTGTTAGAATTTGTTATTAGTAAAGTTGTTAGTTAATGTGTATTAATAAAGTTAATTGTTATAATTTAAAGCAAACATAAGAGTGTTTTTATTTTGTACACAATCCAGAGATACGAACTTGTAGAACAGTTTTCCGTTGATTGAATTTTCGTTGATATGATTTTGAAATATAGATTAAAAAGTTTAAATAATGAAATATAAAAATGAGTTAATAATGTAGTAAAAAATTTAATAGATAAATTAAATAATGGTTAAAAGTTGAATTAATATGAAATTAGTAAAAACAAAATAATTAATTTATTTAAGAAAGTAAATGGAAAAATAAGAAACACTAATAATGGGTACAGAAAATGTATTGAAACGCGATCATTTCGTTGTTCCTTACTTTTCTGGGGCGGAATCTCCATTATTAGAAACAGAATTATATAAATTTATTGTATGTAGTGAAACAGCTAAGCTTAAAATTAAAGAATCAGATAGTGAGCAATTTTTTAAATGCGTTAAGTTACGTTTGGAGGGAGATGCATATAAATTAGTGAGAACAAAACAGTATCAAAAAATAGAAGAATTATACGTGATGTTAAAAAATACATACTTAAATAAAATTTCTTTAGTTTCAGTACTAGAAGAGATTAAAAAGGCTTATGAAAATAGTAACGAGAGTTTGTGAATGTTTGGAAGAAGATTAGATGATTAGCAATACATGGCTTTGGAAATTGCAAGTAAAAATACAGTAAAAAGATAAGTGAGGACATATTCAGATTGGAATTACAGAGCTCAGTGTTGATATCTTTTGAAGTAGGGGTGAAGGATCCAACTATAAAAGTCAGAAACATTAGATGCATTGTTGGAAGAAGTTTTAAATGTACAGGCTGTTATGCAGCGAAATCCAAGGTGATCGCATAATATGCGTTGGGCATGGAGATAGCTTGGGTTTATCTAATGTAAGTGACGTTTTCATTGAAGTACCTTGCGAGGCAGCTAAAAATGGAAGACTTAATTTTACTGGTAGACTCAGGAGCTGATGCTAGTATAGTAAAAGAAAATGCAATGTCAAATTTACCAGACTTTAACGAAAATATACAAAAGGAAAAAGAAATTATAATAGGCAGTACTTTTAAACCAATATTTTCGAATTTTAATCATTATAAAGAATAGCATAAATTCAGTAAACATTACAAACAGAATTAATAAATTAAATGAAAGAAATGAAAATTGATGAGACTTTAAATAAGGATGAAAACGCTCCGACGAACGAGAAAGATGACGAAACAAAAGAGCGCTTCTGCGAGCGCTGCCCCGTCACGAATTCAAAATCGTGCTAGGCGATTTTAACCAAGGTGGAGCAGAGAAGCCATCTATTGTCCCACATTCCAAAAATTTAGCCTCCATGCCAACACTTCCGATAACGGAACGAGGCTAATCGACTTCTCCGCAGTACGAAACATGGTAGTTAGTAGCACTAGATTCGAACATTTCGTTATCCACAAGGACACATGGTTGTCGCCCGATGAAAAAACTCGAAACCAAATTGATCACGTTGTGATTGACGGAAGGTATGCTTCAAGCGTGATGGACGTACGCACTATCCGAGGTACCAATAGGGACTCGGATCATTACGTTGTAGCAGGCAATAGACTAAAAACTAATCCCATTAATATCAGTTAAGTTAATTTCGCCTATGGGTTTAAATAAATAATCCCAATGACTTGCACATATGTTAGACTCATTGGTCCGTGTTTCAAGACGAGTCCCGAAGGTATCCTGAATCTATCGCATTGTTAATCATATAAGCGCATACAAAATAAACATAAAAATCATATGATAATTATGACATTGTAAAATTCAATTAATTTAAGCACTTTATATAACAAAGCCGGAGGTGCTGATGGCCTGCCTGCTGAATTGTTTAAGACCGGAGGCGAGGAGCCAATGGAGAATAACTCTTGCGAACAGGTTCTACTTTGGGCTCAGTAGGCAATTGAGAAGTAGAGCCCTCTCTCGCCGTGGAAAACGCTCCACAAGTCACTCATCCTGCCCGTCCTACTTTATGGTGCAGAAACATGGACTCCACCGATGAGAGAGTACTGGGAGCGTTCGAGAGAAAGATTCTTCGTAAATTTTTTGGCCCTATCTGTATATACTTATAAGTTACATGTATATACTTATGCAACTTATTTTATTTATATGTGTTTTGTAATTGTATTGAATTAAAATTAATATATTGATTTTATATTTCGTAGTAGCCGCGGTAGCTCAGTGGTTAGTGCGTTGAACTGGGAGCCGAAAGGTCCCCGGTTCAAGCCTGGACTGGGGCTAACAACATCTTTTCATAGAAACATTTTTCTATACCGTGCTACCTCTCGGCAGTAAATGGCAAACCTACTCGAGTAAAACATTGCCTATGAAAAGCTCTCACCCGCCGTTCGGATTCGGCAATAAACTGTAGGTCCCACCACTTTGAGTACAAATATAACACGCACAGCTCATAATGGTGAGAGAGCTTGGCCTAAGTTTTTATAGGACTGTAGTGCCAAACTATTATTATATTTGGTTTGCAGAGGTGTAAGAATATTATATCTAATATTTAATTGCTAATTATGCGAAGACTCCATTTCATCATATTAATGAATACTTTACATCATATTGATGAATTTTGCTCATCAAACCACATTTATTTATGACTGGTAGTTGGTGAAATTTTTGTTGATATTTTTTTGTGTGTATATCAAATCATATATGATTTCATATCTACAATATATGATCAAATATGGTTATACATGATATCATATCAAATTAGATATGATCATATATGGAATCATATATAATTATACATGATTTTATATAAATACTATACTAAAAATCAATTGTTTCCGTTAAGCTGAAGTGTCTAGTTCTAAGACCTAGTGTTAAGTATATGTGTATAAGTGCCTTAAAGTAAAAAAGACTCGGTTGTTTTAAATAATAAAAACAGGAAAAGGGACTTAGTAATTATAAAAGGACCAAGGAAGTTATAGTAAAATAAGGACTTCAACATACAACATTTTGGCGCACAACATTTGTGAGTATTGTGAAAAATAGTGAAAAAAATGTGTACGGAAAAAAAGTGTGAATTTGTGATATAAAACAAAAGAAATATTTGAAAATTTTAATAAGCAAAAAACATGGAATTATGAAAATTGAGATTTAAAAAAAATAAAATAAAAAACAATTGAACATTTTGCAATAAATTGTGGAACAAAATAAACTTTTAATAAAACTGTAAAATAACATTATGAAATGAATTACATAAATGATAAAATTTGATAATTCAGGAAATAAAAAAGTTAACTAAATTTTTTATAAAATTGATTAATTGATATATTTTTAAAGTAATTGTGAAACAATATAAAATAGTTTGAGACAATTAATGATAATGATTAATAAAATTGTAAATTTATATAAATTGAATAACATAAGAATTTAGATACGGCAATGTTTTCATAATGTTGCGATATTAATTATAGAATAAAACTGGAAAATTAAAAAAAAAATTATTCAGGATTCATAAAAAATATTGTTACGAAAAGAAGTAATTTGCCCCATAGTGCAAGCATTCAGCAATAATAGAGGAGACGCAAAACAATTCAGCGTACTGAACAATGTGCGAAAAAGAGATGGAAGATCAGCGCATTAAAACACATGAGTGTGAATGAGATGCCAATAGCATGCGTCATTCACGAAACGAGTAGAAGGTTCTCGAAAAAAAGTCCAAGATTGTCGAAACAACGTCAAACAGTATATAAGGATGATGTTTCTGAGGTACAGCACTTCAGGAGTGATAGAAAAGTACTCGAGTGCATCTTGTGTGTGATCAATGTCGAGTTAAATTGTGGATATGCAGCAGTTGTTAGAATTTGTTATTAGTAAAGTTGTTAGTTAATGTGAATTAATAAAGTTAATTGTTATAATTTAAAGACAACATAAGAGTGTTTTTATTTTGTACACAATCCAGAGATACGAACTTGTAGAACAGTTTTCCGTAGATTGAATTTTCGTTGATATGATTTTGAAATATAGACTAAAAAGTTTAAATAATGAAATATAAAAATGAGTTAATAATGTAGTAAAAAATTTAATAGATAAATTAAATAATGGTTAAAAGTTGAATTAATATGAAATTAGTAAAAACAAAATAATTAATTTATTTAAGAAAGTAAATGGAAAAATAAGAAACACTAATAATGGGTACAGAAAATGTATTGAAACGCGTTCATTTCGTTGTTCCTTACTTTGCTGTGGTGGAATCTCCATTATTAGAAACAGAATTACAATAATTTATTGAATGTTGTGAAACAGCTAAGCTTAAAATTAAAGAATCAGATAGTGAGCAATTTGTTAAATGCGTTAAGTTACGTTTAGAGGGAGATGCATATAAATTAGTGAGGACAAAACAGTATCAAAAAATAGAAGAATTATACGAGTTGTTAAAAAATACATACTTAAATAAAATTTCTTTAGTTTCAGTACTAGAAGAGATTAAAAAGGCTTATCAAAATAGTAACGAGAGTATGAGAATGTTTGGAAGAAGATTAGATGATTAGCAATACATGGCTTTGGAAATTGCAAGTAAAAATACAGTAAAAAGATAAGTGAGGACATATTCAGATTGGAATTACAGAGCTCAGAAGGATCCAACTATAAAAGTTGTACTGTTGAGTAGTAAGTCAGAAACATTAGAAGCATTGTTGGAAGAAGTTTTAAATGTACAGGCTGTTATGCAGCAAAATCCAAGGTCGGAATATAATAATTAAAGGAAGAAGAAGGTGATCGCATAATATGCGTTGGGCATGGAGATAGCTTGGGTTTACCTAATGTAAGTGACGTTTTCATTGAAGTACCATGCGAGGCAGCTAAAAATGGAAGACCTAATTTTACTGGTAGACTCAGGAGCTGATGCTAGTATAGTAAAACAAAATGCAATGTCAAATTTACCAGACTTTAACGAAAATATACAAAAGGATTTAAAGGGAGCTTTTGGTGGGTGTGTTAGAACATTAGGTTTCACCAAAGTCCAACATAGGAACATATGGCGCTTAAATTTAATGCTAGTGTTACTTAAACAAGGCGTACCAGCTGATGGAATAATCGGACGTGACAATCCATGGAATCGATCTGTAATAAATGCGATAGACAACACAATAACATTTTTTGATAAACAGAAAAACCATATTATAAAACTACCAATGAAATCTCAGACATAAATACAAAATATTTTTTACAATCAACAAATTAAAATTCAAGCGAGAACCGCAAAGATAGTATCATTACGTTTTAAAACAAAAATTCCAATAGTATAATACATAAACAAGAAAATTTTCCCGGAGTGAAATCAAATCAAATGTTAGCAAAAATAGAGTTCATGTTTCAGTTTTAAGTGCTACGGAAAAAGAAATTATAATAGGCAGTACTTTTAAACCAATATTTTCGAATTTAATCATTATAAAAAATAGCATACATTCAGTAAACATTACAAACAGAATTAATAAATTAAATGAAAGAAATGAAAATTGATGAGACTTTAAATAAAGCTGAAAACGCTCCGACGAACGAGAAAGATGACGAGACAAAAGAGCGCTTCTACGAGCGCCTAGACAACGCATACGAGCGCTGCCCCGTCACGAATTCAAAATCGTGCTAGGCGATTTTAACCAAGGTGGAGCAGAGAAGCCATCTATTGTCCCACAATCCAAGAATTTAGCCTCCATGCCAACACTTCCGATAACGGAACGAGGCTAATCGACTTCGCCGCAGTACGAAACATGGTAGTTAGTAGCACTAGATTCGAACATTTCGTTATCCACATTTCGTATCGGTTGTCGCCCGATGAAAAAACTCGAAACCAAATTGATCACGTTGTGATTGACGGAAGGTATGCTTCAAGCGTGATGGACGTACGCACTATCCGAGGTACCAATAGGGACTCGGATCATTACGTTGTAGCAGGCAATAGACTAATAACTAATCCCATTAATATCAGTTAAGTTAATTTCGCCTTTGGGTTTAAATAAATAAACCCAATGACTTGCACATATGTTAGACTCATTGGAATCTATCGAATCTATCGCATTCATATAAGCGCATACAAAATAAACATAAAAATCATATGATAATTATGACATTGTAAAATTCAATGAATATAAGCACTATATATAAATAAATCTATCAACACTTTATCAAATCATAAGCATTTATTCTATGTTAAAATGCAAGCAAAACAATTTGAATAAACTTAAGCAAATGATCTTTTGATAAATATATAATATGTTAATAGATTACAATGTCCTTATATAGAAAAAATGCACAATATTACCATAATATTATAAATATTATAGGGCTAATGATGAATTTTCTATAATGGATATTCAGGTTCATCGGGCTTAACCTCTAAGCAGTTTCGCGTACTATTTAACTCTCTATTCAGAGTTCTTTTCAACTTTCCCTCACGGTACTTGTTTACTATCGGTCTCATGGTTATATTTAGTTTTAGATGGAGTTTACCACCCACTTAGTGCTGCACTATCACGAACACTCTTAAGCGCTGTGAAGAACGTACGGAACCAAACGCAGAGAAAGCTAGACGTCGGAAAGCTTTTCCTTTTTCACTCGCCTCTCTCACCTGCTTAGACAAAGCACTTCTCCTCTCGTTGATATAAGCGCGCAGTGGAACCATATCTCCTGCTCTATGCGTACGGCTGCCGAAGAGGTGCTTGGAGTCCCCCTGAGGAAACACTGGTTTGACCAAGAGTGTCGCGCGGCCACTGCAGAGAAAGACGCTGCGTACCAATCCACTCTGCAGTCAGTAGCTACGCGAGCTGCCAAAGAGAAACGCCTTTTCAGGCGTAAAAAAAGCGAGACAGAAAGACGTGAGTATGAGGTGATTGAGATGCATGGGGACAGGAATGAGGCTCGAAAATTCTTCGAGAAAATAACACGCCTAGCCGGAGGATCAAAATCCGGAGCCTCTTCCTGTAAAGATGAAAACGGGAATCTAGTCAGAGAAAAAAAAAACGCTCTACAAGTCACTCATCCTGCCCGGCCTACTTTATGATGCAGAAACATAGATGCTGGACTCCACCGATGAGAGAGTACTGGGAGCGTTAGAGAGAAAGATTCTTCGTAGAATCTTTGGCCCTATCTGTATATACTTATAAGTTACATGTATTTACTTATGCAACTTATGCAAATTATTTTATTTATATGTGTTTTGTAAGTGTATTGAATTAAAATTAATATATTGATTTTATATTTCGTAGTAGCCGCGGTAGCTCAGTGGTTAGTGCGTTGAACTGGGAGCCGAAAGGTCCCCGGTTCAAGCCTGGACTGGGGCTAACAACATCTTTTCATAGAAACATTTTTCTATACCGTGCTACCTCTCGGCAGTAAATGGCAAACCTACTCGAGTAAAACATTGCCTATGAAAAGCTCTCACCCGCCGTTCGGATTCGGCAATAAACTGTAGGTCCCACCACTTTGAGTACAAATATAACACGCACAGCTCATAATGGTGAGAGAGCTCGGCCTAAGTTTTTATAGGACTGTAGTGCCAAACTATTATTATTATTATATTTGGTTTGCAGAGGTGTAAGAAATTACATGAGTGACTTTTTTACGCCCTACTGTTGGACCAGATTTCTCCTCTTGGTCTTCTGTGTGTTGGGTCGGATTTTCCTTGTTCATCTTCAATTGTTCGTTGTATGTTGTGCGTTGGATCTGTTGGGCTTCGATGGTTCTTGTGGAATTTGCAAACGGTGTTATCTCCAGTGGACGTCGTTATGTTAATACGCTGGATTCTAAGTCGTTCAGGAGAGTTTTGGTCCCGTTGACTTGGTTGACGATTTGTTCGAAATGAGTGTTCTTTTCTGCGATCTTGTCAAACATTTTGAATCATCTTGATGCTCATGTCGCGTTACGTAGGATATTATAGATTTCTGAATTTTTGATCTCAGAAAACCTCGTAGTTCGATATTACATCGTTTCTTCTTTATGTAAGATTGAAAACACCATTTTGCATCTAGTATGTGTCAATTTTCAAGGTCCATTTTGCATCTTGTTATTTGCATCTTGTATTTGGCAATTGTGGCAATTGTTAAAATTCAATAATTGCAACCTACTTGTATTTGGTATAACAACAAGTTTTCGTTTAGTGTGTCCTGCTTCGCTTTTCTTTTATTTGAATCTGCTGGTCCTCTGCTTCATTACTCCTTCTTGTTTATAACACCAAGAGCTCCTTCCAAATGTCCCCCTTAAAGTCCCAAGACCCCAACGATCATCTATGCGTTTTTTGCGTCAGTATCCAGCACTGTTGGTCATTCTAAATAACAGTTTCTGAGCACTTGGATATACAAATAATAGATTTAATTTGTTTAAATTATTTCAAAAGTTTGGTATGATACTAACTTATGTAAAATTAATATAATTTTAGTATAATATATAATGGTTCGTGTATAGTCACAAGAATTACCATGGCGTGTATTAAAACCACTAAATATATATATATATATTTTTTTTTTATTTTTTTAATTATATATATATACTATTTGAAATATATTGTGGTACAATAATTATAATAACATAGTGTAGTACTAGCTTTTATTAACTTAGTGTAATTATGTATTTAGCCCAATGGCTAAGATCGTCCTCTTATATGCGGAGGGACTCAATTCGGCGGACTCAATCCCCCTTTAATGAGCAAAATTAAAAAACAAAATTATTTCATATAATTTTGTTTATAAATAGGGTGGAATGACCATATTGTACATTAAATATATTGTATATACATATATACTATTTTTGTTGAATTTATTATATATTTTTTTAATATGAATAAATTTAGTTTAATAATTTATTTAATTTTCAAAACAAATTTGTATATCTCTTTTGAAAAATTTAATATAAAATAAAATGTTAGATAAAATTAAATTTTTTACTACTGATATTTTTTTATTTTCCTTTTTTCTTTAATTTTAATTCCCTTTTTAGATAAAATTAAATTTTTTACTACTGATATTTTTTTATTTTCCTTTTTTCTTTAATTTTAATTCCCTTTTTTCATATTTTTTTTTCTTTTCATTAAAAAAAAAATAATAGTTAATATCTGTTATTTATATAGTTTTTTTCTTCTCTGTATTTTCTCTATATATATTTTTTCTTATTTTTTCTTCTCTTTAGTTAAAATACCTCCTTCTTTATTTTTTTCTCTACTAATTTTTTTCTTCTCTTTAATTAAAATTTGTATACCTATCTCTTTTTTATACCCTACACTAAGAGTGAAAGGGTATATTCAGTTTGGTACGCCGTTTGTAACAAACAGAAGGAAGCATCTCCGGTATGGAAAAGTATATATATTCTTGATCAGCATGACCTCCTGAGTCGATTTAGCGATGTCCGTCTGTCCGTCTGTCTGTCCGTCTGTCTGTCCGTCTGTCTGTCTGTCTGTTGAAATCCCTACTACTTTTAAAATTGAAGAGCTAGATAAATGAAACTTATAACTTAGATTACTAATATACCTACGCTGTATGTGCGAAAAAATTGGCGAGATCGGTCCATTGTGACCTATGATCCGACCACTTATGTTCAAATACCTCATATAAAATGTACATATAAAGATCAATTTTTATGTATACGTGCTTAGGTAAACTTTTTTGGTCAAATATATATTGACATCATGCTCAAATACATGATAATAAAGTTTTCCGGAGAAAAAAATTGTGGTTCACAAAAAAAAAAATCGAAATTCGGTAAACCTACCCATTTGTAAATATGGGTATCAAATGAATGGAAATTCTTCAGCAATTGAATGTTTGTAGTTATTTTCAGGATTCGTATACCCTCGTGACCTATATATCACTTTGAACGGTAACCACACATATGTGTAGGGTATTTATAGTCGGCTTAGACCGACTATAATTTTGATAATCCTAACTATCATAATTACACTTACTTTAAAATTTCCCATGTGATCTAACCTTCCCAACTGGTTTTAATTTAATTGCTGATTTTTTTTTCATATATATATTTTTTCTCTCACCCGCTTTTCGGATTCGGCAATAATCTGTAGGTCCCACCACTTTGAGTAGAAATATAGTACGCACAGCTCAAAATGGTGAGGACATTTTTTTTTTATTTCAACTACACTAAATATTTTAATGTATAATTCGCCTTTTTAAATTCTTTGCTTTTTATATCTGTTAAAATATTTATATTTATTACCTTCTTTTTTTCAATTTTTTTTTTATTCCACTAATATATTTTGTTTTTCCTTTTTTTATTTTAACTGTACTAAATATTTATATATCTCTCTTTTTTTAATTTGAATGTTTACTGATATTTTACTTCTTTTTTAGGTAATTTAAATTATTATAAGTAAGTTCTTCAAATTCATTTAAAAAGTATTTGTTATATTTAAACTTATTCAAATTGAATTATATTAATGTAAAAAAGTACCTATGATTTCTCTGCATGAAATAAATATAAATAGAATTGGGATTTATTTTCTAAACGTGTTTAATATTTATTATATTATATTTGTGTACTTATGTAAGTCATATTATATATTTATTTGCATTGTTTATGGTACCAAAAAACAGATCTGCATTTATATGCCAGCTATGAACGCTCGCTTTACTTATGAAATACATACGTTTGCATATGTGCTACAGCATGAAATACTTGGGTGGAATGACCATTTTCAAGTTTTGTTAGCTTGCGCTATTAATATAGGCCTGTAATGCAATTGTTGGTTTGCATTATCTGCATTGACAACGCAAACCAACGTATTTTCATTTAATTTTACATGAAGGCAATTTGCTGCCATTGCTTAATTTATTTCTTTTCACAATTGATGAGTATCTTACTTACTTACTTAAATGGCCCTTACAACCGTGGGCGCGCTGACGCCAGTTAGAAATACTGTTGTAAGTTAAAAGGTCCTTCTTCTAGGACTTTAACTTGATCCTATTTATACTTACTGAGTCCTTTTTACTTTCTTTATATTATTTAAAACAACCGAGTCTTTTTTACTTCAAGACACTTTATTTCGCTTTAAAAGTTGGTTACACTTATACTTAACACTTATTTGTAGACAGTTCAGCTTATCGAAAACAATTGATTCTTAGTCTATACTTAACTTCTACTTAACACCTCGTATTCTTATAATTTCACAATAAATTGAGTACTTTCATCATTCTAAAATAACTAAGTCAGCGTTTATCTGAGTGACCTATTTAACGTGGGCGTGTATACCTGTGCTATGTTAAGCTGTTTGTGTTTAACATGCATAATGCTTAACCCCAAAAGTATGCCGTAAAGAAAAATATACTGGTTATGTTATGTTGTGGATCATAAGCACGCTGTAAGTTCCACGATTATGATACACAACAGTGGATCATATGTAAGCAGTGAACTCTACGATTATGATACACAACATACCTCCCCCCTTATTGAAAAAAAAAAATTATTATTATTAAGAAGAATAATAGTTTTTTTTTGTATTATTTTAATTATTTCTGAAGATAAAATTATTATTAAAAAGAATAATAGTTTTTTCTTTTTACATTGTTTTATGTGGTATAAATTACGTTAAGTTCTATTAGTTATGAAGTTATGATCTTTACTTATATAATATTTAATGGATATTAGTAAATTAAGAGTTGTAATTTCCAGTTATATATAATAAAAACCTGGTCCCGATGTTTTCGTTGCTGACTGCTGCTGTTCTGCGAACACTCTTAAGCGCTGTGAAGAACGTACGGAACCAAACGCAGAGAAAGCTAGACGTCGGAAAGCTTTTCCTTTTTCACTCGCCTCTCTCACCTGCTTAGACAAAGCACTTCTCCTCTCGATGATATAAGCGCGCAGTGGAACCATATCTCCTGCTCTATGCGTACGGCTGCCGAAGAGGTGCTTGGAGTCCCCCTGAGGAAACACTGGTTTGACCAAGAGTGTCGCGCGGCCACTGCAGAGAAAGACGCTGCGTACCAATCCACTCTGCAGTCAGTAGCTACGCGAGCTGCCAAAGAGAGACGCCTTTTCAGGCGTAAAAAAAGCGAGACAGAAAGACGTGAGTATGAGGTGATTGAGATGCATGGAGGGAGACAGGAATGAGGCTCGAAAATTCTTCGAGAAAATAACACGCCTAGCCGGAGGATCAAAATCCGGAGCCTCTTCCTATAAAGATGAAAACGGGAATCTAGTCAGAGAAAAAAAAACGCTCTACAAGTCACTCATCCTGCCCGGCCTACTTTATGATGCAGAAACATAGATGCTGGACTCCACCGATGAGAGAGTACTGGGAGCGTTCGAGAGAAAGATTCTTCGTAAATTTTTTGGCCCTATCTGTATATACTTATAAGTTACATGTATATACTTATGCAACTTATGCAAATTATTTTATTTATATGTGTTTTGTAATTGTATTGAATTAAAATTAATATATTGATTTTATATTTCGTAGTAGCCGCGGTAGCTCAGTGGTTAGTGCGTTGAACTGGGAGCCGAAAGGTCCCCGGTTCAAGCCTGGACTGGGGCTAACAACATCTTTTCATAGAAACATTTTTCTATACCGTGCTACCTCTCGGCAGTAAATGGCAAACCTACTCGAGTAAAACATTGCCTATGAAAAGCTCTCACCCGCCGTTCGGATTCGGCAATAAACTGTAGGTCCCACCACTTTGAGTACAAATATAACACGCACAGCTCATAATGGTGAGAGAGCTTGGCCTAAGTTTTTATAGGACTGTAGTGCCAAACTATTATTATATTTGGTTTGCAGAGGTGTAAGAATATTATATCTAATATTTAATTGCTAATTATGCGAAGACTCCATTTCATCATATTAATGAATACTTTACATCATATTGATGAATTTTGCTCATCAAACCACATTTATTTTTTGTGTGTATATCAAATCATATATGATTTCATATCTACAATATATGATCAAATATGGTTATACATGATATCTTATCAAATTAGATATGATCATATATGGAATCATATATAATTATACATGATTTTATATAAATACTATACTAAAAATCAATTGTTTCCGTTAAGCTGAAGTGTCTAGTTCTAAGACCTAGTGTTAAGTATATGTGTATAAGTGCCTTAAAGTAAAAAATACTCGGTTGTTTTAAATAATAAAAACAGGAAAAGGGACTTAGTAAGTATAAAAGGACCAAGGAAGTTATAGTAAAATAAGGACTTCAACATACAACATTTTGGCGCACAACATTTGTGAGTATTGTGAAAATAGTGAAAAAAATGTGTACGGAAAAAACGTGTGAATTTGTGATATAAAACAAAAGAAATATTTGAGAATTTTAATAAGCAAAAAAACATGGAATTATGAAAATTGAGATTTAAAAAAAATAAAATAAAAAACAATTGAACATTTTGCAATAAATTGTGGAACAAAATAAACTTTTAATAAAACTGTAAAATAACATTATGAAATGAATTACATAAATGATAAAATTTGATAATTCAGGAAATAAAAAAGTTAACTAAATTTTTTATGAAATTGATTAATTGATATATTTTTAAAGTAATTGTGAAACAATATAAAATAGTTTGAGACATTTAATGATAATGATTAATAAAATTGTAAATTTATATAAATTGAATAACATAAGAATTTAGATACGGCAATGTTTTCATAATGTTGCGATATTAATTATAGAATAAAACTGGAAAATTAAAAAAAAAATTATTCAGGATTCATAAAAAATATTGTTACGAAAAGATGTAATTTGCCCCATAGTGCAAGCATTCAGCAATAATAGAGGAGACGCAAAACAATTCAGCGTACTGAACAATGTGCGAAAAAGAGATGGAAGATCAGCACATTAAAACACATGAGTGTGAATGAGATGCCAATAGCATGCGTCATTCACGAAACGAGTAGAAGGTTCTCGAAAAAAGTCCAAGATTGTCGAAACAACGTCAAACAGTATATAAGGATGATGTATCTGAGGTACAGCACTTCAGGAGTGATAGAAAAGTACTCGAGTGCATCTTGTGTGTGATCAATGTCGAGTTAAATTGTGGATATGCAGCAGTTGTTAGAATTTGTTATTAGTAAAGTTATTAGTTAATGTGAATTAATAAAGTTAATTGTTATAATTTAAAGCAAACATAAGAGTGTTTTTATTTTGTACACAATCCAGAGATACGAACTTGTAGAACAGTTTTCCGTAGATTGAATTTTCGTTGATATGATTTTGAAATATAGACTAAAAAGTTTAAATAATGAAATATAAAAATGAGTTAATAATGTAGTAAAAAATTTAATAGATAAATTAAATAATGGTTAAAAGTTAAATTAATATGAAATTAGTAAAAACAAAATAATTAATTTATTTAAGAAAGTAAATGGAAAAATAAGAAACACTAATAATGGGTACAGAAAATGTATTGAAACGCGTTCATTTCGTTGTTCCTTACTTTGCTGTGGTGGAATCTCCATTATTAGAAACAGAATTACAATAATTTATTGAATGTTGTGAAACAGCTAAGCTTAAAATTAAAGAATCAGATAGTGAGCAATTTGTTAAATGCGTTAAGTTACGTTTAGAGGGAGATGCATATAAATTAGTGAGGACAAAACAGTATCAAAAAATAGAAGAATTATACGAGTTGTTAAAAAATACATACTTAAATAAAATTTCTTTAGTTTCAGTACTAGAAGAGATTAAAAAGGCTTATCAAAATAGTAACGAGAGTATGAGAATGTTTGGAAGAAGATTAGATGATTAGCAATACATGGCTTTGGAAATTGCAAGTAAAAATACAGTAAAAAGATAAGTGAGGACATATTCAGATTGGAATTACAGAGCTCAGAAGGATCCAACTATAAAAGTTGTACTGTTGAGTAGTAAGTCAGAAACATTAGATGCATTGTTGGAAGAAGTTTTAAATGTACAGGCTGTTATGCAGCAAAATCCAAGGTCGGAATATAATAATTAAAGGAAGAAGAAGGTGATCGCATAATATGCGTTGGGCATGGAGATAGCTTGGGTTTACCTAATGTAAGTGACGTTTTCATTGAAGTACCATGCGAGGCAGCTAAAAATGGAAGACCTAATTTTACTGGTAGACTCAGGAGCTGATGCTAGTATAGTAAAACAAAATGCAATGTCAAATTTACCAGACTTTAACGAAAATATACAAAAGGATTTAAAGGGAGCTTTTGGTGGGTGTGTTAGAACATTAGGTTTCACCAAAGTCCAACATAGGAACATATGGCGCTTAAATTTAATGCTAGTGTTACTTAAACAAGGCGTACCAGCTGATGGAATAATCGGACGTGACAATCCATGGAATCGATCTGTAATAAATGCGATAGACAACACAATAACATTTTTTGATAAACAGAAAAACCATATTATAAAACTACCAATGAAATCTCAGACATAAATACAAAATATTTTTTACAATCAACAAATTAAAATTCAAGCGAAAACCGCAAAGATAGTATCATTACGTTTTAAAACAAAAATTCCAATAGTATAATACATAAACAAGAAAATTTTCCCGGAGTGAAATCAAATCAAATGTTAGCAAAAATAGAGTTCATGTTTCAGTTTTAAGTGCTACGGAAAAAGAAATTATTATAGGCAGTACTTTTAAACCAATATTTTCGAATTTAATCATTATAAAAAATAGCATACATTCAGTAAACATTACAAACAGAATTAATAAATTAAATGAAAGAAATGAAAATTGATGAGACTTTAAATAAAGCTGAAAACGCTCCGACGAACGAGAAAGATGACGAGACAAAAGAGCGCTTCTACGAGCGCCTAGACAACGCATACGAGCGCTGCCCCTTCACGAATTCAAAATCGTGCTAGGCGATTTTAACCAAGGTGGAGCAGAGAAGCCATCTATTGTCCCACAATCCAAGAATTTAGCCTCCATGCCAACACTTCCGATAACGGAACGAGGCTAATCGACTTCGCCGCAGTACGAAACATGGTAGTTAGTAGCACTAGATTCGAACATTTCGTTATCCACATTTCGTATCGGTTGTCGCCCGATGAAAAAACTCGAAACCAAATTGATCACGTTGTGATTGACGGAAGGTATGCTTCAAGCGTGATGGACGTACGCACTATCCGAGGTACCAATAGGGACTCGGATCATTACGTTGTAGCAGGCAATAGACTAAAAACTAATCCCATTAATATCAGTTAAGTTAATTTCGCCTTTGGGTTTAAATAAATAAACCCAATGACTTGCACATATGTTAGACTCATTGGAATCTATCGCATTGTTAATCATATAAGCGCATATAAAACAAACATAAAAATCATATGATAATTATGACATTGTAAAATTCAATGAATTTAAGCACTATATATAAATAAATCTATCAACACTTTATCAAATCATAAGCATTTATTCTATGTTAAAATGCAAGCAAAACAATTTGAATAAACTTAAGCAAATGATCTTTTGATAAATATATAATATGTTAATAGATTACAATGTCCTTATATAGAAAAAATGCACAATATTACCATAATATTATAAATATTATAGGGCTAATGATGAATTTTCTATAATGGATATTCAGGTTCATCGGGCTTAACCTCTAAGCAGTTTCGCGTACTATTTAACTCTCTATTCAGAGTTCTTTTCAACTTTCCCTCACGGTACTTGTTTACTATCGGTCTCATGGTTATATTTAGTTTTAGATGGAGTTTACCACCCACTTAGTGCTGCACTATCACGAACACTCTTAAGCGCTGTGAAGAACGTACGGAACCAAACGCAGAGAAAGCTAGACGCCGGAAAGCTTTTCCTTTTTCACTCGCCTCTCTCACCTGCTTAGACAAAGCACTTCTCCTCTCGATGATATAAGCGCGCAGTGGAACCATATCTCCTGCTCTATGCGTACGGCTGCCGAAGAGGTGCTTGGAGTCCCCCTGAGGAAACACTGGTTTGACCAAGAGTGTCGCGCGGCCACTGCAGAGAAAGACGCTGCGTACCAATCCACTCTGCAGTCAGTAGCTACGCGAGCTGCCAAAGAGAGACGCCTTTTCAGGCGTAAAAAAAGCGAGACAGAAAGACGTGAGTATGAGGTGATTGAGATGCATGGAGGGAGACAGGAATGAGGCTCGAAAATTCTTCGAGAAAATAACACGCCTAGCCGGAGGATCAAAATCCGGAGCCTCTTCCTATAAAGATGAAAACGGGAATCTAGTCAGAGAAAAAAAAACGCTCTACAAGTCACTCATCCTGCCCGGCCTACTTTATGATGCAGAAACATAGATGCTGGACTCCACCGATGAGAGAGTACTGGGAGCGTTCGAGAGAAAGATTCTTCGTAAATTTTTTGGCCCTATCTGTATATACTTATAAGTTACATGTATATACTTATGCAACTTATGCAAATTATTTTATTTATATGTGTTTTGTAATTGTATTGAATTAAAATTAATATATTGATTTTATATTTCGTAGTAGCCGCGGTAGCTCAGTGGTTAGTGCGTTGAACTGGGAGCCGAAAGGTCCCCGGTTCAAGCCTGGACTGGGGCTAACAACATCTTTTCATAGAAACATTTTTCTATACCGTGCTACCTCTCGGCAGTAAATGGCAAACCTACTCGAGTAAAACATTGCCTATGAAAAGCTCTCACCCGCCGTTCGGATTCGGCAATAAACTGTAGGTCCCACCACTTTGAGTACAAATATAACACGCACAGCTCATAATGGTGAGAGAGCTTGGCCTAAGTTTTTATAGGACTGTAGTGCCAAACTATTATTATATTTGGTTTGCAGAGGTGTAAGAATATTATATCTAATATTTAATTGCTAATTATGCGAAGACTCCATTTCATCATATTAATGAATACTTTACATCATATTGATGAATTTTGCTCATCAAACCACATTTATTTTTTGTGTGTATATCAAATCATATATGATTTCATATCTACAATATATGATCAAATATGGTTATACATGATATCTTATCAAATTAGATATGATCATATATGGAATCATATATAATTATACATGATTTTATATAAATACTATACTAAAAATCAATTGTTTCCGTTAAGCTGAAGTGTCTAGTTCTAAGACCTAGTGTTAAGTATATGTGTATAAGTGCCTTAAAGTAAAAAATACTCGGTTGTTTTAAATAATAAAAACAGGAAAAGGGACTTAGTAAGTATAAAAGGACCAAGGAAGTTATAGTAAAATAAGGACTTCAACATACAACATTTTGGCGCACAACATTTGTGAGTATTGTGAAAAATAGTGAAAAAAATGTGTACGGAAAAAAAGTGTGAATTTGTGATATAAAACAAAAGAAATATTTGAAAATTTTAATAAGCAAAAAACATGGAATTATGAAAATTGAGATTTAAAAAAAATAAAATAAAAAACAATTGAACATTTTGCAATAAATTGTGGAACAAAATAAACTTTTAATAAAACTGTAAAATAACATTATGAAATGAATTACATAAATGATAAAATTTGATAATTCAGGAAATAAAAAAGTTAACTAAATTTTTTATAAAATTGATTAATTGATATATTTTTAAAGTAATTGTGAAACAATATAAAATAGTTTGAGACAATTAATGATAATGATTAATAAAATTGTAAATTTATATAAATTGAATAACATAAGAATTTAGATACGGCAATGTTTTCATAATGTTGCGATATTAATTATAGAATAAAACTGGAAAATTAAAAAAAAAATTATTCAGGATTCATAAAAAATATTGTTACGAAAAGAAGTAATTTGCCCCATAGTGCAAGCATTCAGCAATAATAGAGGAGACGCAAAACAATTCAGCGTACTGAACAATGTGCGAAAAAGAGATGGAAGATCAGCGCATTAAAACACATGAGTGTGAATGAGATGCCAATAGCATGCGTCATTCACGAAACGAGTAGAAGGTTCTCGAAAAAAAGTCCAAGATTGTCGAAACAACGTCAAACAGTATATAAGGATGATGTTTCTGAGGTACAGCACTTCAGGAGTGATAGAAAAGTACTCGAGTGCATCTTGTGTGTGATCAATGTCGAGTTAAATTGTGGATATGCAGCAGTTGTTAGAATTTGTTATTAGTAAAGTTGTTAGTTAATGTGAATTAATAAAGTTAATTGTTATAATTTAAAGACAACATAAGAGTGTTTTTATTTTGTACACAATCCAGAGATACGAACTTGTAGAACAGTTTTCCGTAGATTGAATTTTCGTTGATATGATTTTGAAATATAGACTAAAAAGTTTAAATAATGAAATATAAAAATGAGTTAATAATGTAGTAAAAAATTTAATAGATAAATTAAATAATGGTTAAAAGTTGAATTAATATGAAATTAGTAAAAACAAAATAATTAATTTATTTAAGAAAGTAAATGGAAAAATAAGAAACACTAATAATGGGTACAGAAAATGTATTGAAACGCGTTCATTTCGTTGTTCCTTACTTTGCTGTGGTGGAATCTCCATTATTAGAAACAGAATTACAATAATTTATTGAATGTTGTGAAACAGCTAAGCTTAAAATTAAAGAATCAGATAGTGAGCAATTTGTTAAATGCGTTAAGTTACGTTTAGAGGGAGATGCATATAAATTAGTGAGGACAAAACAGTATCAAAAAATAGAAGAATTATACGAGTTGTTAAAAAATACATACTTAAATAAAATTTCTTTAGTTTCAGTACTAGAAGAGATTAAAAAGGCTTATCAAAATAGTAACGAGAGTATGAGAATGTTTGGAAGAAGATTAGATGATTAGCAATACATGGCTTTGGAAATTGCAAGTAAAAATACAGTAAAAAGATAAGTGAGGACATATTCAGATTGGAATTACAGAGCTCAGAAGGATCCAACTATAAAAGTTGTACTGTTGAGTAGTAAGTCAGAAACATTAGAAGCATTGTTGGAAGAAGTTTTAAATGTACAGGCTGTTATGCAGCAAAATCCAAGGTCGGAATATAATAATTAAAGGAAGAAGAAGGTGATCGCATAATATGCGTTGGGCATGGAGATAGCTTGGGTTTACCTAATGTAAGTGACGTTTTCATTGAAGTACCATGCGAGGCAGCTAAAAATGGAAGACCTAATTTTACTGGTAGACTCAGGAGCTGATGCTAGTATAGTAAAACAAAATGCAATGTCAAATTTACCAGACTTTAACGAAAATATACAAAAGGATTTAAAGGGAGCTTTTGGTGGGTGTGTTAGAACATTAGGTTTCACCAAAGTCCAACATAGGAACATATGGCGCTTAAATTTAATGCTAGTGTTACTTAAACAAGGCGTACCAGCTGATGGAATAATCGGACGTGACAATCCATGGAATCGATCTGTAATAAATGCGATAGACAACACAATAACATTTTTTGATAAACAGAAAAACCATATTATAAAACTACCAATGAAATCTCAGACATAAATACAAAATATTTTTTACAATCAACAAATTAAAATTCAAGCGAAAACCGCAAAGATAGTATCATTACGTTTTAAAACAAAAATTCCAATAGTATAATACATAAACAAGAAAATTTTCCCGGAGTGAAATCAAATCAAATGTTAGCAAAAATAGAGTTCATGTTTCAGTTTTAAGTGCTACGGAAAAAGAAATTATTATAGGCAGTACTTTTAAACCAATATTTTCGAATTTAATCATTATAAAAAATAGCATACATTCAGTAAACATTACAAACAGAATTAATAAATTAAATGAAAGAAATGAAAATTGATGAGACTTTAAATAAAGCTGAAAACGCTCCGACGAACGAGAAAGATGACGAGACAAAAGAGCGCTTCTACGAGCGCCTAGACAACGCATACGAGCGCTGCCCCTTCACGAATTCAAAATCGTGCTAGGCGATTTTAACCAAGGTGGAGCAGAGAAGCCATCTATTGTCCCACAATCCAAGAATTTAGCCTCCATGCCAACACTTCCGATAACGGAACGAGGCTAATCGACTTCGCCGCAGTACGAAACATGGTAGTTAGTAGCACTAGATTCGAACATTTCGTTATCCACATTTCGTATCGGTTGTCGCCCGATGAAAAAACTCGAAACCAAATTGATCACGTTGTGATTGACGGAAGGTATGCTTCAAGCGTGATGGACGTACGCACTATCCGAGGTACCAATAGGGACTCGGATCATTACGTTGTAGCAGGCAATAGACTAAAAACTAATCCCATTAATATCAGTTAAGTTAATTTCGCCTTTGGGTTTAAATAAATAAACCCAATGACTTGCACATATGTTAGACTCATTGGAATCTATCGCATTGTTAATCATATAAGCGCATATCAAACAAACATAAAAATCATATGATAATTATGACATTGTAAAATTCAATGAATTTAAGCACTATATATAAATAAATCTATCAACACTTTATCAAATCATAAGCATTTATTCTATGTTAAAATGCAAGCAAAACAATTTGAATAAACTTAAGCAAATGATCTTTTGATAAATATATAATATGTTAATAGATTACAATGTCCTTATATAGAAAAAATGCACAATATTACCATAATATTATAAATATTATAGGGCTAATGATGAATTTTCTATAATGGATATTCAGGTTCATCGGGCTTAACCTCTAAGCAGTTTCGCGTACTATTTAACTCTCTATTCAGAGTTCTTTTCAACTTTCCCTCACGGTACTTGTTTACTATCGGTCTCATGGTTATATTTAGTTTTAGATGGAGTTTACCACCCACTTAGTGCTGCACTATCACGAACACTCTTAAGCGCTGTGAAGAACGTACGGAACCAAACGCAGAGAAAGCTAGACGTCGGAAAGCTTTTCCTTTTTCACTCGCCTCTCTCACCTGCTTAGACAAAGCACTTCTCCTCTCGATGATATAAGCGCGCAGTGGAACCATATCTCCTGCTCTATGCGTACGGCTGCCGAAGAGGTGCTTGGAGTCCCCCTGAGGAAACACTGGTTTGACCAAGAGTGTCGCGCGGCCACTGCAGAGAAAGACGCTGCGTACCAATCCACTCTGCAGTCAGTAGCTACGCGAGCTGCCAAAGAGAAACGCCTTTTCAGGCGTAAAAAAAGCGAGACAGAAAGACGTGAGTATGAGGTGATTGAGATGCATGGGGACAGGAATGAGGCTCGAAAATTCTTCGAGAAAATAACACGCCTAGCCGGAGGATCAAAATCCGGAGCCTCTTCCTGTAAAGATGAAAACGGGAATCTAGTCAGAGAAAAAAAAACGCTCTACAAGTCACTCATCCTGCCCGGCCTACTTTATGATGCAGAAACATAGATGCTGGACTCCACCGATGAGAGAGTACTGGGAGCGTTAGAGAGAAAGATTCTTCGTAGAATCTTTGGCCCTATCTGTATATACTTATAAGTTACATGTATTTACTTATGCAACTTATGCAAATTATTTTATTTATATGTGTTTTGTAAGTGTATTGAATTAAAATTAATATATTGATTTTATATTTCGTAGTAGCCGCGGTAGCTCAGTGGTTAGTGCGTTGAACTGGGAGCCGAAAGGTCCCCGGTTCAAGCCTGGACTGGGGCTAACAACATCTTTTCATAGAAACATTTTTCTATACCGTGCTACCTCTCGGCAGTAAATGGCAAACCTACTCGAGTAAAACATTGCCTATGAAAAGCTCTCACCCGCCGTTCGGATTCGGCAATAAACTGTAGGTCCCACCACTTTGAGTACAAATATAACACGCACAGCTCATAATGGTGAGAGAGCTCGGCCTAAGTTTTTATAGGACTGTAGTGCCAAACTATTATTATTATTATATTTGGTTTGCAGAGGTGTAAGAAATTACATGAGTGACTTTTTTACGCCCTACTGTTGGACCAGATTTCTCCTCTTGGTCTTCTGTGTGTTGGGTCGGATTTTCCTTGTTCATCTTCAATTGTTCGTTGTATGTTGTGCGTTGGATCTGTTGGGCTTCGATGGTTCTTGTGGAATTTGCAAACGGTGTTATCTCCAGTGGACGTCGTTATGTTAATACGCTGGATTCTAAGTCGTTCAGGAGAGTTTTGGTCCCGTTGACTTGGTTGACGATTTGTTCGAAATGAGTGTTCTTTTCTGCGATCTTGTCAAACATTTTGAATCATCTTGATGCTCATGTCGCGTTACGTAGCATATTATAGATTTCTGAATTTTTGATCTCAGAAAACCTCGTAGTTCGATATTACATCGTTTCTTCTTTATGTAAGATTGAAAACACCATTTTGCATCTAGTATGTGTCAATTTTCAAGGTCCATTTTGCATCTTGTTATTTGCATCTTGTATTTGGCAATTGTGGCAATTGTTAAAATTCAATAATTGCAACCTACTTGTATTTGGTATAACAACAAGTTTTCGTTTAGTGTGTCCTGCTTCGCTTTTCTTTTATTTGAATCTGCTGGTCCTCTGCTTCATTACTCCTTCTTGTTTATAACACCAAGAGCTCCTTCCAAATGTCCCCCTTAAAGTCCCAAGACCCCAACGATCATCTATGCGTTTTTTGCGTCAGTATCCAGCACTGTTGGTCATTAAAAATAACAGTTTCTGAGCACTTGGATATACAAATAATAGATTTAATTTGTTTAAATTATTTCAAATGTTTGGTATGATACTAACTTATGTAAAATTAATATAATTTTAGTATAATATATAATGGTTCGTGTATAGTCACAAGAATTACCATGGCGTGTATTAAAACCACTAAATATATATATATATATTTTTTTTTTATTTTTTTAATTATATATATATACTATTTGAAATATATTGTGGTACAATAATTATAATAACATAGTGTAGTACTAGCTTTTATTAACTTAGTGTAATTATGTATTTAGCCCAATGGCTAAGATCGTCCTCTTATATGCGGAGGGACTCAATTCGGCGGACTCAATCCCCCTTTAATGAGCAAAATTAAAAAACAAAATTATTTCATATAATTTTGTTTATAAATAGGGTGGAATGACCATATTGTACATTAAATATATTGTATATACATATATACTATTTTTGTTGAATTTATTA
Source organism: Dryomyza anilis (assembly GCA_951804985.1). Taxonomy (NCBI): domain Eukaryota; kingdom Metazoa; phylum Arthropoda; class Insecta; order Diptera; family Dryomyzidae; genus Dryomyza; species Dryomyza anilis. The sequence goes on along the minus strand of OX638136.1, from coordinate 20,157,230 downwards.
TATATTTTTTTAATATGAATAAATTTAGTTTAATAATTTATTTAATTTTCAAAACAAATTTGTATATCTCTTTTGAAAAATTTAATATAAAATAAAATGTTAGATAAAATTAAATTTTTTACTACTGATATTTTTTTATTTTCCTTTTTTCTTTAATTTTAATTCCCTTTTTAGATAAAATTAAATTTTTTACTACTGATATTTTTTTATTTTCCTTTTTTCTTTAATTTTAATTCCCTTTTTTCATATTTTTTTTTCTTTTCATTAAAAAAAAAATAATAGTTAATATCTGTTATTTATATAGTTTTTTTCTTCTCTGTATTTTCTCTATATATATTTTTTTCTTATTTTATCTTCTCTTTAGTTAAAATACCTCCTTCTTTATTTTTTCTCTACTAATTTTTTTCTTCTCTTTAATTAAAATTTGTATACCTATCTCTTTTTTTTAATTTAATTGCTGATTTTTTTTTCATATATATATTTTTTCTCTCACCCGCTTTTCGGATTCGGCAATAATCTGTAGGTCCCACCACTTTGAGTAGAAATATAGTACGCACAGCTCAAAATGGTGAGGACATTTTTTTTTTATTTCAACTACACTAAATATTTTAATGTATAATTCGCCTTTTTAAATTCTTTGCTTTTTATATCTGTTAAAATATTTATATTTATTACCTTCTTTTTTTCAATTTTTTTTTTATTCCACTAATATATTTTGTTTTTCCTTTTTTTATTTTAACTGTACTAAATATTTATATATCTCTCTTTTTTTAATTTGAATGTTTACTGATATTTTACTTCTTTTTTAGGTAATTTAAATTATTATAAGTAAGTTCTTCAAATTCATTTAAAAAGTATTTGTTATATTTAAACTTATTCAAATTGAATTATATTAATGTAAAAAAGTACCTATGATTTCTCTGCATGAAATAAATATAAATAGAATTGGGATTTATTTTCTAAACGTGTTTAATATTTATTATATTATATTTGTGTACTTATTTAAGTCATATTATATATTTATTTGCATTGTTTATGGTACCAAAAAACAGATCTGCATTTATATGCCAGCTATGAACGCTCGCTTTACTTATGAAATACATACGTTTGCATATGTGCTACAGCATGAAATACTTGGGTGGAATGACCATTTTCAAGTTTTGTTAGCTTGCGCTATTAATATAGGCCTGTAATGCAATTGTTGGTTTGCATTATCTGCATTGACAACGCAAACCAACGTATTTTCATTTAATTTTACATGAAGGCAATTTGCTGCCATTGCTTAATTTATTTCTTTTCACAATTGATGAGTATCTTACTTACTTACTTAAATGGCCCTTACAACCGTGGGCGCGCTGACGCCAGTTAGAAATACTGTTGTAAGTTAAAAGGTCCTTCTTCTAGGACTTTAACTTGATCCTATTTATACTTACTGAGTCCTTTTTACTTTCTTTATATTATTTAAAACAACCGAGTCTTTTTTACTTCAAGACACTTTATTTCGCTTTAAAAGTTGGTTACACTTATACTTAACACTTATTTGTAGACAGTTCAGCTTATCGAAAACAATTGATTCTTAGTCTATACTTAACTTCTACTTAACACCTCGTATTCTTATAATTTCACAATAAATTGAGTAATTTCATCATGCTAAAATAACTTAGTCAGCGTATTTATAATTTCACAATAAATTGAGTACTTTCATCATTCTAAAATAACTAAGTCAGCGTTTATCTGAGTGACCTATTTAACGTGGGCGTGTATACCTGTGATATGTTAAGCTGTTTGTGTTTAACATGCATAATGCTTAACCCCAAAAGTATGCCATAAAGAAAAATATACTGGTTATGTTATGTTGTGGATCATAAGCACGCTGTAAGTTCCACGATTATGATACACAACAGTGGATCATATGTAAGCAGTGAACTCTACGATTATGATACACAACATACCTCCCCCTTTATTGAAAAAAAAAAATTATTATTATTAAGAAGAATAATAGTTTTTTTTTGTATTATTTTAATTATTCCTGAAGATAAAATTATTATTAAAAAGAATAATAGTTTTTTCTTTTTACATTGTTTTATGTGGTATAAATTACGTTAAGTTCTATTAGTTATGAAGTTATGATCTTTACTTATATAATATTTAATGGATATTAGTAAATTAAGAGTTGTAATTTCCAGTTATATATAATAAAAACCTGGTCCCGATGTTTTCGTTGCTGACTGCTGCTGTTCTGCGAACACTCTTAAGCGCTGTGAAGAACGTACGGAACCAAACGCAGAGAAAGCTAGACGTCGGAAAGCTTTTCCTTTTTCACTCGCCTCTCTCACCTGCTTAGACAAAGCACTTCTCCTCTCGATGATATAAGCGCGCAGTGGAACCATATCTCCTGCTCTATGCGTACGGCTGCCGAAGAGGTGCTTGGAGTCCCCCTGAGGAAACACTGGTTTGACCAAGAGTGTCGCGCGGCCACTGCAGAGAAAGACGCTGCGTACCAATCCACTCTGCAGTCAGTAGCTACGCGAGCTGCCAAAGAGAGACGCCTTTTCAGGCGTAAAAAAAGCGAGACAGAAAGACGTGAGTATGAGGTGATTGAGATGCATGGAGGGAGACAGGAATGAGGCTCGAAAATTCTTCGAGAAAATAACACGCCTAGCCGGAGGATCAAAATCCGGAGCCTCTTCCTATAAAGATGAAAACGGGAATCTAGTCAGAGAAAAAAAAACGCTCTACAAGTCACTCATCCTGCCCGGCCTACTTTATGATGCAGAAACATAGATGCTGGACTCCACCGATGAGAGAGTACTGGGAGCGTTCGAGAGAAAGATTCTTCGTAAATTTTTTGGCCCTATCTGTATATACTTATAAGTTACATGTATATACTTATGCAACTTATGCAAATTATTTTATTTATATGTGTTTTGTAATTGTATTGAATTAAAATTAATATATTGATTTTATATTTCGTAGTAGCCGCGGTAGCTCAGTGGTTAGTGCGTTGAACTGGAAGCCGAAAGGTCCCCGGTTCAAGCCTGGACTGGGGCTAACAACATCTTTTCATAGAAACATTTTTCTATACCGTGCTACCTCTCGGCAGTAAATGGCAAACCTACTCGAGTAAAACATTGCCTATGAAAAGCTCTCACCCGCCGTTCGGATTCGGCAATAAACTGTAGGTCCCACCACTTTGAGTACAAATATAACACGCACAGCTCATAATGGTGAGAGAGCTTGGCCTAAGTTTTTATAGGACTGTAGTGCCAAACTATTATTATATTTGGTTTGCAGAGGTGTAAGAATATTATATCTAATATTTAATTGCTAATTATGCGAAGACTCCATTTCATCATATTAATGAATACTTTACATCATATTGATGAATTTTGCTCATCAAACCACATTTATTTTTTGTGTGTATATCAAATCATATATGATTTCATATCTACAATATATGATCAAATATGGTTATACATGATATCTTATCAAATTAGATATGATCATATATGGAATCATATATTTGTAGACAGTTCAGCTTATCGAAAACAATTGATTCTTAGTCTATACTTAACTTCTACTTAACACCTCGTATTCTTATAATTTCACAATAAATTGAGTAATTTCATCATGCTAAAATAACTTAGTCAGCGTATTTATAATTTCACAATAAATTGAGTACTTTCATCATTCTAAAATAACTAAGTCAGCGTTTATCTGAGTGACCTATTTAACGTGGGCGTGTATACCTGTGATATGTTAAGCTGTTTGTGTTTAACATGCATAATGCTTAACCCCAAAAGTATGCCATAAAGAAAAATATACTGGTTATGTTATGTTGTGGATCATAAGCACGCTGTAAGTTCCACGATTATGATACACAACAGTGGATCATATGTAAGCAGTGAACTCTACGATTATGATACACAACATACCTCCCCCCTTATTGAAAAAAAAAAATTATTATTATTAAGAAGAATAATAGTTTTTTTTTGTATTATTTTAATTATTCCTGAAGATAAAATTATTATTAAAAAGAATAATAGTTTTTTCTTTTTACATTGTTTTATGTGGTATAAATTACGTTAAGTTCTATTAGTTATGAAGTTATGATCTTTACTTATATAATATTTAATGGATATTAGTAAATTAAGAGTTGTAATTTCCAGTTATATATAATAAAAACCTGGTCCCGATGTTTTCGTTGCTGACTGCTGCTGTTCTGCGAACACTCTTAAGCGCTGTGAAGAACGTACGGAACCAAACGCAGAGAAAGCTAGACGTCGGAAAGCTTTTCCTTTTTCACTCGCCTCTCTCACCTGCTTAGACAAAGCACTTCTCCTCTCGATGATATAAGCGCGCAGTGGAACCATGTCTCCTGCTCTATGCGTACGGCTGCCGAAGAGGTGCTTGGAGTCCCCCTGAGGAAACACTGGTTTGACCAAGAGTGTCGCGCGGCCACTGCAGAGAAAGACGCTGCGTACCAATCCACTCTGCAGTCAGTAGCTACGCGAGCTGCCAAAGAGAGACGCCTTTTCAGGCGTAAAAAAAGCGAGACAGAAAGACGTGAGTATGAGGTGATTGAGATGCATGGAGGGAGACAGGAATGAGGCTCGAAAATTCTTCGAGAAAATAACACGCCTAGCCGGAGGATCAAAATCCGGAGCCTCTTCCTATAAAGATGAAAACGGGAATCTAGTCAGAGAAAAAAAAACGCTCTACAAGTCACTCATCCTGCCCGGCCTACTTTATGATGCAGAAACATAGATGCTGGACTCCACCGATGAGAGAGTACTGGGAGCGTTCGAGAGAAAGATTCTTCGTAAATTTTTTGGCCCTATCTGTATATACTTATAAGTTACATGTATATACTTATGCAACTTATGCAAATTATTTTATTTATATGTGTTTTGTAATTGTATTGAATTAAAATTAATATATTGATTTTATATTTCGTAGTAGCCGCGGTAGCTCAGTGGTTAGTGCGTTGAACTGGAAGCCGAAAGGTCCCCGGTTCAAGCCTGGACTGGGGCTAACAACATCTTTTCATAGAAACATTTTTCTATACCGTGCTACCTCTCGGCAGTAAATGGCAAACCTACTCGAGTAAAACATTGCCTATGAAAAGCTCTCACCCGCCGTTCGGATTCGGCAATAAACTGTAGGTCCCACCACTTTGAGTACAAATATAACACGCACAGCTCATAATGGTGAGAGAGCTTGGCCTAAGTTTTTATAGGACTGTAGTGCCAAACTATTATTATATTTGGTTTGCAGAGGTGTAAGAATATTATATCTAATATTTAATTGCTAATTATGCGAAGACTCCATTTCATCATATTAATGAATACTTTACATCATATTGATGAATTTTGCTCATCAAACCACATTTATTTTTTGTGTGTATATCAAATCATATATGATTTCATATCTACAATATATGATCAAATATGGTTATACATGATATCTTATCAAATTAGATATGATCATATATGGAATCATATATAATTATACATGATTTTATATAAATACTATACTAAAAATCAATTGTTTCCGTTAAGCTGAAGTGTCTAGTTCTAAGACCTAGTGTTAAGTATATGTGTATAAGTGCCTTAAAGTAAAAAATACTCGGTTGTTTTAAATAATAAAAACAGGAAAAGGGACTTAGTAAGTATAAAAGGACCAAGGAAGTTATAGTAAAATAAGGACTTCAACATACAACATTTTGGCGCACAACATTTGTGAGTATTGTGAAAATAGTGAAAAAAATGTGTACGGAAAAAACGTGTGAATTTGTGATATAAAACAAAAGAAATATTTGAGAATTTTAATAAGCAAAAAAACATGGAATTATGAAAATTGAGATTTAAAAAAAATAAAATAAAAAACAATTGAACATTTTGCAATAAATTGTGGAACAAAATAAACTTTTAATAAAACTGTAAAATAACATTATGAAATGAATTACATAAATGATAAAATTTGATAATTCAGGAAATAAAAAAGTTAACTAAATTTTTTATGAAATTGATTAATTGATATATTTTTAAAGTAATTGTGAAACAATATAAAATAGTTTGAGACATTTAATGATAATGATTAATAAAATTGTAAATTTATATAAATTGAATAACATAAGAATTTAGATACGGCAATGTTTTCATAATGTTGCGATATTAATTATAGAATAAAACTGGAAAATTAAAAAAAAAATTATTCAGGATTCATAAAAAATATTGTTACGAAAAGATGTAATTTGCCCCATAGTGCAAGCATTCAGCAATAATAGAGGAGACGCAAAACAATTCAGCGTACTGAACAATGTGCGAAAAAGAGATGGAAGATCAGCACATTAAAACACATGAGTGTGAATGAGATGCCAATAGCATGCGTCATTCACGAAACGAGTAGAAGGTTCTCGAAAAAAGTCCAAGATTGTCGAAACAACGTCAAACAGTATATAAGGATGATGTATCTGAGGTACAGCACTTCAGGAGTGATAGAAAAGTACTCGAGTGCATCTTGTGTGTGATCAATGTCGAGTTAAATTGTGGATATGCAGCAGTTGTTAGAATTTGTTATTAGTAAAGTTATTAGTTAATGTGAATTAATAAAGTTAATTGTTATAATTTAAAGCAAACATAAGAGTGTTTTTATTTTGTACACAATCCAGAGATACGAACTTGTAGAACAGTTTTCCGTAGATTGAATTTTCGTTGATATGATTTTGAAATATAGACTAAAAAGTTTAAATAATGAAATATAAAAATGAGTTAATAATGTAGTAAAAAATTTAATAGATAAATTAAATAATGGTTAAAAGTTAAATTAATATGAAATTAGTAAAAACAAAATAATTAATTTATTTAAGAAAGTAAATGGAAAAATAAGAAACACTAATAATGGGTACAGAAAATGTATTGAAACGCGTTCATTTCGTTGTTCCTTACTTTGCTGTGGTGGAATCTCCATTATTAGAAACAGAATTACAATAATTTATTGAATGTTGTGAAACAGCTAAGCTTAAAATTAAAGAATCAGATAGTGAGCAATTTGTTAAATGCGTTAAGTTACGTTTAGAGGGAGATGCATATAAATTAGTGAGGACAAAACAGTATCAAAAAATAGAAGAATTATACGAGTTGTTAAAAAATACATACTTAAATAAAATTTCTTTAGTTTCAGTACTAGAAGAGATTAAAAAGGCTTATCAAAATAGTAACGAGAGTATGAGAATGTTTGGAAGAAGATTAGATGATTAGCAATACATGGCTTTGGAAATTGCAAGTAAAAATACAGTAAAAAGATAAGTGAGGACATATTCAGATTGGAATTACAGAGCTCAGAAGGATCCAACTATAAAAGTTGTACTGTTGAGTAGTAAGTCAGAAACATTAGATGCATTGTTGGAAGAAGTTTTAAATGTACAGGCTGTTATGCAGCAAAATCCAAGGTCGGAATATAATAATTAAAGGAAGAAGAAGGTGATCGCATAATATGCGTTGGGCATGGAGATAGCTTGGGTTTACCTAATGTAAGTGACGTTTTCATTGAAGTACCATGCGAGGCAGCTAAAAATGGAAGACCTAATTTTACTGGTAGACTCAGGAGCTGATGCTAGTATAGTAAAACAAAATGCAATGTCAAATTTACCAGACTTTAACGAAAATATACAAAAGGATTTAAAGGGAGCTTTTGGTGGGTGTGTTAGAACATTAGGTTTCACCAAAGTCCAACATAGGAACATATGGCGCTTAAATTTAATGCTAGTGTTACTTAAACAAGGCGTACCAGCTGATGGAATAATCGGACGTGACAATCCATGGAATCGATCTGTAATAAATGCGATAGACAACACAATAACATTTTTTGATAAACAGAAAAACCATATTATAAAACTACCAATGAAATCTCAGACATAAATACAAAATATTTTTTACAATCAACAAATTAAAATTCAAGCGAGAACCGCAAAGATAGTATCATTACGTTTTAAAACAAAAATTCCAATAGTATAATACATAAACAAGAAAATTTTCCCGGAGTGAAATCAAATCAAATGTTAGCAAAAATAGAGTTCATGTTTCAGTTTTAAGTGCTACGGAAAAAGAAATTATTATAGGCAGTACTTTTAAACCAATATTTTCGAATTTAATCATTATAAAAAATAGCATACATTCAGTAAACATTACAAACAGAATTAATAAATTAAATGAAAGAAATGAAAATTGATGAGACTTTAAATAAAGCTGAAAACGCTCCGACGAACGAGAAAGATGACGAGACAAAAGAGCGCTTCTACGAGCGCCTAGACAACGCATACGAGCGCTGCCCCTTCACGAATTCAAAATCGTGCTAGGCGATTTTAACCAAGGTGGAGCAGAGAAGCCATCTATTGTCCCACAATCCAAGAATTTAGCCTCCATGCCAACACTTCCGATAACGGAACGAGGCTAATCGACTTCGCCGCAGTACGAAACATGGTAGTTAGTAGCACTAGATTCGAACATTTCGTTATCCACATTTCGTATCGGTTGTCGCCCGATGAAAAAACTCGAAACCAAATTGATCACGTTGTGATTGACGGAAGGTATGCTTCAAGCGTGATGGACGTACGCACTATCCGAGGTACCAATAGGGACTCGGATCATTACGTTGTAGCAGGCAATAGACTAAAAACTAATCCCATTAATATCAGTTAAGTTAATTTCGCCTTTGGGTTTAAATAAATAAACCCAATGACTTGCACATATGTTAGACTCATTGGAATCTATCGCATTGTTAATCATATAAGCGCATATAAAATAAACATAAAAATCATATGATAATTATGACATTGTAAAATTCAATGAATTTAAGCACTATATATAAATAAATCTATCAACACTTTATCAAATCATAAGCATTTATTCTATGTTAAAATGCAAGCAAAACAATTTGAATAAACTTAAGCAAATGATCTTTTGATAAATATATAATATGTTAATAGATTACAATGTCCTTATATAGAAAAAATGCACAATATTACCATAATATTATAAATATTATAGGGCTAATGATGAATTTTCTATAATGGATATTCAGGTTCATCGGGCTTAACCTCTAAGCAGTTTCGCGTACTATTTAACTCTCTATTCAGAGTTCTTTTCAACTTTCCCTCACGGTACTTGTTTACTATCGGTCTCATGGTTATATTTAGTTTTAGATGGAGTTTACCACCCACTTAGTGCTGCACTATCACGAACACTCTTAAGCGCTGTGAAGAACGTACGGAACCAAACGCAGAGAAAGCTAGACGTCGGAAAGCTTTTCCTTTTTCACTCGCCTCTCTCACCTGCTTAGACAAAGCACTTCTCCTCTCGATGATATAAGCGCGCAGTGGAACCATATCTCCTGCTCTATGCGTACGGCTGCCGAAGAGGTGCTTGGAGTCCCCCTGAGGAAACACTGGTTTGACCAAGAGTGTCGCGCGGCCACTGCAGAGAAAGACGCTGCGTACCAATCCACTCTGCAGTCAGTAGCTACGCGAGCTGCCAAAGAGAGACGCCTTTTCAGGCGTAAAAAAAGCGAGACAGAAAGACGTGAGTATGAGGTGATTGAGATGCATGGAGGGAGACAGGAATGAGGCTCGAAAATTCTTCGAGAAAATAACACGCCTAGCCGGAGGATCAAAATCCGGAGCCTCTTCCTATAAAGATGAAAACGGGAATCTAGTCAGAGAAAAAAAAACGCTCTACAAGTCACTCATCCTGCCCGGCCTACTTTATGATGCAGAAACATAGATGCTGGACTCCACCGATGAGAGAGTACTGGGAGCGTTCGAGAGAAAGATTCTTCGTAAATTTTTTGGCCCTATCTGTATATACTTATAAGTTACATGTATATACTTATGCAACTTATGCAAATTATTTTATTTATATGTGTTTTGTAATTGTATTGAATTAAAATTAATATATTGATTTTATATTTCGTAGTAGCCGCGGTAGCTCAGTGGTTAGTGCGTTGAACTGGAAGCCGAAAGGTCCACGGTTCAAGCCTGGACTGGGGCTAACAACATCTTTTCATAGAAACATTTTTCTATACCGTGCTACCTCTCGGCAGTAAATGGCAAACCTACTCGAGTAAAACATTGCCTATGAAAAGCTCTCACCCGCCTTTCGGATTCGGCAATAAACTGTAGGTCCCACCACTTTGAGTACAAATATAACACGCACAGCTCATAATGGTGAGAGAGCTTGGCCTAAGTTTTTATAGGACTGTAGTGCCAAACTATTATTATATTTGGTTTGCAGAGGTGTAAGAATATTATATCTAATATTTAATTGCTAATTATGCGAAGACTCCATTTCATCATATTAATGAATACTTTACATCATATTGATGAATTTTGCTCATCAAACCACATTTATTTTTTGTGTGTATATCAAATCATATATGATTTCATATCTACAATATATGATCAAATATGGTTATACATGATATCTTATCAAATTAGATATGATCATATATGGAATCATATATAATTATACATGATTTTATATAAATACTATACTAAAAATCAATTGTTTCCGTTAAGCTGAAGTGTCTAGTTCTAAGACCTAGTGTTAAGTATATGTGTATAAGTGCCTTAAAGTAAAAAATACTCGGTTGTTTTAAATAATAAAAACAGGAAAAGGGACTTAGTAAGTATAAAAGGACCAAGGAAGTTATAGTAAAATAAGGACTTCAACATACAACATTTTGGCGCACAACATTTGTGAGTATTGTGAAAATAGTGAAAAAAATGTGTACGGAAAAAACGTGTGAATTTGTGATATAAAACAAAAGAAATATTTGAGAATTTTAATAAGCAAAAAAACATGGAATTATGAAAATTGAGATTTAAAAAAAATAAAATAAAAAACAATTGAACATTTTGCAATAAATTGTGGAACAAAATAAACTTTTAATAAAACTGTAAAATAACATTATGAAATGAATTACATAAATGATAAAATTTGATAATTCAGGAAATAAAAAAGTTAACTAAATTTTTTATGAAATTGATTAATTGATATATTTTTAAAGTAATTGTGAAACAATATAAAATAGTTTGAGACATTTAATGATAATGATTAATAAAATTGTAAATTTATATAAATTGAATAACATAAGAATTTAGATACGGCAATGTTTTCATAATGTTGCGATATTAATTATAGAATAAAACTGGAAAATTAAAAAAAAAATTATTCAGGATTCATAAAAAATATTGTTACGAAAAGATGTAATTTGCCCCATAGTGCAAGCATTCAGCAATAATAGAGGAGACGCAAAACAATTCAGCGTACTGAACAATGTGCGAAAAAGAGATGGAAGATCAGCACATTAAAACACATGAGTGTGAATGAGATGCCAATAGCATGCGTCATTCACGAAACGAGTAGAAGGTTCTCGAAAAAAGTCCAAGATTGTCGAAACAACGTCAAACAGTATATAAGGATGATGTATCTGAGGTACAGCACTTCAGGAGTGATAGAAAAGTACTCGAGTGCATCTTGTGTGTGATCAATGTCGAGTTAAATTGTGGATATGCAGCAGTTGTTAGAATTTGTTATTAGTAAAGTTGTTAGTTAATGTGAATTAATAAAGTTAATTGTTATAATTTAAAGCAAACATAAGAGTGTTTTTATTTTGTACACAATCCAGAGATACGAACTTGTAGAACAGTTTTCCGTAGATTGAATTTTCGTTGATATGATTTTGAAATATAGACTAAAAAGTTTAAATAATGAAATATAAAAATGAGTTAATAATGTAGTAAAAAATTTAATAGATAAATTAAATAATGGTTAAAAGTTGAATTAATATGAAATTAGTAAAAACAAAATAATTAATTTATTTAAGAAAGTAAATGGAAAAATAAGAAACACTAATAATGGGTACAGAAAATGTATTGAAACGCGTTCATTTCGTTGTTCCTTACTTTGCTGTGGTGGAATCTCCATTATTAGAAACAGAATTACAATAATTTATTGAATGTTGTGAAACAGCTAAGCTTAAAATTAAAGAATCAGATAGTGAGCAATTTGTTAAATGCGTTAAGTTACGTTTAGAGGGAGATGCATATAAATTAGTGAGGACAAAACAGTATCAAAAAATAGAAGTTGTTAAAAAATACATACTTAAATAAAATTTCTTTAGTTTCAGTACTAGAAGAGATTAAAAAGGCTTATCAAAATAGTAACGAGAGTATGAGAATGTTTGGAAGAAGATTAGATGATTAGCAATACATGGCTTTGGAAATTGCAAGTAAAAATACAGTAAAAATATAAGTGAGGACATATTCAGATTGGAATTACAGAGCTCAGAAGGATCCAACTATAAAAGTTGTACTGTTGAGTAGTAAGTCAGAAACATTAGATGCATTGTTGGAAGAAGTTTTAAATGTACAGGCTGTTATGCAGCAAAATCCAAGGTCGGAATATAATAATTAAAGGAAGAAGAAGGTGATCGCATAATATGCGTTGGGCATGGAGATAGCTTGGGTTTACCTAATGTAAGTGACGTTTTCATTGAAGTACCATGCGAGGCAGCTAAAAATGGAAGACCTAATTTTACTGGTAGACTCAGGAGCTGATGCTAGTATAGTAAAACAAAATGCAATGTCAAATTTACCAGACTTTAACGAAAATATACAAAAGGATTTAAAAGGAGCTTTTGGTGAGACAACACAATAACATTTTTTGATAAACAGAAAAACCATATTATAAAACTACCAATGAAATCTCAGACATAAATACAAAATATTTTTTACAATCAACAAATTAAAATTCAAGCGAGAACCGCAAAGATAGTATCATTACGTTTTAAAACAAAAATTCCAATAGTATAATACATAAACAAGAAAATTTTCCCGGAGTGAAATCAAATCAAATGTTAGCAAAAATAGAGTTCATGTTTCAGTTTTAAGTGCTACGGAAAAAGAAATTATTATAGGCAGTACTTTTAAACCAATATTTTCGAATTTAATCATTATAAAAAATAGCATACATTCAGTAAACATTACAAACAGAATTAATAAATTAAATGAAAGAAATGAAAATTGATGAGACTTTAAATAAAGCTGAAAACGCTCCGACGAACGAGAAAGATGACGAGACAAAAGAGCGCTTCTACGAGCGCCTAGACAACGCATACGAGCGCTGCCCCTTCACGAATTCAAAATCGTGCTAGGCGATTTTAACCAAGGTGGAGCAGAGAAGCCATCTATTGTCCCACAATCCAAGAATTTAGCCTCCATGCCAACACTTCCGATAACGGAACGAGGCTAATCGACTTCGCCGCAGTACGAAACATGGTAGTTAGTAGCACTAGATTCGAACATTTCGTTATCCACATTTCGTATCGGTTGTCGCCCGATGAAAAAACTCGAAACCAAATTGATCACGTTGTGATTGACGGAAGGTATGCTTCAAGCGTGATGGACGTACGCACTATCCGAGGTACCAATAGGGACTCGGATCATTACGTTGTAGCAGGCAATAGACTAAAAACTAATCCCATTAATATCAGTTAAGTTTATTTCGCCTTTGGGTTTAAATAAATAAACCCAATGACTTTCACATATGTTAGACTCATTGGAATCTATCGCATTGTTAATCATATAAGCGCATATAAAATAAACATAAAAATCATATGATAATTATGACATTGTAAAATTCAATGAATTTAAGCACTATATATAAATAAATCTATCAACACTTTATCAAATCATAAGCATTTATTCTATGTTAAAATGCAAGCAAAACAATTTGAATAAACTTAAGCAAATGATCTTTTGATAAATATATAATATGTTAATAGATTACAATGTCCTTATATAGAAAAAATGCACAATATTACCATAATATTATAAATATTATAGGGCTAATGATGAATTTTCTATAATGGATATTCAGGTTCATCGGGCTTAACCTCTAAGCAGTTTCGCGTACTATTTAACTCTCTATTCAGAGTTCTTTTCAACTTTCCCTCACGGTACTTGTTTACTATCGGTCTCATGGTTATATTTAGTTTTAGATGGAGTTTACCACCCACTTAGTGCTGCACTATCACGAACACTCTTAAGCGCTGTGAAGAACGTACGGAACCAAACGCAGAGAAAGCTAGACGTCGGAAAGCTTTTCCTTTTTCACTCGCCTCTCTCACCTGCTTAGACAAAGCACTTCTCCTCTCGATGATATAAGCGCGCAGTGGAACCATATCTCCTGCTCTATGCGTACGGCTGCCGAAAAGGTGCTTGGAGTCCCCCTGAGGAAACACTGGTTTGACCAAGAGTGTCGCGCGGCCACTGCAGAGAAAGACGCTGCGTACCAATCCACTCTGCAGTCAGTAGCTACGCGACAGAAAGACGTGAGTATGAGGTGATTGAGATGCATGGGGACAGGAATGAGGCTCGAAAATTCTTCGAGAAAATAACACGCCTAGCCGGAGGATCAAAATCCGGAGCCTCTTCCTGTAAAGATGAAAACGGGAATCTAGTCAGAGAAAAAAAAACGCTCTACAAGTCACTCATCCTGCCCGGCCTACTTTATGATGCAGAAACATAGATGCTGGACTCCACCGATGAGAGAGTACTGGGAGCGTTAGAGAGAAAGATTCTTCGTAGAATCTTTGGCCCTATCTGTATATACTTATAAGTTACATGTATTTACTTATGCAACTTATGCAAATTATTTTATTTATATGTGTTTTGTAAGTGTATTGAATTAAAATTAATATATTGATTTTATATTTCGTAGTAGCCGCGGTAGCTCAGTGGTTAGTGCGTTGAACTGGGAGCCGAAAGGTCCCCGGTTCAAGCCTGGACTGGGGCTAACAACATCTTTTCATAGAAACATTTTTCTATACCGTGCTACCTCTCGGCAGTAAATGGCAAACCTACTCGAGTAAAAGATTGCCTATGAAAAGCTCTCACCCGCCGTTCGGATTCGGCAATAAACTGTAGGTCCCACCACTTTGAGTACAAATATAACACGCACAGCTCATAATGGTGAGAGAGCTCGGCCTAAGTTTTTATAGGACTGTAGTGCCAAACTATTATTATTATTATATTTGGTTTGCAGAGGTGTAAGAAATTACATGAGTGACTTTTTTACGCCCTACTGTTGGACCAGATTTCTCCCCTTGGTCTTCTGTGTGTTGGGTCGGATTTTCCTTGTTCATCTTCAATTGTTCGTTGTATGTTGTGCGTTGGATCTGTTGGGCTTCGATGGTTCTTGTGGAATTTGCAAACGTTGTTATCTCCAGTGGACGTCGTTATGTTAATACGCTGGATTCTAAGTCGTTCAGGAGAGTTTTGGTCCCGTTGACTTGGTTGACGATTTGTTCGAAATGAGTGTTCTTTTCTGCGATCTTGTCAAACATTTTGAATCATCTTGATGCTCATGTCGCGTTACGTAGGATATTATAGATTTCTGAATTTTTGATCTCAGAAAACCTCGTAGTTCGATATTACATCGTTTCTTCTTTATGTAAGATTGAAAACACCATTTTGCATCTAGTATGTGTCAATTTTCAAGGTCCATTTTGCATCTTGTTATTTGCATCTTGTATTTGGCAATTGTGGCAATTGTTAAAATTCAATAATTGCAACCTACTTGTATTTGGTATAACAACAAGTTTTCGTTTAGTGTGTCCTGCTTCGCTTTTCTTTTATTTGAATCTGCTGGTCCTCTGCTTCATTACTCCTTCTTGTTTATAACACCAAGAGCTCCTTCCAAATGTCCCCCTTAAAGTCCCAAGACCCCAACGATCATCTATGCGTTTTTTGCGTCAGTATCCAGCACTGTTGGTCATTCTAAATAACAGTTTCTGAGCACTTGAATATACAAATAATAGATTTAATTTGTTTAAATTATTTCAAAAGTTTGGTATGATACTAACTTATGTAAAATTAATATAATTTTAGTATAATATATAATGGTTCGTGTATAGTCACAAGAATTACCATGGCGTGTATTAAAACCACTAAATATATATATATATATATATTTTTTTTATTTTTTTAATTATATATATATACTATTTGAAATATATTGTGGTACAATAATTATAATAACATAGTGTAGTACTAGCTTTTATTAACTTAGTGTAATTATGTATTTAGCCCAATGGCTAAGATCGTCCTCTTATATGCGGAGGGACTCAATTCGGCGGACTCAATCCCCCTTTAATGAGCAAAATTAAAAAACAAAATTATTTCATATAATTTTTTTTATAAATAGGGTGGAATGACCATATTGTACATTAAATATATTGTATATACATATATACTATTTTTGTTGAATTTATTATATATTTTTTTAATATGAATAAATTTAGTTTAATAATTTATTTAATTTTCAAAACAAATTTGTATATCTCTTTTGAAAAATTTAATATAAAATAAAATGTTAGATAAAATTAAATTTTTTACTACTGATATTTTTTTATTTTCCTTTTTTCTTTAATTTTAATTCCCTTTTTTCATATTTTTTTTTCTTTTCATTAAAAAAAAAATAATAGTTAATATCTGTTATTTATATAGTTTTTTTCTTCTCTGTATTTTCTCTATATATATTTTTTTCTTATTTTTTCTTCTCTTTAGTTAAAATACCTCCTTCTTTATTTTTTTCTCTACTAATTATACCCTACACTAAAAGTGAAAGGGTATATTCAATTTGGTACGCCGTTTGTAACACCCAGAAGGAAGCATCTCCGGTATGGAAAAGTATATATATTCTTGATCAGCATGACCTCCTGAGTCGATTTAGCGATGTCCGTCTGTCCGTCTGTCTGTCTGTCCGTCCGTCTGTCCGTCTGTCTGTCTGTCTGTTGAAATCCCTAAGACTTTTAAAATTGAAGAGCTAGATAAATGAAACTTATAACTTAGATTACTAATATACCTACGCTGTATGTGCGAAAAAATTGGCGAGATCGGTCCATGGTGACCTATGATCCGACCACTTATGTTCAAATACCACATATAAAATGTACATATAAAGATCAATTTTTATGTATACGTGCTTAGGTAAACTTTGTTGGTCAAATATATATTGACATCATGCTCAAATACATGATAATAATGTTTTCCGGCGAAAAGACTTGTGGTTCACAAAAAAAAAATCGAAATTCGGTACACCTACCCATTTGTAAATATGGGTATCAAATGAATGGAAATTCTTCAGCGATTGAATGTTTGTAGTTATTTTCAGGATTCGTATACCCTGGTGACCTATATATCACTTTGAATGGTAACCACACATATGTGTAGGGTATTTATAGTCGGCTTAGACCGACTATAATTTTGATAATCCTAACTATCATAATTACACCTACTTTAAAATTTCCCATGTGATCTAACCTTCCCAACTGGTTTTTTTCTTCTCTTTAATTAAAATTTGTATACCTATCTCTTTTTTTTAATTTAATTGCTGATTTTTTTTTTCATATATATATTTTTTCTCTCACCCGCTTTTCGGATTCGGCAATAATCTGTAGGTCCCACCACTTTGAGTAGAAATATAGTACGCACAGCTCAAAATGGTGAGGACATTTTTTTTTTATTTCAACTACACTAAATATTTTAATGTATAATTCGCCTTTTTAAATTCTTTGCTTTTTATATCTGTTAAAATATTTATATTTATTACCTTCTTTTTTTCAATTTTTTTTTTATTCCACTAATATATTTTGTTTTTCCTTTTTTTATTTTAACTGTACTAAATATTTATATATCTCTCTTTTTTTAATTTGAATGTTTACTGATATTTTACTTCATTTTTAGGTAATTTAAATTATTATAAGTAAGTTCTTCAAATTCATTTAAAAAGTATTTGTTATATTTAAACTTATTCAAATTGAATTATATTAATGTAAAAAAGTACCTATGATTTCTCTGCATGAAATAAATATAAATAGAATTGGGATTTATTTTCTAAACGTGTTTAATATTTATTATATTATATTTGTGTACTTATGTAAGTCATATTATATATTTATTTGCATTGTTTATGGTACCAAAAAACAGATCTGCATTTATATGCCAGCTATGAACGCTCGCTTTACTTATGAAATACATACGTTTGCATATGTGCTACAGCATGAAATACTTGGGTGGAATGACCATTTTCAAGTTTTGTTAGCTTGCGCTATTAATATAGGCCTGTAATGCAATTGTTGGTTTGCATTATCTGCATTGACAACGCAAACCAACGTATTTTCATTTAATTTTACATGAAGGCAATTTGCTGCCATTGCTTAATTTATTTCTTTTCACAATTGATGAGTATCTTACTTACTTACTTAAATGGCCCTTACAACCGTGGGCGCGCTGACGCCAGTTAGAAATACTGTTGTAAGTTAAAAGGTCCTTCTTCTAGGACTTTAACTTGATCCTATTTATACTTACTGAGTCCTTTTTACTTTCTTTATATTATTTAAAACAACCGAGTCTTTTTTACTTCAAGACACTTTATTTCGCTTTAAAAGTTGGTTACACTTATACTTAACACTTATTTGTAGACAGTTCAGCTTATCGAAAACAATTGATTCTTAGTCTATACTTAACTTCTACTTAACACCTCGTATTCTTATAATTTCACAATAAATTGAGTAATTTCATCATGCTAAAATAACTTAGTCATCGTATTTATAATTTCACAATAAATTGAGTACTTTCATCATTCTAAAATAACTAAGTCAGCGTTTATCTGAGTGACCTATTTAACGTGGGCGTGTATACCTGTGCTATGTTAAGCTGTTTGTGTTTAACATGCATAATGCTTAACCCCAAAAGTATGCCATAAAGAAAAATATACTGGTTATGTTATGTTGTGGATCATAAGCACGCTGTAAGTTCCACGATTATGATACACAACAGTGGATCATATGTAAGCAGTGAACTCTACGATTATGATACACAACATACCTCCCCCCTTATTGAAAAAAAAAATTATTATTATTAAGAAGAATAATAGTTTTTTTTTGTATTATTTTAATTATTTCTGAAGATAAAATTATTATTAAAAAGAATAATAGTTTTTTCTTTTTACATTGTTTTATGTGGTATAAATTACGTTAAGTTCTATTAGTTATGAAGTTATGATCTTTACTTATATAATATTTAATGGATATTAGTAAATTAAGAGTTGTAATTTCCAGTTATATATAATAAAAACCTGGTCCCGATGTTTTCGTTGCTGACTGCTGCTGTTCTGCGGTAGTAGTTCGATGCGTTGTCGTTGTTTCTGACGTATTGGCTTCTATTTCATGTGACTTCGTTCGTTGGCTTGCTATGGGTGTTGGGGTGTTTGGTTTCTGCGTTGTTGATTTCCGTAATGAACCAATTTTTTCGAGTGGGGATTTCTTGCTGGGAAATGTATTTGACACCATTTCAAGGTTTTTCTTAGCCGCTTCTACATCTATTGTTGCTATTGGTGATTTATTTGTATTAAATTCATCGGCTTTTATTGTCGCTTTATTTTTAATTGTCGAGTAGTAATGTATGTATAATACATATGCCGCTATTATTATTATTAGTATCAGTATTAATATGCCGTACGACATGCCGGTTTTCGTTATTTCATTTTGACGATTAAGTAATTCTTTGCGTTCCTTGTTATTAGTTAATTGTAGTAATATTTCGTCGAAATCACGATGCCCATCTCTTAATGCTGCTCTTATTTTGCTGTGATCTGACACCAAGATCGGTAACGATGTTTGTGATATATTTGAATATGCTAATGATGACCAATTGCCTTGTAAATTTTCTATCATAACCGTATGTTCTTCCTTCTTGTATGTTATATTCCTAATGCTTTGATGTGTAAACTCGTATAGCAGTATCATTTCTTTGTTGTGTATGTTGCAAGCTTCATTTATGGACATCCAACCCAGGCCGGATAGTGTCATCAATGTGGCTATATTTAACCCACAAACTGCTTCGAAAAAGGTTGGTGTATTGAATTTATACAACCATGTGTTTGGTGTCCATAGTTTAACTACTAGGCCAGAACTCCTTTTGATTGCAACATGTTCACAGGTATCTTTAATATCTGTTCTGTGTTGAATCAGCGCGACTTCACATAGTGTGTTGCTAGTTGTTAGCATGGTTCCTGGACGTTTGCATAGTGTAATTTCTTTGTCCGTATGTTGGCTAACCAAAATGCATTTGCTGTGATCTTCATTCGATAGACCTATGTATTTGCTCCGGTCTTCTGCTTCTGATATGTAGTCATATGTTGTTTTAACCAATGCATCCCATTCTTCATTAATATTTGTGGGTATTGGGTAAATTCTATATAATGTGAACAACAAATCATCAGGTAGTGGTGTCTTGATGACTATTATTAGGCCGTCTGTGTCTGGGAAAACTCGTACTGTTGATGCACGGTGCATTTCGAATGATTTTTGTATGAACCACTTCGCCTTTCCTCTTAACGTGAGACTAGTCAGCATTTCATCTAACTCGCTCTGGTCTATAATTGTCGGGTGTAATCGTCCCTTGTATAGATCATCTATGATTGCCATTTCCATCTGCTGTTGTCCTTGAATTTCGATTAGGTTTGCATTAATTGTAGATTGAATTTCCAAGGTATCCATCATGAATAGTAAATGACTAACTTGTTGGTTTATTTTTTCATTTATGTATTTTTGTGTTCTTATTGTTATGTTTAACACATTTTGTAGATTTTCGACTTCCTTCAAGGAATTCAGTAAGGGTTCTGCTATCTTGTTATAATTTGATGAAATCACCGTAATTTGTCTTTTCATTATTTCGTATGTTTTATGTTCATTTTCATCAATATTATTCAGGTGTTTATAGATAGTTTCTCTTTCATTATTGTCCATCAGTCCAAAAGCCCAGTTGAGTCCTTCTCCAATGAAATTGAGTGATCTCTTTTGTCGGTTACTCTTTATTGTGCGCTTAATAATTTCTTCATTTTTCTGTAGTGTGGCTATTATTGCCGTGGTCTCCCGTGTTGCTGCTATACATGATCTTTTTATGCTGGGTCCGTTTACATTGGTGCTCATTTGTTCGCACATTGTGTTTGCCGTGATTATGTATTTGTTTGTCAGCTCCAGGAAATCGTTCAGTTGTAGCGGTTTAAACTTGGCTACTATCGTCCATTCATCATTGTAGAACAAAGCATCGGTTGTCTTCTCAAAGAATAATCTTGTATCATTAATTGTTGTCTGTGTGATGTTGACTGCATCATTGGCTGCCAGCATCAGGACCAGTGTGACAATTCTAATCATTATATTGGTTTCGCTCTTTATTGCCTATCGTAAAGAGAAAGAGAAGAAATTCCATTTTTTTTTTTTACATATTTAATGGAATTCTTGATCATATCATAAAGTTTTCTTATAAATATTGCTTAGTTTACCTTAATACATCCTGTTAAGGCTATGGCCATAATTATACCTTAATTAGTTATAATAGTTAATTTACATATGTGTCAACATTTACTATATGATTTGTTTAGAAACATATATGTTTGGATATGTTTCTGCATTATTGCAATACAAATTGTTTTATTTAGAGTCCCAGTAGTACACGGTTAAATGCTAGTCATATTCAACAATACTTAGCTATTTACTCATGCACCAACTAATTATTTTTTTTAAATATTAAGAAATAAGCGCGCGCGACTTCTTAGCATTACATAAATGTATTTGCTATATTAAGTTGTTAAATATTTAATTTTGTACATCTCAATTGTACTTATTTATTTTCATTACCGTGTAATGATGAATTTAAAACGTTTGTTAGTTTGTTAGTTTGCTATATTAACGCATATCTGCATTAATATATTTAGTTTCATGAATGAAAATTATGTTAATGATAAAAAATATTAGGCAGTTTTGTCGCTGCACTTCAGTTCCAGTACGTTAGTGGCTTCTGCCTGTAAAGTGCTGAAGTGCATTTAATCGTTTAGCATATGAATATATTCAAGCCTTCTATATTAATATGAGCTGGGAGCATTGCGCTCTATGCGCAATGAACCTTTTTGTTTAAAATGCCATTGAGGTAGGTACTGACCTATCACAATTTTAATGACAACGTAATTTTTATACCTTGCAAATTCGTACCTCAAATAATAATTTGATTTTGTTATTTGTTTATATTCAATGCTAGTCATCTTCAATTAATACATAGCTATTTTCTCTGCGATTTGTATTTTGGCAATATTACATGACATTTTTTGGATTTTATAAATTATTTAAAATTAATTTATTTAATATCTACATTTAAAAAAAATATATAGTTTTTCTCTATTCTTTATTTATTTTGTAGTTTCAATTTAATTTCAATATGTAATACTTAGCTATTCTGTCCTGCACTAACTATTTGACTTTATTTCAATGATGTTAAAAAATATTGGTTCTTGCTGCAGACAGTGTTTATTTCATTCTACGTAACTATACTGGTGTATGCTTTTAACAAATTATTATGAAATTTTTTCCCTTTACCCTTTACCCTTGATACAAATCTCAGTCGTTACAGGGCTTATTATTGAAAGTACCTCGTAGGGTCCTACCCAAACTGGTGAAAATTTATTTTTCCTATTTTGATTTTTAAGTAAAATTTTATCGCCTATTTTGAATATTATTGGGTGTACTGAGCTATCATAGCTTTGCTTAGATTTTTCTTTGGCTCTGGCTTGATTTTGTCGCACGATTTCGTGTGTGCGTTGAATTTGGTATTTTAATAGCTTGTTGCTATCATCGGTATTATATATTGGTGAGCATTTGCGTTTAAGATTGGTTGGCATTTCAGAATCGTAACCGTATAAAGTACGGAAAGGCGTTTGCCCGGTGGACATATGCATTGTATTATTGTGTACATGCATTGCTGTATTTAACCACTGGTCCCAGTTTGATCCATCCTCTTTCGCAAAACTTCGTAAATACTCTGCTAATGGTCGGTGGCTTCGTTCCAAAGAGCCGTTGGCCTGTGGATGATATGGCGTAATATGTAACTTTTTAATTCCTAACAATTTACACGTGTCCGAAAATAATTTTGAAACAAAATTCGAACCATTGTCGGTTATCAATACTTTTGGTATGTTATGTCTTGTAATAATTTCGTCGTAAAATGCTTTTGCTACAGTGCTTGCTTCTGCGTCTGGGATAGCTACGCAGCACATATATTTTGAAATCTCATCTTGAAAGGTTAATATATATTTATTTCCAGATATAGTTTCCGGTAAAATACCAACAAGATCCATGTATACTTTATCGAATGGTCGTACAGGCGTATCAGTTAAAACCATTGGCATTTTAGTAAGCCTAGAACTTTTATTTACTTGGCATTTTTGACAATTCGTAACGTAATCTTTTATTTGTTTCTGCATACCTTTCCACTTAAATTGTTTTCTGATTCTAAAATATGTTTTCACTGCACCCTGGTGACCCCCTAATGCTGAGTCATGAAAGTCTTTTATAACAGTTTTAATTTCCTCTGGGTCAGTTAATAGTAGACTTGAGTTTAATTCGTTCTTGGTGTCTGTTGTTATTTCATCCAGTACTGGCGTGCTCACCTGTTGTTTGTTTTTTGAAATTTGATTATCTAATTTATTCTGTGTGGTCTTAGACCGTGTTTGGACCGCAGTAATATCTGGTTCTGGATGTGGAATTCTACTTAAAGCATCTGCGTTCAAATTCTGTTTACCTGGTTTGTAAGATATTTCGTAATCATATTTTGATAATTTATGCCTGAAACGGGCTAACCTTGATGTCTGATCTTTGAGATTTGCTGTGCTACGTAATGGTTGATGATCTGTATAAATTTGAAAATGTCGGCCTAGAAGATAAGCTCTAAAATTTTTTGTTGCCCAGACTATAGCTAAAAATTCCTTTTCAATGGTGGAGTAATTTTTTTCTGCTCCATTTAATGCCCTACTAGCAAATGCTATTGGTCGGTCGCTCCCTACTTTGCCTTGTGACAGTACCGCACCTATTGCTTCGTTACTTGCATCTGTTGTAAGTAAAATAGGTTTTGTAAAATCTGGATATGCGAGAATGGGTGGTGAAATTAATGATTCTTTTAATTTAATAAATGAACTTTGACAATCGTCTGTCCAAGCGAATTTAACATCTTTTCTAAGTAATTTATTAATTGGTAATGATAATTTTGCCATATTGTTTATAAATTTTCTGTAATAATTAATTAATCCCAAAAACGCTTGTACTTCTTTTTTATTTCTTGGTACCGCAATATTTTTCACGCATTCAACCTTTGAGGGGTCTGGCAGAGCACCTAGTTCCGAACATTTATGTCCTAAATAGACACAAAAATTGGCATTTTTCTGTATTTAATTTTAGATTGTGTTCCCTTAATTTCTGCAATACTCTACTCAACCTAAACTCATGTTCAGCTAAATTCTTTCCGTACACCACTATATCATCAAGATAAACAAAGCAATCGATACCCTGTAAACCTGTTATTATGTGATTCATTATTCTTTGGAAAGTGGCTGGAGCCCCTGTTAAACCAAAAGGCATTCTGTTAAACTCGAAATGACCAAGACCTGTACTAAAAGCTGTTTTTTCCTTATCTCCTTCTTCTACTAGTACCTGATGATAACCACTTGCCAAGTCTAAAGTTGAAAAATAGCGACTGTGACCTAATTGGTCTAATATTTCGTCTATTCGAGGAATCGGAAATACTTGTTTTATTGTCACATCGTTCAATTTACGAAAATCTCTAACTAGCCTCCACTTTTTGTTACCGTCCTTGCCGCTCTTCTTAGGAACTAGCAACATCGGTGAATTCCAGGGTGATATGCTTGGCGATATAATGCCGTCATCCAACATTTTACTAACCTGTCTGTTGATCTCATCTCTATGTGTGTGTGGCAATTTGTATTGCTTTTGATTGATTGGTGGTTGGTTCCACTGTGTTATTATTTCATGTTTAAGTACTGGCGTGTATGTTAATTCATCGCCATCTAAATGAAAAACATCATGATACGAAATACACAGATTTTGTAAAGATGTAATTTCGTCTTTATTCAAGGTTCCATCAATTTTTATTTCCTCTAATAATTTGTTAATTCTGTTCGTAATGTTTACTGAATTTATGCTATTTATTGTAGAATTGTTGGTATCCGATTCCTTATACTGATTGAAATTCGAGAATTTTGGTTTAAAAGCACTGTCTATTATAAATTCTTTTTCTGTAGCATTTAATACGGACACATAAACTCTATTTTTGCTAACATTCGATATGCTTTCGCCCAAATATACTCCTGGACAAATTTCTTGTTTATGTATTAAGACGATTGGAATTTTTGTTTTTAAACGTAATGATACTATCTTTGCGGTTCTAGGTTCTACTTTTAATTCCTGATTTAGAAAAATATTTTCCATGTCTGCCCGTGTCCTCATGGGTAGTTGTATAGTATTGTTTTTATCTTGATCATAAAATATTAACTTCTTATCTATGGCATTTATTATGGACCTATTCCATATATTATCTCGTCCTATTATTCCATCAGCGGGTATTCCTTGTTCAAGTGCCACTACATGCATCTTTAAACAGAACCACTCTATACTATTGTGCTGAATATTTATTGTCCCTAAATTCCTAACGTATCCCCCAAAAGCACCACTAAAGTCCTTCTGAGTATTTTTATCAAAACCCGGAAGTCGTATCATCGACCCCTCCTTTACTATACTAGCATCTGCTCCCGAATCTACCAGTAATATGAGTTTTCCATTTTTAGCATCCTCACAAGGTACTTCGATGAAAACATCACTTACATTAGGTAGTTTGAAACAGTCACCCTGCCTACTGCATATTATACGATTCTTTCTTTTACTAAACTCACTCATATGACATCTAATCTTCTTATCATATTCTATTACGAAATTCTCAAAACTTTTTGATATTCTTGATAATATGTTTTTTACTTTATACCCTACTGCTTCCTCTCCGAAAGTTCCCTTATACCTTTCATATTCTGCTAATTTTATTATTTTGTTCCCCAGTGTAATCGACACAATACCTATAAAGTGTATGATATAAACTAATATTGCTACTACTGCATTACAAACCAAACACGGTGGCTCAACATATGTATCAACGGTCACTCCCGACGTTTGATGAACAATATTTTCACCCATTTTTTCCTCTTTCAACTTCTCCTTACAGACCAAACACGGTGGCTTAACATATGTATCAACGGTCACTCTCGACGTTTGATGAACGATATTTTCCCCCACGATTTTTTGGTTGTTATTTGAAGTTGCGGTAGCAAATGTGATCACAGGCTCCTTTGGCGTATGATCCACTATTTCTACCTTTGACCTAACTTTACTAATGTTAACGGGACCCCAGCTTATTGGCCTTGACTGGGCCCGTGGTAGTTTCCCCTATTGTGAGCATTACTACCGTTTGGCACAACATTTTTCTTGGCGTGGCAATCCGCTATCATATGGCCGACTTGACCACACCCATAACATGCCCTATTATTTCTGTATGTTCTATTAGGTTCGTTATTGTTATTACTATTGTTATTTCTAAACGGATTATTATTTCTATTATTTTCATTACCATTATTAATATTATTATTTCTATTATTACGAGTATTGCTGTCTTGCGGATTCTGATTTTGCTGCTGTTGGTGTTGATAGCCGTTATTCTGAAGTCCTCTATAACCCCCTTGGTATTGCTGATTCTGAAATGGTTGTTGTTGGTTCTCCTGGCGTTCTTCCAGTCTATTTGATCCACATCTCCAACTCGATTCATGTCCGTATTTCTCGCATTCTCTGCAAAATGGTGTATTTTTTCGCAAATAACAGTCATCCCTTGTGTGTCCTGGTCTTGTGCAAAATGAACAGACTGGCCCCTTTTTCATGGCACCCCCTGTATTCCCATTATTTCTATTTTGTTGACTTTTACCCCTATCTTGTCGTGAATTTCTAATATCAGTTTCTTGATTATTTTTACTAACTGAGGTTCCATTCGGTCTTTTGGCTTCTGCCCTTAACGCTTCGTCTAATAAATCATTTAAATTATCTGCCTTGCTACTCAACAGTAGTATCTTTACAGTCGGGTCACTCACTCCCACTTTAAATGCTGTTAGCACAGAATTTAATAGTTCCGTGTTAAAAATGTCTGTTGGCAGGTTTTTCTTTTTGTACATTGTATCGGCTATGTCGTTTGCGTTTGACTGCAATACTTCTAAGCGCCTTGCAAACGCTCGTATGCATCTCCATCAAGACGCAGTTTAATACAAATCATGAATTCCTCCTGATTTTCTTCAGTTATTTTAAGGTTCGCTGCCTTACAACCGTCTATAAATCTAAGAAGCTCCGTTTTTAGGAACGGTGAATCTTCGCCCTTGAACACCGGGACCAGATTTCGTACGCATTTCGAAATATCGTCTGTCGGCATTTCAATTATTGTTATATCTTTTGTTATGCTTT
Source organism: Dryomyza anilis (assembly GCA_951804985.1). Classification (NCBI taxonomy): domain Eukaryota; kingdom Metazoa; phylum Arthropoda; class Insecta; order Diptera; family Dryomyzidae; genus Dryomyza; species Dryomyza anilis. Next base: position 20,129,771 of record OX638136.1, on the reverse strand, counting down.
CTAAATTTTCTTCTATTCTTAAAGCTTCTTTATGGTATAACGATGTTTCGTGTGCTAAGTTTACTTCCGCCTCTAAAAATCTGATTTTCGAATCCAATTCCCTTACTTTGTTATTTGCCTCTTCGACTGATTCAAATTCTAACCTTGGTTGTTGACGTAGTGCCCTAGCTACTGATTCATCAGAAATATCTTTATCTTTCAACAATGCTCTTAATTTTTCGTTTTCGTTTTCCGCCTCTATACCGCAGGCGTGGTCTAACAACTCCTGTTTTTCTGCTAATTTATCGTTTATTTTTTTAGTTAATGCAGCAAATTCGCCTTTCCAGCCTTCTATCTCTTTTATTTTATTCTCACTTTTGTGTTCCAAGAAATATATTAATTCTTCGAACACGACATCTACTCCTTCTACTTTAGAAAAAACCTTTGTGTTATTAACTTTATTTTTTATTAATTGTAAATGTTCTTTATTATTTACTTCGAGGCTAATTTGAGCCCACAATTTATCCGTAAACCTGTCCAATTGCCCTAGTATGTTTTCGTATGCTAACTGTAATTGTTCCAATTCCGCCATATATTTATCAACGACAAAAAAAATTCCAATTTATTTCCTAGAACACTCAACATTTCACGTAGCTCCACAATGTTAAAAAAAAAAATATAATAAATTTTTTAAATTTTAAATCTGTTGACTAAAATTAGATATTTTATAATAATGTAAAATTTTTAATTAAATTGACCATGTTATAAAAATTAAAAAAAAAAAATATTTCAAATTTTCAAAATCTTTAAAATGTTATTTTATTCTCATTTAAATTTTAAAATGAAAATAATATTTTAAATGTACTAAAATTTTTTAAATTAAAAAAAAAAAAAAATTCAAAAATTCCGTTTCATATTAATTTTAGAAATAATTTTATTTACTTATCTGAGTTTAATATTAAATAAATTTTATTTAATAAATTTCCTTTATTTATTCAATTTGTATTTCTTACTTTATTAAACACTGTAATAATTGTTTAAATTTTCTGCTGTTACTCACGTATTTTCAAAACAAAAAATTAAATAATCACCATTTATTTTGTTTTTTTAGTCCTTTTCTTCCTTCTATCGTCCTTCTTCTCTCGGTCCCTGAGAGCGTTGTTTGAGAAACCGGCTGCGCCAAAATGTTGTATGTTAAAAAAGGTCCTTCTTCTAGGACTTTAACTTGATCCTATTTATACTTACTGAGTCCTTTTTACTTTTTTTATATTATTTAAAACAACCGAGTCTTTTTTACTTCAAGACACTTTATTTCGCTTTAAAAGTTGGTTACACTTATACTTAACACTTATTTGTAGACAGTTCAGCTTATCGAAAACAATTGATTCTTAGTCTATACTTAACTTCTACTTAACACCTCGTATTCTTATAATTCACAATAAATTGAGTAATTTCATCATACTAAAATAACTTAGTCAGCGTATTTATAATTTCACAATAAATTGAGTACTTTCATCATTCTAAAATAACTAAGTCAGCATTTATTTGTATGATCGGAGTGACCTAGTTAACGTGGGCGTGTATACCTGTGCTATGTTAAGCGGTGTGCGCCAATACAATTAAATGCTGTTTGTGTTTAACATGCATAATGCTTAACCCTAAAAGTATGCCATAAAGAAAAATATACTGGTTATGTTATGTTGTGGATCATAAGCACGCTGTAAGTTCCACGATTATGATACACAACAGTGGATCATATGTAAGCTGTGAACTCTACGATTATGATACACAACAGTTGGAAAGACCAAGTTGAGGACAACCTGACAACGCATGGTATTGTTGTGTATCATAATCGTAGAGTTCACTGCTTACATATGATTCACTGTTGTGTATCATAATCGTGGAACTTACAGCGTGCTTATGATCCACAACATAACATAACCACAACATAGCACACCGCTTAACATAGCACAGGTATACAGGCCCACGTTAAATAGGTCACTCAGATAAACGCTGACTTAGTTATTTTAGAATGATGAAAGTACTCAATTTATTGTGAAATTATAAATACGCTGACTAAGTTATTTTAGCATGATGAAATTACTCAATTTATTGTGAAATTATAAGAATACGAGGTGTTAAGTAGAAGTTAAGTATAGACTAAGAATCAATTGTTTTCGATAAGCTGAACTGTCTACAAATAAGTGTTAAGTATAAGTGTAACCAACTTTTAAAGCGAAATAAAGTGTCTTGAAGTAAAAAAGACTCGGTTGTTTTCAATAATATAAAGAAAGTAAAAAGGACTCAGTAAGTATAAATAGGATCAAGTTAAAGTCCTAGTAGAAGGACATTTAAAATACAACATTTTGGCGCATTCGGTTTCTCAAACAACGCTCTCAGGGACCGAGAGAAGAAGGACGATAGAAGGAAGAAAAGGACTAAAAATCACAAAATAAATGGTGATTATTTAATTTTTTGTTTTGAAAATACGTGAGTAACAGCAAAAAATGTAAACAATTATTACAGTGTTTAATAAAGTAATAAATACAAATTGAATAAATAAAGGAAATTTATTAAATAAAATTTATTTAATATTAAACTCAGATAAGTAAATAAAATTATTTCTAAAATTAATATGAAACGGAATTTTTGATTTCTTTTTTAAATTTAAAAAATTTTAGTACATATAAAATATTATTTTCATTTTAAAAATTAAATTAACATTTTAAAGATTTTGAAAATTTGAAATATTTTTTTTAAATTTTTATAACATGGTCAATTTAATTAAAAATTTTACATTATTATAAAATATCTGATTTTAGTCAACAGATTTAAAATTTAAAAAATTTATAATATTTTTTTTATAACATTGTGGAGCTACGTGAACTGTTGAGTGTTCTAGGAAATAAATTGGGATTTTTTTGTCGTTGATAAATATATGGCGGAATTGGAACAATTACAGTTAGCATACGGAAACATACTAGGGCAATTGGACAGGTTTACGGATAAATTGTGGGCTCAAATTAGCCTCGAAGTAAATAATAAAGAACATTTACAATTAATAAAAAATAAAGTTAATAACACAAAGGTTTTTTCTAAAGTAGAAGGAGTAGATGTCGTGTTCGAAGAATTAATATATTTCTTGGAACACAAAAGTGAGAATAAAATAAAAGAGATAGAAGGCTGGAAAGGCGAATTTGCTGCATTAACTAAAAAAATAAACGATAAATTAGCAGAAAAACAGGAGTTGTTAGACCACGCCTGCGGTATAGAGGCGGAAAACGAAAACGAAAAATTAAGAGCATTGTTGAAAGATAAAGATATTTCTGATGAATCAGTAGCTAGGGACTACGTCAACAACCAAGGTTAGAATTTGAATCAGTCGAAGAGGCAAATAACAAAGTAAGGGAATTGGAAATCAGATTTTTAGAGGCGGAAGTAAACTTAGCACACGAAACATCGTTATACCATAAAGAAGCTTTAAGAATAGAAGAAAATTTAGAAAGCATAACAAAAGATATAACAATAATTGAAATGCCGACAGACGATATTTCGAAATGCGTACGAAATCTGGTCCCGGTGTTCAAGGGCGAAGATTCACCGTTCCTAAAAACGGAGCTTCTTAGATTTATAGACGGTTGTAAGGCAGCGAACCTTAAAATAACTGAAGAAAATCAGGAGGAATTCATGATTTGTATTAAACTGCGTCTTGATGGAGATGCATACGAGCGTTTGCAAGGCGCTTAGAAGTATTGCAGTCAAACGCAAACGACATAGCCGATACAATGTACAAAAAGAAAAACCTGCCAACAGACATTTTTAACACGGAACTATTAAATTCTGTGCTAACAGCATTTAAAGTGGGAGTGAGTGACCCGACTGTAAAGATACTACTGTTGAGTAGCAAGGCAGATAATTTAAATGATTTATTAGACGAAGCGTTAAGGGCAGAAGCCAAAAGACCGAATGGAACCTCAGTTAGTAAAAATAATCAAGAAACTGATATTAGAAATTCACGACAAGATAGGGGTAAAAGTCAACAAAATAGAAATAATGGGAATACAGGGGGTGCCATGAAAAAGGGGCCAGTCTGTTCATTTTGCACAAGACCAGGACACACAAGGGATGACTGTTATTTGCGAAAAAATACACCATTTTGCAGAGAATGCGAGAAATACGGACATGAATCGAGTTGGAGATGTGGATCAAATAGACTGGAAGAACGCCAGGAGAACCAACAACAACCATTTCAGAATCAGCAATACCAAGGGGGTTATAGAGGACTTCAGAATAACGGCTATCAACACCAACAGCAGCAAAATCAGAATCCGCAAGACAGCAATACTCGTAATAATAGAAATAATAATATTAATAATGGTAATGAAAATAATAGAAATAATAATCCGTTTAGAAATAACAATAGTAATAACAATAACGAACCTAATAGAACATACAGAAATAATAGGGCATGTTATGGGTGTGGTCAAGTCGGCCATATGATAGCGGATTGCCACGCCAAGAAAAATGTTGTGCCAAACGGTAGTAATGCTCACAATAGGGGAAACTACCACGGGCCCAGTCAAGGCCAATAAGCTGGGGTCCCGTTAACATTAGTAAAGTTAGGTCAAAGGTAGAAATAGTGGATCATACGCCAAAGGAGCCTGTGATCACATTTGCTACCGCAACTTCAAATAACAACCAAAAAATCGTGGGGGAAAATATCGTTCATCAAACGTCGAGAGTGACCGTTGATACATATGTTGAGCCACCGTGTTTGGTCTGTAAGGAGAAGTTGAAAGAGGAAAAAATGGGTGAAAATATTGTTCATCAAACGTCGGGAGTGACCGTTGATACATATGTTGAGCCACCGTGTTTGGTTTGTAATGCAGTAGTAGCAATATTAGTTTATATCATACACTTTATAGGTATTGTGTCGATTACACTGGGGAACAAAATAATAAAATTAGCAGAATATGAAAGGTATAAGGGAACTTTCGGAGAGGAAGCAGTAGGGTATAAAGTAAAAAACATATTATCAAGAATATGAAAAAGTTTTGAGAATTTCGTAATAGAATATGATAAGAAGATTAGATGTCATATGAGTGAGTTTACAAACCAGGTAAACAGAATTTGAACGCAGATGCTTTAAGTAGAATTCCACATCCAGAACCAGATATTACTGCGGTCCAAACACGGTCTAAGACCACACAGAATAAATTAGATAATCAAATTTCAAAAAACAAACAACAGGTGAGCACGCCAGTACTGGATGAAATAACAACAGACACCAAGAACGAATTAAACTCAAGTCTACTATTAACTGACCCAGAGGAAATTAAAACTGTTATAAAAGACTTTCATGACTCAACATTAGGGGGTCACCAGGGTGCAGTGAAAACATATTTTAGAATCAGAAAACAATTTAAGTGGAAAGGTATGCAGAAACAAATAAAAGATTACGTTAAGAATTGTCAAAAATGCCAAGTAAATAAAAGTTCTAGGCTTACTAAAATGCCAATGGTTTTAACTGATACGCCTGTCCGACCATTCGATAAAGTATACATGGATCTTGTTGGTATTTTACCGGAAACTATATCTGGAAATAAATATATATTAACTTTTCAAGATGATTTTTCAAAATATATGTGCTGCGTAGCTATCCCAGACGCAGAAGCAAGCACTGTAGCAAAAGCATTTTACGACGAAATTATTACAAGACATAACATACCAAAAGTATTGATAACCGACAATGGTTCGAATTTTGTTTCAAAATTATTTTCGGACACGTGTAAATTGTTAGGAATTAAAAAATTACATATTACTCCATATCATCCACAGGCCAACGGCTCTTTGGAACGAAGCCACCGACCATTAGCAGAGTATTTACGAAGTTTTGCGAAAGAGGATGGATCCAACTGGGACCAGTGGTTAAATACAGCAATGCATGTACACAATAATACAATGCATATGTCCACCGGGCAAACGCCTTTCCGTACTTTATACGGTTACGATTTTGAAATGCCAACCAATCTAAAACGCAAATGCTCACCAGTATATAATACCGATGATAGCAACAAGCTATTAAAATACCAAATTCAACGCACACACGAAATCGTGCGACAAAATCAAGCCAGAGCCAAAGAAAAATCTAAGCAAAGCTATGATAGCTCAGTACACCCAATAATATTCAAAATAGGCGATAAAATTTTACTTAAAAATCAAAATAGGAAAAATAAATTTTCACCAGTTTGGGTAGGACCCTACGAGGTACTTTCAATAATAAGCCCTGTAACGACTGAGATTTGTATCAAGGGTAAAGGGTAAAGGGAAAAAATTTCATAATAATTTGTTAAAAGCATACAACAGTATAGTTACGTAGAATGAAATAAACACTGTCTGCAGCAAGAACCAATATTTTTTAACATCATTAAAATAAAGTCAAATAGTTAGTGCAGGACAGAATAGCTAAGTATTACATATTGAAATTAAGTTGAAACTACAAAATAAATAAAGAATAGAGAAAAACTATATATTTTTTTTTAAATGTAGATATTAAATAAATTAATTTTAAATAATTTATAAAATCCAAAAAATGTCATGTAATATTGCCAAAATACAAATCGCAGAGAAAATAGCTATGTATTAATTGAAGATGACTAGCATTGAATATAAACAAATAACAAAATCAAATTATTATTTGAGGTACGAATTTGCAAGGTATAAAAATTACGTTGTCATTAAAATTGTGATAGGTCAGTACCTACCTCAATGGCATTTTAAACAAAAAGGTTCATTGCGCATAGAGCGCAATGCTCCCAGCTCATATTAATATAGAAGGCTTGAATATATTCATATGCTAAACGATTAAATGCACTTCAGCACTTTACAGGCAGAAGCCACTAACGTACTGGAACTGAAACGAGATACGGTAGTGCAGCGACAAAACTGCCTAATATTTTTTATCATTAACATAATTTTCATTCATGAAACTAAATATATTAATGCAGATATGCGTTAATATAGCAAACTAACAAACGTTTTAAATTCATCATTACACGGTAATGAAAATAAATAAGTACAATTGAGATGTACAAAATTAAATATTTAACAACTTAATATAGCAAATACATTTATGTAATGCTAAGAGTCGCGCGCGCTTATTTCTTAATATTTAAAAAAAATTATTAGTTGGTGCATGAGTAAATAGCTAAGTATTGTTGAATATGACTAGCATTTAACCATGTACTACTGGGACTCTAAATAAAACAATTTGTGTTGCAATAATGCAGAAACATATCCAAACATATATGTTTCTAAACAAATCATATAGTAAATGTTGACACATATGTAAATTAACTATTATAACTAATTAAGGTATAATTATGGCCATAGCCTTAACAGGATGTATTAAGGTAAACTAAGAAATATTTATAAGAAAACTATATGATATGATCAAGAATTCCATTAAATATGTAAAAAGAAAAAAAAAATGGAATTTCTTCTCTTTCTCTTTACGATAGGCAATAAAGAGCGAAACCAATATAATGATTAGAATTGTCACACTGGTCCTGATGCTGGCAGCCAATGAAGCAGTCAACATCACACAGGCATCAATTAATGATACAAGATTATTCTTTGAGAAGACAACCGATGCTTTGTTCTACAATGATGAATGGACGATAGTAGCCAAGTTTAAACCGCTACAACTGAACGATTTCCTGGAGCTGACAAACAAATACATAATCACGGCAAACACAATGTGCGAACAAATGAGCACCAATGTAAACGGACCCAGCATAAAAAGATCATGTATAGCAGCAACACGGGAGACCACGGCAATAATAGCCACACTACAGAAAAATGAAGAAATTATTAAGCGCACAATAAAGAGTAACCGACAAAAGAGATCACTCAATTTCATTGGAGAAGGACTCAACTGGGCTTTTGGACTGATGGACAATAATGAAAGAGAAACTATCTATAAACACCTGAATAATATTGATGAAAATGAACATAAAACATACGAAATAATGAAAAGACAAATTACGGTGATTTCATCAAATTATAACAAGATAGCAGAACCCTTACTGAATTCCTTGAAGGAAGTCGAAAATCTACAAAATGTGTTAAATACAACAATAAGAACACAAAAATACATAAATGAAAAAATAAACCAACAAGTTAGTCATTTACTATTCATGATGGATACCTTGTAAATTCAATCTACAATTAATGCAAACCTAATCGAAATTCAAGAACAACAGCTGATGGAAATGGCAATCATAGATGATCTATACAAGAGACGATTACACCCGACAATTATAGACCAGAGCGAGTTAGATGAAATGCTGACTAGTCTCACGTTAAGAGGAAAGGCGAAGTGGTTCATACAAAAATCATTCGAAATGCACCGTGCATCAACAGTACGAGTTTTCCCAGACACAGACGGCCTAATAATAGTCATCAAGACACCACTACCTGATGATTTGTTGTTCACATTATATAGAATTTACCCAATACCCACAAATATTAATGAAGAATGGGATGCATTGGTTAAAACAACATATGACTACATATCAGAAGCAGAAGACCGGAGCAAATACATAGGTCTATCGAATGAAGATCACAGCAAATGCATTTTGGTTAGCCAACATACGGACAAAGAAATTACACTATGCAAACGTCCAGGAACCATGCTAACAAATAGCAACACACTATCTGAAGTCGCGCTGATTCAACACAGAACAGATATTAAAGATACCTGTGAACATGTTGCAATCAAAAGGAGTTCTGGCCTAGTAGTTAAACTATGGACACCAAACACATGGTTGTATAAATTCAATACACCAACCTTTTTCGAAGCAGTTTGTGGGTCAAATATAGCCACATTGACACTATCCGGCCTGGGTTGGATGTCCATAAATGAAGCTTGCAACATACACAACAAAGAAATGATACTGCCATACGAGTTTACACATCAAAGCATTAGGAATATAACATACAAGAAGGAAGAACATACGGTTATGATAGAAAATTTACAAGGCAATTGGTCATCATTATCATAATCAAATATATCACAAACATCGTTACCGATCTTAGTGTCAGATCACAGCAAAATAAGAGCAGCATTAAGAGATGGGCATCGTGATTTCGACGAAATATTACTACAATTAACTGATAACCAGGAACGCAAAGAATTACTTAATCGTCAAAATGAAATAACGAAAACCGGTATGTCGTACGGCATATTAATGCTGATACTAATAATAATAATAGCGGCATATGTATTATACATACATTACTACTCGACAATTAAAAATAAAGCAACAATAAAAGCCGATGAATTTAATACAAATAAATCACCAATAGCAACAATAGATGTAGAAGCGGCTAAGAAAAACCTTGAAATGGTGTCAAATACATTTCCCAGCAAGAAATCCTCACTCGAAAAAATCAGTTCATTGCGGAAATCAACAACGCAGAAACCAAACACCACAACACCCATAGCAAGTCAACGAACGAAGTCACAGGAAATAGAAGCCAATACGTCAGAAACAACGACAACGCATCGAACTACTACCGCAGAACAGCAGCAGTCAGCAACGAAAACATCGGGACCAGGTTTTTATTATATATAACTGGAAATTACAACTCTTAATTTACTAATATCCATTAAATATTATATAAGTAAAGATCATAACTTCATAACTAATAGAACTTAACGTAATTTATACCACATAAAACAATGTAAAAAGAAAAAATTATTATTCTTTTAAATAATAATTTTCTCTTCAAAAATAATTAAAATAATACTAAAGAAAAAAAACTATTATTCTTCTTAATAATAATATTTTTTTTCTTTCAATAAGGGGGGAGGTATGTTGTGTATCATAATCGTAGAGTTCACAGCTTACATATGATCCACTGTTGTGTATCATAATCGTGGAACTTACAGCGTGCTTATGATCCACAACATAACATAACCAGTATATTTTTCTTTATGGCATACTTTTAGGGTTAAGCATTATGCATGTTAAACACAAACAGCATTTAATTGTATTGGCGCACACCGCTTAACATAGCACAGGTATACACGCCCACGTTAACTAGGTCACTCCGATCATACAAATAAATGCTGACTTAGTTATTTTAGAATGATGAAAGTACTCAATTTATTGTGAAATTATAAATACGCTGACTAAGTTATTTTAGTATGATGAAATTACTCAATTTATTGTGAAATTATAAGAATACGAGGTGTTAAGTAGAAGTTAAGTATAGACTAAGAATCAATTGTTTTCGATAAGCTGAACTGTCTACAACTAAGTGTTAAGTATAAGTGTAACCAACTTTTAAAGCGAAATAAAGTGTCTTGAAGTAAAAAAGACTCGGTTGTTTTAAATAATATAAAAAAAGTAAAAAGGACTCAGTAAGTATAAATAGGATCAAGTTAAAGTCCTAGAAGAAGGACCTTATAACATACAACACAACGCAGATTTGGACGACCTCTTCTACGCTGTCTACCTTCGAGCCTGATTCAAGCACCTTCTTAGCTGGAGTGTTTTCGTTCATTCGTTCGACATGGCCTAGCCAGCGAAGCCGCTGGATCTTGATGCGCTTGACTATGTCAATGTCGTCGAATAACTCGTACATCTCATGGTTCAACCTGATTTTACGGAGAATATTTCTCTCGAACGCTCCCAGTACTCTCTCATCGGTGGAGGCCAACGTCCATGTTTCTTCACCATAAAGTAGGACGGGCATGATGAGTGACTTGTAGAGCGTTATTTTTGTCCGGCGAGAGAGAGCTCTACTTTTCAACTGCCTACTGAGCCAAAGTAGCACCTGTTGGTTCAACCTGATTTTACGGAGAATATTTCTCTCGAACGCTCCCGGTACTCTTTCATCGGTGGAGGCCAACGTCCATGATTCTGCACCATAAAGTAGGACGGGCATGATGAGTGACTTGGAGAGCGTTATTTTTGTCCGGCGAGAGAGAGCTCTACTTTTCAACTACCTACTGAGCCAAAGTAGCACCTGTTGGCAAAAGTTATTCTCCGTTTAATCCCCAGGCTGACGTCGTTATTGCTGTTGATGCTGGATCCCAAATAGACGAAGTCCTTCACAATGTCGAACATGTGGGTGTCAAAATCAGCTTTTTGTCCAATACGCACGGACTCCTTTCTGCTTGTTGAAACAAGGAACTTCGTCTTGTCGTCGTTCACCACTAGACCCATTCGACGCGACTCTTTCTCCAATCTGGAGAATGCTGCGCTGACTGCTCGTGTGCTCCTGCCAATGATATCAATATCATCGGCATATGCGAGCAGCATGACACTTTTGTTGAGGATAGTGCCGCTTTGTCGGAGATCGATAGCTCGAACTATTTTCTCCATCAATAAATTAAAAAAGTCGCACGATAGGGAGTCACCCTACCTGAAACCTCGCTCGGTATGAAATGGCTCGGAGAGGTCTTTTCATATTCTCACTGAGCCACCTATGTTGCTCAGGGTCATCCTGCAAAGCCTTATAAGTTTCGCAGGTATACCGAACTCAGACATTGCGGCCTATAATCGTTCCCTTATCGGAGTGTCGAAGGCGGTTTTTTAGTCGACTAATAGTTAGTAGGTGTCGATCTGTTTTTCTAGGGTCTTTCCTGGATTAGGCGCAATGTGAAAATCTGGTCTTTGGTGGATTTTCCAGGTCTGAAGCCGCACTGATAAGGTCCAATCAGTCTGTTTACGATGGGATTCAGTCTTTCACATAATACGCTCGATAGAACCTTGTATGCGATATTGAGTAGGCTGATCCCACGGTAGTTGGCGCAGATAGTGGTATCCCCTTTCTTAAGGATTGGGCAGAGTACACTGAGGTTCCAGTCACTTGGCATGCTTTCATCCGACTATATTCTGCTTACGAGCTCGTGCATGTTCTCTATTAGCTCTTCGCCTCCAGTCTTAAACAATTCAGCAGTCAGGCCATCAGCACCTGCGGCTTTGTTGTTTTTCAGCCGAGCGATGGATGTTCTGACCTCGTCATGGTCGGGTGGCAGAATCTCAACGTCGTCATCAAGTACTGGGGTTGCCGGGTTTACTTCTCTATCGGTGGAATTGTGGTCATCATCACCGGTCAGCAGTTTAGAGAAGTGATCCCTCCATATCTTCAGTGTGCTCTGGATATCTCGTTTTCATCTTTACAAGAAGAGGCTCCGGATTTTTAACCTCCGGCTAGGCGTCTTATTTTCTCGAAGAATTTTCGAGCGTCATTCCTGTCCCCATGCATCTCAATCTCCTCACACTCACGTCTTTCTGCCTCGCTTTTTTTACGCCTAAAAAGACGTCTCTCTTCCCTCCTCTTCTCTTTGTATCGCTCCTTCGCAGCTCGCGTAGCTACTGACTGCAGGGTGGATTTGTACGCAGCGTCTTTCTCTGCAGTGGCCGCGCGACACTCTTGGTCATACCACTGATTCCTCAGGGGGCGTTGGAATCCAAGCACCTCTTCGGCAGCCGTACGCATAGAGCAGGAGACATGGTTCCACTGCGCGCTTATATCATCGAGAGGAGGAGTGCTTTGTCTAAGCAGGTGTGAGAGTCGAGTGGAAAAGGCTTGCGTTGTCTGTTGTGATTGCAGTTTTCCGACCTCTAGCTTTCTCTGCGTTTGGTTCCGTATGTTCTTCGCAGCGCTTAAGCGCGTGCGGACCTAGGCTGCGACAAGGTAATGATCCGAGTCCATATTGGCACATCGGATAGTGCGTACGTTTATTACGCTCGAAGCGTGCCTTCCGTCAATCACAACGTGATCAATTTGGTTTCGCGTTTTTTAATCGGGCGACATCCATGTGGCCTTGTGGATATCAAAATGTTCGAATCTAGTGCTACTAACTACCAAGTTTCGTGGTGCGGCAAAGTCGATTTGCCTCCTTCCGTTATCGGAAGTGTTGGCATGGAGGCTAAATTTCCCGAGTGTGGGACAATAGATGGCTTCTCTGCCCACCTTGGCGTTAAAATCGCCTAGCAAGATTTTGATATCGTGGCGGGCGCAGCGATCGTATGCGCTCGTAGAAGCGATCTTTTGTCTCATCATCTTTCTCGTTCGTCGCAGAGTTTGCACAAACGAGGCTAATGTTGAAATATTTTGCCTTGATGCGAATTGTTGCCAGTCTTTCGTCCACTGGCGTGAACCTAGAGACAAGGTGGCGAAGTCTCTTGCCGAACACAAATCCAAATTCATGTCTCTCCGCATGGAAGCTGTGGTAGATATCACAGGACGCTTTTTTGGAGCAGCCCTGTCCCGTCCATCGCATTTCCTGGATAGCGGTGATGTCAGCCTTATATTTTTCGAGGACATCATCCAGGTGGATAGAGGCACCTTCCCTATAAAGTGTCCGGACATTCCAGGTGCATATCCGTAAATCATGGTCCTTAAAACGTTTGTATGAGTCGTCATCGTGGTAATCGTTCGTTATCCAAGGCTTCTTTTGTGTTTTCATTTTGCGCATAGGTTTTTTTTGTGGAGGACACAAACCCAACGCACGAACCCTCTCTGAGGGTTCGTGCGTGGCCCTCTCTGAGGTCCACTCACTTAAGCCGACTTCTACAGCGGGTGGTGTAGAGCGTCGTTTCCAGGGGCTTCCGCGCGGAGGACTTCCACCGAAGTGGAAACGTCAATTTGTCAAATGGTGACCATTGTGCTTGATCGTCGAAAAATCCGCCGGCGTCAATTGCGGCGCCGCACTGCGCTGATGCATTATATCCGGACTGTTGTTGTTGGAACTGCTGCTCGGCAACCTATTGTCCGAGCCGCGCAATCGCTTCAGTGTGCTGTTGGTGTCCTCCGCCGATGGCGTTGAATTGTGACATTCACGATGCATCAACGCGGCAGCAATCTGGTTGCTTCAATAGCTGGTTGTGTGACGACGAGTTGTCTTGAGACGACACCGACAAGGATTGCTCTGGCTTCGCCATGTTGAAGCACTCAGACACGTATATATATATATATATATATATATATATATATATATATTCAAAAATTACCTCTTTTCGTAACAATATATATATATATATATATATATATATATATATATACATCTATATATATTGTTACGAAAAGATGTAATTTGCCCCACTGTGCAATCAACAATAATAAATGAGACGCAAAACAATTCAGCGCACTAAGTAATGTGTTAGAAAGAGAGGGACAAGTTAAATTGGGGACATGCAGCAGTTGTTAGAATTTGTTATTAGTAAAGTTGTTCATTAATAATATATATTGTTACGAACATTCTGTCTACGGAAAACTGTTCTACGAGTTCGTATCGCTGGATTGTGAACAAAATAAAAACACACTAATATTTAGTTTTAACTAGTATTATTTCAACTAGTATTAAATAATTTTATTTATTTAATTAACAACTTAAAGAATAATCACTTGTATCAACTGCTGAATTTATACAAATTATTTTAGCAATGTTCACTCACGAGACGCACTAGTTCACTATCAAATCACAACTGAAGTGCTGTACATCTGATGCGGCTCCCTTACATACTGCATGCATCAGTTCGACACGTTTCGACAAGCTTCGACTTGTTTCGAGAACCTTCTACTCGTTTCGTGAACCTTCTACTCGTTTCGTGAATGACGCATGCTATTGGCATCTCATTCGCACTCATGTGTTTTAATGCGCTGATCTTCCATCTCTTTCTCGCACACTGCCTCAGTGCGCTGAATGATCTTCCGTCTCTTTCTAACACATGCTTAGTGCGCTGAATTGTCTTGCGTCTCATTTATTATTGTTGATTGCTTGCACAGTGGAGCAAATTACCTCTTTTTGTAACACTGCCATCCACCTAAATCTGTTCGTCCCGAACAGATGTTAATCCTCTCTCTCTCTCTGTACGGCCCCAACCTTTCTAAATGTACCACTTTCATTTTTCGTCTAACGCCAGCCGTATTATTAATCCGATACACTACACTGTTAATTCTTTTAATTATCTTGTATGGTCTTTCCCAGTGTGTTTGTGGCTTAGGGGATAAGCCTTTCTCTCTGGGTTATAGAGCAAAACAAGTTGTCCTTCCGTAAATCCCTCTGAATTTGTGCGAAAGTCGTATCTGGCCTTCATCTTATCACTCTCAAATTGTGTACGCTGTCTTACAAATTGATGCACCATGTTCATTTCTTTACTTTTTCTGGAAACATAATTGTGTATAGGGATTCTAGATGAAGGACTCGCACCAAACTTTAAATCCGCAGGTAATCTTAAGTCTGTTCCAAAAACAATTTTAGATGGTGAAGCTGCTGTGGTATCATGAACCGCCGTTCGATAAGCCATAAGAAATAGTGGTATGTGTGTATACCAATCTGTTTGATTTTTATCAACCACTTTTCTGAGATACTCTTCCAAAGTCCGATTGAATCTCTTCACCGTCTGTTTGCGGGTGCAAATGCGTTGTTCGTGTTTTGTGTATGTTGAGGTCTTTGCATACTTCCTTAAAAACTGCAGACTCAGAACTTCTTCCTTGATCTGAATGCAATTCCAACGGTACTTCAAAACGGCTTATCCAGTTGTTAACTAATGCATCCGCAACTGTTGTGGCTTCTTGATTCGGCATGGGATACACTTCAGGTCACTTGCTGAAATAGTCAATGATGACAAGGACATACTTATTACCCGCATCACTGATTGGAAACGGCTCGGCGACATCCATGGCAATACGCTCGAATGATGCTCCCACGTTGAACTGATGCATCCTGCCGCGACTTCTGACTGTTGGTCGTTTTGCTGGTACACATTGTGGACAACTGCGAATCCAATCGGCGACTGACTCTTGGCATCCAATCCAATAAAAACGTTTCTTTACCTTCTCGACCGTTTTATTAATGCCCAAATGACCACCACTAGAACCACCATGGTATTCCTCTAATATCTCTTTTATTTTTGACTTGGGAACAACAATCAAACTTCGAGCGGATGTGCCATCCCCATACACGATATAAGCAACCATCTTGTAGCTTTAAGCTCTGCCACTGTGCCCAGTAAGCTTTAGTTATTGGACTGTCGGCAGCTATATCTTTCCACGTTGGTTTTCTTTGCTGTTCCTTGAACATCATGATTTTTGTGAGGTCGCGATCGCTCTTTTGATCAATTTGAATTTGTTCCGGAGTCCATTTTTCATCGGGCAAAAGATTTAGCAAACGAATGTCAATTATGTTATCTTTTCCTTCCGCTCTTGAACAATGTCTGCATTCTAGTTTACATGGGCGTCGTGACAGAGCATCTGCATTTCCATGATTTCCTCCTTTACGATGTTCGATTGAGAAATCGTAGCTCTGTAATCGTTCTATCCAACGCAAATTGAGAACTCTTATAGGTACAATTCTGTCTCTCTCCGACTCAACAAGTGTTCTTCCTACCACTATGCACTTGACTCTTTTCTTTGGCAGCCAAATCTTTCGTCCACTCATTTATAAACTTGTGAGTAGATTATTTGTTTATTTGCGGTGTGACATAGTTCTTTGATGTATTAGACTCACAATTTATAATCGCTGATGCCTCTTGACACTGGCCTACCACTGTTCCCTTTTTGATTAATTTTGACGAGTTTTCCAAATTGAGAACTCTTATAGGTACAATTCTGTCTCTCTCCGCCTCAACAAGTGTTCTTCCTACCACTATGTTACTTTTATACAGCTCTTCGTTTGCTTCAATAACCCACAACTTGCTTATCCCACAATCTCCATTTAATTTCGCCCAAACAATTGCTTCTGAATTAGGTGTTTTTTTTTCAATTTTTATAAGCAATAACTTCTTTCATTGTCGGGCTCTGGTCACAATTAATGTTTAGTTGGATCTCTGTGTTGGCATAACTCAAAATATTTCTTGTTAGATCTAGTGTGAAACCGTTCCTTATCATGAAGTCCATGCCAAGTATTATTTCGTCTACAATTTCCGCAACTATAAAATCATGCTTAACTGTCGTAGTACCAATCGTTATTTTCTTGGTAATGTATCCTTATATAGGGGCCTCTTCGCCTGTAGCTGTTTGCAATCTTATTCCTATAAGTGGCTCTACTACATCCTTAACAAGGTTACTTCTTATTATAGAGTGTGAAGCTCCCGTATCCAATGTTACCATATATGCTGTACAATCAATGAGTCCTTCGACAGTTAAGCTATTTGGCTTTCGAGCAATTTGTGAAATGGAGATTCTGGGGCAATCGGTTATGGGAGTCAGATCGTGCCCCGCAGAACTGACTCGTTTTAGTTTAAAGATTTATTAAAATTTACGTTATTTTGGACATGATCCTGGGTTTCTTCATGTCGGGTTCATTTGCAAATGGATTCATTGAGCGCTTGCGTTTTTATGACAATCACGTGCCATATGCCCATATGTATCATAGTTGTAGCATTTACCTTTAAATTGGGTGTCTCGGTTGGCAGCAGTGTAATCTGGTTTAGCTCCACTTTTTAACGCTTGGCAAATTACCTGAAGTAGGTCTTCATTCTCCACATCTAGTTTACGGACCTTTGGCGCTGGGCGGCACAACGTAATCGCTGTCTTCTGTGTTAGCGCTGTGCTTACAGTTTCCGTAAATGTCACTTTCGGCATTGTCACTGTGGCACGTCTTGTTTCCGGATCACGTATGCCGTCAACGAAGGCTTCGATCTTGCACTTTTCTATGAAATCACTCGTTGAATCTGCATACGACAAATGCGCAAGCCTCTCGACGTCCGCTGCATACGCCTGCAATGTTTCACCATTTCTTTGCATTCGGCACTTTAGTTCCATTCTGTAGATTTGCTTCATGTGATCACTGCCGTATTTTCGTTGCAGTGCAGACATAACCGCTGTGTAACTGTTTCTATCACTTTCTGGAACTGTCTGCAATACTTCGGCTGCGCCTCCTTTAAGTGCCACAATAAGCGCTGCTACGCTGTCATCATTGTTCCAACAATTACTTACAGCCGTGGTCTCAAATTGAAGCTTGAAAATGTTGTACTCTGTAGTTCCATCGTAAATCAGCGATTTTAGCCTCGAACCACTAAAAACATGCTGTGTAGGTCCATTTATCTGCAATACGTGCAAATCTTTCTTTATTTCCTGAAGCTCTTTGTCGATGTCTTGATATTTCTCATCAACATTATTTATATGCGCTTCAAGCTCATTAATTTTGCCATGAAGTGTATTAGAAACTTCCAGAAGCTGTTTCGAATGTTACTGCATTTGTTGCTCCATTTTTACTTGATGTTGGTTAGAATTTTCCAGAAGTTCTGTTTTAAGTTGATTGGAATTTTCTTGAAATTATTTTGAATTTTCTAGAAGTTCTTGCTTCATGTCTAATTTGAGCTGATTAGAATTTTCTTGAAGCTGTTGTTGTATTGCTCCGAGCAACTGGCTCATATCAAAACTTTGGGACTGTACTTTTTGCTCCGTATCCACACTTTTCGATGACGCTATTGCAGCTTCCACTTCAAACTCGTGCTCTGCGAGGTCAATGCCTTGGTTCTCTAATTCTTCCATTAGGCGCTTTTGTAGATCTACTTTCGTACTTTCAGTTGGAAGATTATGAATCGCCAGATCCTTCTTTAGCTGGTCGACTTTAAGTTGTTCGAATTTAACCATTTTGTATCTCAATTCCACTTCTGACACCAATGTTACGAACATTCTGTCTACGGAAAACTGTTCTACGAGTTCGTATCGCTGGATCGTGTACAAAATAAAAACACACTAATATTTGGTTTTAATTAGTATTATTTCAACTAGTATTAATTAATTCTATTTATTTAAATAACAACTTAAAGAATAATCACTTGTATCAACTGCTGAATTTAAACAAATTATTTTAGCAATGTTCACTCACGAGACGCACTAGTTCACTATTAAATCACAACTGAAGTACTGTGCCTCAGATGCGCGGCCTTATATACTGCAGGCATCAGTTCGACACGTTTCGACAAGCTTCGACTTGTTTCGCGAACCTTCTACTCGTTTCGTGAACCTTCTACTCGTTTCGTGAATGACGCATGCTATTGGCATCTCATTCGCACTCATGTGTTTTAATGCGCTGATCTTCCATCTCTTTCTCGCACACTGCCTCAGTGCGCTGAATGATCTTCCGTCTCTTTCTAACACATGGTTAGTGCGCTGTATTGTCTTTCGTCTTATTAATTATTGTTGATTGCGTGCACTATGGGGCAAATTACATAATTACGTATATATATATCTATATATATATATATATATATATATATATATATATATATATATATATATATTAAATCTAGATGAAATCTAGCTTATTAAATTAATTCAAGCTTACCGTAACCCTTAATAGGAAAGTTTAGTGTTCAGTGATTAAATTTTGTGAGATTTAAAAAAATTATTGTTTTTAGGGTTTTGCACAAAAAATTTTAATAATTTTCTTTCATAGAAACATTTTTCTATACCACGCTACCTCTCGGCAGTATATGGCAAACCTACGAGAGTAAAACATTGCCTATGAAAAGCTCTCACCCGCCGTTCGGATTCGGCAATAAACTGTAGGTCCCACCACTTTGAGTACAAATATAACACGCACAGCTCAAAATGATGAGAGAGCTCGGCCTAAATTTTTATAGAATTGTAGCGCCAAACTATTATTATTATTATCCAAGCAAGAAAAAACGAAATTTTTAAGACGAAAAATCCATACATCAATGGGAAATTTGGTCACTGTTAAGGCTGCATTACAACTACATAATTTCATACTATTTTTTCAGTATTTAAAAAATAATTTTAAACTACTTTTTAATCTAATTGAAAAAAAAATGCATCTAAAATCAGGATATTAAATACTTACTATATTTTTTTTTATTCTTTGATTTAACTTTAATTTTTTATCTAATTTAACTAAACTTCAAATATTAATAATTAAATTCAACTTAAAATTAATAATTTAAAATATTAGATTAATTTAAAATTAATTTAAACCTAAAAAAAAAAAAAAATCATCTAAAAACTGCAAATCCTTGAATTCCTTAATAATATAGCAAATTTAAACCCGCTGCATTTTATCAGGCGCCAGCTGACTTCGGAGGAGTTAATTAGTAAGTGATAGAATAATTTATTCTTAATATATACACATATACATAGATATATAAATTCCTTTAATAATTAACTACATTTGCAAAATAAAATAAATGAAATTAATTTTAAATTATAATTTTATTAGTTTAGTTTTTGATTAATAATTAATTTAAAAATGTATACATTTAATAATCTTTGATAAATCTTAATCATGATTAGATTTATTAACCTTAATTTTAATAATTTTAAAAGAAACTGTAATTTGTAAATAAATATAGTTTAAAATATGGAAAATTGAATATATATAAATTGCATGAAAGGTGAAGCTATGAATTAGGTTGAGAGGAAAAACAATAGGGCTAAACATTTTAGGTTTAGCAGGTTGGGAGGGTAAAGAATATGGGGGATAATCAACGTCCAAATTCCTCCAGATATAAAATTATATCATAATGGTTATTCATGTCTTAGTTATTTTATTATTTTTCTTCTTTATTTTGTTAATTTTTCTTTTCAATTTCGAGAATATAAAAAAAATAACGGTCATGGTGAAATCATCTTATCTGCATATATTTTAAATGAAGTAACAGTTTTCGATACTTGTTTGCAAAGCAAACCCCATCCCATTTTCCCTGAGCTAGACCGAAACATAATATATGCAGAACCGGCTTTAATAACAGGTGCAATTTAATTTTTTTTTTTTTAAATTGTAGAAATGTTTGTTACACATTTTAATGGCGCCCAACGACGGGCATCTTTCTTGAAGGATCTCCAAAAGAAATTGAAAAAGTTTACTTTTTTTTATTACTTTATTATTATTTTTGTTTTCTATATATGTTTGGATTTACAGTTATTTATTGACTGACCACATATATAAAAATACATTTTTTTCTCAACTTTTATATCTTTTTTTTTGTCATTTGAATTTGGTACTGTGGATTTATTTAAATTTTTTTGCGTTTTGAATTATAACCTCTTAATAACAGTTGTACATTTTTTTATCATTTATTCAGTAATTTTGAAATGACTGCGATTTTTATTACTGAGTTTTTTCTCGGGGTTTACTCTTATTTGATTATTGATATATTATTTATAATTTGTTTTGTTATTATTATTTTTTTTTTTTGTGATAACCTTTAATAATATAACTCTCTACTAAAGTTACATGTCAGTCTTCACCGATTAGTGCAATATTTGTTATTTTTTCTCTTTCATTATCAAGTAGAAATTGTTGTTCTTTTGTAGTTTTAAAACACATAAAACAATAGATATTTATAGTTTAAAATGCCTTTAACACGCAGTGAAGAAAACATTCCCAATAGGGTGGAGACCGAACTAAATAATACATTAATTGCAAGTATTGATAATATACCTAGTAATAGTTCTGTAAATCAGGGAGCTAGAAGTAAACTTCCAAACAAGATTACAGACTCATCAAAATAATAATACCGAAACATTGGACTACTATAATCCTCATACTTTAGATAATCCTAATAACGATAGACTTACTGAAAATAGAGTGCATCATATCATTTCCGAATCTTTAAATGAGTTTCGCAGTGAAATAGCTTGCAATCTTACAAATGAATTACATTCATTGTTTCGTAATTTAAATGTAAACAATAATAACACTCGCTATAGTGATATTGATAATTCGGATCAGACAAATCAAAATCCTATAAATAATCAAACATCAAATGAAAATAATAATACTAATAGACCTTTGCTCACCAATGAAAAGATATCAAATATCATTCATCATTGGCATATAAAATTCAATAGCTCATCAGACGATATTTCTGTTGATGAATTTATTTACCGAATAAATACTTTAACATCAAATCATTTGAATGGTAACTTTAATCTTCTTTGCCAACATGTTCATTCGCTGTTCGAAGGTAAAGCAAAACAGAGGTTTTGGCGTTATCATCATCAAACGGATAAATTAAATTGGTTAACTCTGTGCGAAGCATTGCGTAAACAATTCAAAGAATATATTAGTGATTTTGATGTAAAAGATGATATACGTAGACGGAAACAAAAACCATCAGATTCATTTGATGAATACTTGGATTCTACAATGCTTCTGAGTGATAAGCTTGTAATACCATTTAGTGACTATGAACTTGTTGAAATTTTAATTAGAAACTTAAAACCGGATTTACATCGTTGATTGAACATGTTATTGACACTGGCAACGCTAAAGCTATAAAGCAAAAGTTTTACCCAATATCTCTTGCAATGGAAAAGCTGTTGTGTCAGGAAATCGACAGAATGTTAAATTTAGGAGTTATTGAAGAATCTACGGGCTCTCCTTGGTCTTCACCTACAGTGATACATTCAATAATAAAATTGAAACATAAAAAAATTAAATTCCCATTTAAGAAAATATTACGATTCTTGGTTAAAACGTAATAAATATTAAATTAAATAAAGGCAACATATTTTTTTATTAATTAAATATAAATTTTTCTGATTTTTTAAATTTATATATTTTTTTACTAAGTAATATCGTATTTAATTAAAAAAAATGTGTTTTTAAAATTTTTAATTTCTCTTGATATCAATACACCAATTAATAACAAAAAGATAATTTTATTATTACCCAGTGTATTCTCAGCTCCGCTCGGAACTATTCCCAAATGTGAAATGCAACAATGTGCCGTCAGATCAACCTTTTTTCGGTGAGAGGTTTTTTTATATTGGTTTCCATTTCTTTCTATTCCGTTTGTTAATTTCGAAACACAATGAACAACAAACAACTGTGTACTGTGTTGTCGTTGACTTTTGTGTCAAAAGTTTTCTTTATGAAATATAAATTATTGCGACGAGATGGACTCAAATGGAATTGTAAGTTTTTCAAATTTTCTTTTTATAAATTATTCATTAATATAAATATTTTTTTTAAGCAAATAACGAAAATGGAGTTGCAAACTGTCGCCCAGCGAAGAACACTTTCAGAAGACCTCCTTCGAGACTGCGCCGCTGCACACCGCCTTCCTAACATATCTTGCTCATGATTCTGGGTTACATCAATCAACTTGTGTTCGCGCCCAAAGTGGCCAAGGAGTAGAAACGCGAAGTGAAAATAAATAAAAAAAAATATATAAAATTATTAATTTAATATCACACTAAAGGGTTACACGCCGTTGTTCGACGCCTTTGAGAGCTTCTATTCACTATACGTTTTTCGACTCGTGCGCGACTGCTGGAATCGTCCCGTCTGCAGTGCACCTGGCGCCGAACTAACGCTCAAGGATCGCATAACACCCGACTATGTCTGGAGTTTTGAATTCACAGGCACAGAGACAACGCCTGAATCTTGGCTAGTATAATTTTCTTGCTTTTGCCGAGTGCACAGGACCCTTCGCTGAGAATTCAGAGCAAACGGCGCGCGAAATGGACCTGGCATTGGCCTCGCCATGCGTTGAACTGGGCAATACACAGCTGCACAATAATCTGGAGTCACTGACAGCACGTTATCTCGGTGTGGAGGATGCCATAGTCTTTGGCATGGGCTTTGCAACGAATGCTTTGAATTTGCATTCGTTGTTGTCGTCTGGTTGCCTTGTGCTGAGTGACGAGATTAATCATACATCGAATATATTGGGAATTCGTTTGTCCGGCGCTAGCACTCAAGTTTTCAAGCATAATAGCATGTACGATCTGGGGCGTTTGCTGCGACAGAATGTGGTGTATGATAATACGAAGACGGGTAAACCGTGGAAAAAGGTTCTCATTTTGTGGAGGGTGTCTACAGCATAGGGGACTATGGGGGCGATTATCACAAGGCAACGTGTCTGAGTGCTTCAACATGGCGAAGCCAGCGCAATCCTTGTCGGTGTCGTCTCAAGTCAACTCACTGGTCACCAGAATTGACAAATTGTCAAATGGTGACACCTCCACTTCGGTGGAAGTCCTCCTCGTGGAAGTCCCTGGAAACGGCGCTCTACACCACCCGGTGTAGAAGTCGGCTAAAGTGAGTGGCGAGCATCTCCCTCAGAGTGAGGGTTCGTGCGTTGGGTTTGGGTCCCACCACGGAAAAAACCTATGCGCCCAATGAAAACAAAAAAGAAGCCTCGGATAACGACCGATTACAACGATGACGACCCACGCAAACGTTTTAAGGACCATGATTTACGGATATGCACCTGGAATGTCCGGACCCTTTATAGGGAAGGTGCCTCTATCCAGCTGGCAGATGTCCTCGAAAAATATAAGGCTGACATCACCGCTATCCAGGAAATGCGATGGACGGGTCAGGGCTGTTCGAAACAAGCGTCCTGTGATATCTACTACAGCTGCCATGCGGAGAGACACGAATTTGGATGTGGATTTGTGGTCGGCAAGAGACTCCGCCATCTTGTCTCTAGGTTCACGCCCGTGGACGAAAGGCTGGCAACAATCCGCGTCAAGGCTAAATATTTCCATATCAGCCTAATTTGTGCACACGCTCCGACGAACGAGAAAGATGACGAGACAAAAGAGCGCTTCTACGAGCGCCTAGACAACGCATACGAGCGCTGCCCCCGCCACGATATCAAAATCGTGCTAGGCGATTTTAACGCCAAGGTGGGCAGAGAAGCCATCTATTGTCCCACAATCGGAAAATTTAGCCTCCATGCCAACACTTCCGATAACGGAACGAGGCTAATCGACTTCGCCGCAGCACGAAACATGGTAGTTAGTAGCACTAGATTCGAACATTTCGATATCCACAAGGCCACATGGTTGTCGCCCGATCAAAAAACTCGAAATCAAATTGATTACGTTGTGATTGACGGAAGGCACGCTTCAAGCGTGATGGACGTACGCACTATCCGAGGTGCCAATATGGACTCGGATCATTACCTTGTAGCAGCCAAGGTCCGCACACGCTTAAGCGCTGCGAAGAACGTACGGAACCAAACGCAGAGAAAGCTAGAGGTCGGAAAGCTGCAATCACAACAGACAACGCAAGCCTTTTCCACTCGACTCTCACACCTGCTTAGACAAAGCACTCCTCCTCTCGATGATATAAGCGCGCAGTGGAATCATATCTCCTGCTCTATGCGTACGGCTGCCGAAGAGGTGCTTGGATTCCAACGCCCCCTGAGAAATCAATGGTATGACCAAGAGTGTCGCGCGGCCACTGCAGAGAAAGACGCTGCGTACAAATCCACCCTGCAGTCAGTAGCTACGCGAGCTGCGAAGGAGCGATACAAAGAGAAGAGGAAGGAAGAGAGACGTCTTTTCAGGCGTAAAAAAAGCGAGGCAGAAAGACGTGAGTGTGAGGAGATTGAGATGCATGGGGACAGGAATGAGGCTCGAAAATTCTTCGAGAAAATAAGACGCCTAGCCGGAGGTTCAAAATCCGGAGCCTCTTCCTGTAAAGATGAGAACGGAAATCTAGTGACAGATATCCAGAGCACACTGAAAATATGGAGGGATTACTTCTCTAAACTGCTGACCGGTGATGATGACCTCAATTCCACCGATAGAGAAGCAAACCCGGCAACCCCAGTACTTGATGACGATGTTGAGATTCCGCCACCCGACCATGACGAGGTCAGAACAGCCATTGCTCGGCTGAAAAACAACAAAGCCGCAGGTGCTGATGGCCTGCCTGCTGAATTGTTTAAGACCGGAGGCGAAGAGCTAATAGAGAGCATGCACGAGCTCGTAAGCAGAATATGGTCGGATGAAAGCATGCCAAGTGACTGGAACCTCAGTGTACTCTGCCCAATCCTTAAGAAAGGGGATCCCACTATCTGCGCCAACTACCGTGGGATCAGCCTACTCAATATCGCATACAAGGTTCTATCGAGCGTATTATGTGAAAGACTGAAGCCCATCGTCAACAGACTGATTGGACCTTATCAGTGCGGCTTCAGACCTGGAAAGTCCACCATAGACCAGATTTTCACATTGCGCCTAATCCAGGAAAAGACCCTAGAAAAACAGATCGACACCTACCACCTATTAGTCGACTATAAAGCCGCCTTCGACACTCCGATAAGGGAACGATTATACGCCGCAATGTCTGAGTTCGGTATACCTGCGAAACTTATAAGGCTTTGCAGGATGACCCTGAGCAACACACGTTGCTCAGTGAGAATAGGAAAAGACCTCTCCGAGCCATTTCATACCGAACGAGGTTTCAGACAGGGTGACTCCCTATCGTGCGACTTTTTTAACTTATTGATGGAGAAAATAGTTCGAGCTGCCGAACTCCGTCAAAGCGGCACTATCCTCAACAAAAGTGTCATGCTGCTCGCATATGCCGACGATATTGATATCATTGGCAGGAGCACACGAGCAGTCAGCGCAGCATTCTCCAGATTGGAGAAAGAGTCGCGTCGAATGGGTCTAGCGGTGAACGAGGACAAGACGAAGTTCCTTGTGTCAACAAGCAAAAAAGAGTCCGTGCGTCTTGGACAAAAAGCTGATTTTGACACCCACAAGTTCGACATTGTGAAGGACTTCGTCTATCTGGGATCCAGCATAAACAGCAACAACGACGTCAGCCTGGATGCGACATTGACATAGTCAAGCGCATCAAGATCCAGCGGCTTCGCTGGCTAGGTCATGTCGAACGAATGGATGAAAACACTCCAGCCAAGAAGGTGCTTGAATCGAAACTCGAAGGTGGACAGCGTAGAAGAGGGCGTCCAAATCTGCGTTGGAAAGACCAAGTTGAGGACAACCTGGCAACGCTTGGTATTTCTAACTGGCGTCAGCGCGCGCAAAGCAGATCCGACTGGCGCGGCTTCATCTCAGCGGCCAAAACCGATCCACGGTTGTAAGGGCCATTTAAGTAAGTAAGTAAGTCTACAGCATGGAGGGTGCGATTGTGCGTTTGCGCTGAAAAAGAAATACAAAGCGTATTTGAATGAGGCGCAAAGCATTTGTATTATGGGACTAAATGGCGCTGGGCTTGCGGATTATTTTGTCGATCCCAAGGATGTCGATATTCGAAGGTGGGGTTTTATTTTAGACCAAAAGCTCTAACATATTCTTATAGCTTTAAAACCCATTTTAACTTAGTGTATTTTTAATTCTAAATTTTTCATGAAATGTACTTTCTCATTAGGAGGAGTTTACTATTTTTAAATAGAATTGTTAATATTTCTGAATTTGCCAACAGAAGCATATTGTGGATGTTTCTCTCAGTGGCAAAATTGCATTTCTTTGGAATGAAATTTGTTCATCGGGACATATAAGAGACTTTTGAATCCTTTTGATTTTTACTGTTCCACCTGAGAATTATTATTTTATTTATTAATATTTTTTTCTCCTCAGAAACTTATAGATTTCCTGCGCACCAACAGCCACGCCCAATGCTATGCAAGCTCATGTAGCCACCGGTGGCGCAACAGATCTACACTTCGATGTGCATCGTCATGGGCCTGGACGGCACCAACACCCGCCGCCACAAGATCAAGATGGTACCGATGTTAGCGTACATGTTTTCCAAAATTCGGTATGCATTTATTGTATATTTTTTACAACATACAAATAGGTTTTTTATTTATTATTTTAAAATTTAACTGCATTTTCCTGTATTTCTTTACAGCGCTGTCATAAGCACGCTGACAACACGTCACGTTGCAGTTGTGGGTGTTGGATTGCCTCTCGGCGGCGCATACCAAAGATCAGCTGGACTTTGCAATCAAAGTCATCTATGAGATGAGCGACAATTTGGGCCTGAAATACTCGCGAAAACCACGACGATCGGTTGTGAGACTGCTGATGATGATTTACAACAGATCGAATATTGATTTTCAATTTTATTATCATCAGATACTTCATCGGCTTCCGCATCATCAGCAGTCGGATCACAGACTTTGTCGCATTATCGTCACCATCAGCAGTCGCATCATCAGTCGCAGCATCATCAGCAGTCGCACCATCAGGAGGCGCATCATAATTCGCATTTTAAATTTTTGTTAATAGTATAGTAATTTAATGTATTATTGATTAAATAGTGCATGTTAATTTTGTTCCTTATTATTATAAAACACTTTAATTTGTTAAAAACATCTGCATCTATAAATTCAATTAACTAATGCTTATAAATATTGTTCTTTAATTTTATAAAACACATTAATTTGTTAAAACTTCCGCATCTATAAGTTTAATTAACTAATTAATGTTAATATTGCTCCATATATTTATAAAACACTTTAATTAGTTAAATATATAATTTTAAACATTATACGCATTTTAATATATTCATTTATATGTTAATATTGTTCTTTATTGTTATAAAATTCCTTAATTTGTTATTAAAAATGCGCAACTAAAAAGGTAAAACACTTAAATAAACAAAAATAAAGTAAAAACAACCCAAAAATTCCTTCGTTTTTATTGTCATTAACTATCTTTTGAATCAGCTTTACTTCAGAGCTTCCTTTAATATTCTGTCCCATTCTGAAACAAATATGGCATCAGATTTGCTTCACATCGTTTTTGATTGCCTGGTTTCAAAATACTTTTTCAGTTTTGATTGGCTGATTTAAAAATATTTTTCGGTTTTTCTTTCTCTCTTTGTTTTGTCATATTTTCCCTCAGATACAGTTCAGAAAAATAGGTAAGAACTCTGTGTTTCCTTTAGTATGATTTCACTACTATTTAATTTCGAAATCGGAACCAACCTCGCACACATTTATCAGAGTTGTCTCACGTATAGTTCCGAAATAGTTCGTAATTACGACAGAACGAATTACTGGGTATTTTTTTGGAATTGTTAAAATAAAAGAACTGCAAAAAAAGATAAACTGAAAAATTTCCTTTATCTCAAAAACTAAAGTCCATTTGACAAAACTAATGCCATTTTCAGAATCAGTGCTACAAATAAAACCGTTATTTGCTGTAACTTTTATTATCAAAATTTGGATTTTGTCGAGCAGAGTAATATAATTTACGCACTTGTGGACAGTATATATTTTTTTAAAATGAACAACTTCTTAAAATAGTGAACATTTTTAAATCAAATTTATAAATCTTTAAAATTAGACTTACAAAAATGTTTATATTGTCAAAATATAAATTAAAATTTTATTTAAACTTTCAAAAAGTTAAAAGTTTTGAAAAAACGTCTATAAAGCGGCTAACAAATTATACCATAATTTTCCGGCTAAACAATTAAAAAACAGGCTAAATTTAGCAGGAAATCTTACATGCGGCAGCATTTGTGCGTGAGAGCGGCCTCTGCAGCTTGTATGCGAGATAGATTCTGTCTAGCTCATAACCAGAACGTATACCAGAGTTGTTAAAGAATGCATTCTTTAATTCTTTTGTACTCAAATGAATGGGAATTCAAAATGAATGCTTTCATTTTTGTCAAAAGAATGGGAATTCAAGCGCTTGAATTCCCAATCAGACGGCCTTCAAAATGAATGCATTCATCAAAGAAAGAATTCATTTCAGTCTGAATTCTTTTTTGGCAAAAAAGAATTCAAAAAACAATGAATGAATTCATTTTTTGGCATTAATATGTTTTTGTAATTTGTCAGAAAAATAAGGGTTACAATATTATAGTCGTAAAAACCCGCACTTTCCGGAGCAGCGTAAACAGTGTTGATGTTGCTCATTTTTGTTTAGTAGCGAAATACTAAAAAGAAAGTATTTAACATACTAATTATGTATATACTGGCATTTATTAAACAATTTAAATACATTTATTTATTGTACTTATTAATCTAAAAATGTGCGTACGTATAGTGTTTTGAAAAAGAATAAAAAAAAATTGTCACATTTAATTACATATCAACTGGCTTGTATTTTTAATTTCTTAATGGCAAATATTTAACACATTTTAATAATTAAATTTTATACGAGTTCGAATAAATTGCTGACTATGCTAAACTTTGTTGGTAATGCAGCGTTTACTTTCAATTTAGCTAACTTTCAAACAAAATAAATTGGAAGACATCAAACAGACATATGATAATCGATTTATTAGGGACTTTAACAATTACTGCTTTCTGGATGGCGATCGAATTAAAACCCATACAATTTAGTCGAACTCTACATATGAAAAATATGCATTTTAAAACGAGTTGGGAAAGTTAGGTCACATGGGTAAGTTCGGTCACATGGGGCGGATTTTTATAGTCGGTCGGGCCCGACTATGGAATACCCTACACCTTTGGTGGGGATATTAATGTGGGATATTTAATTGTATACCTTAATTTTATAGTTTTTAATTATGCTGAACCTCCCCACCCTCTGAATATTATTCATAAATCAGAAATTTACGTCTTATATCCCTATAAATTAAAAAAAATTATACAAAAGTATAAACAACTAAAAAAAAAATTTAAAAATATAATTGGGCGGATCACGCCTATATTTAAAATTTTGAAAGGCTAATATTTCATAGATTTGATTTTAATAATTTACGGATCAAATTTCCACTATGAAAACCCGGGAAATAATGAAAAAAAAAAGTGGGCGGATCACGCCCATTTTTGGACCACATATTTATAGGTGAATTATAACAATACCTTTTAAATTTTATAACTATACCTTGAATACTTTTCGAGTTATTAGTTCCGAAAGAGTTATATAAAAGTTACTTGTATGGGAGGTGGGCGTGTCCGTCGACCGATTTGGCTCATTTTCAAACTCAGTTCCTACTTTTGGCTAAAATATATTGAGTCCAAATTTCATCGCACTCTGATCAGTATTTCTCAAGTTATTCTGTATTCGGACAGCAAGACAGCAAGATAGCAAGACAGCAAGACGGACAGACAGACAGACAGACGGACATGGCTAAACGGACTCGGGTAGTGATGCTGATCAAGAATATATATACTTTTCCATACCGGACACGCCTCCTAAGGGGCGTTACAATATATGCACAAAGTTAATATACCCTGTACCTCATAGGTGTAGGGTATAAATAGTACTTTTTTACTTCCGTTTTCTACGTTTTTTTTTTCTAGTTTTTGGATAAAATTTCACATCACCGTGTCTATTTCATTATTTAAAAAAATAATAATAATTATTAAAATATATATATTTACATAAAAAAAAGATTTCTGACATCGGTTTGGGTTATTTTTATTTTATTTTACTCATTATGCCCCTTTTAGTTTTCCGGCATTTTTTAAAATGTTTTTTTTTTTTTGTTTTTAAATGTGTATGTTTTATTTGCATACATGTTTAGTTTTATCATAAGAACTGAACATTTGAAAATAAGGTAAATATCGAGTAAGAGAAAATAACGATTTTTAACATCACTAATTGGTACACGCAACGAAAAGTACAAACTTAACGTTTTCTTCGCAACAATTTGATCTTTGCGTTTCCTGAAATTGTCATCAATGTATTCGGCGCGTGCCAACCACAAGGCCGAACTATTTCTATCCGCAATTCGGGCGCGCTCAAGTTCAGCGCGCGAAGTCCACGAACTTATTTCGAACTTATTTCGTTGCGATCTAACAAGTTATCAATAATTGTTAATTTAGGCAATGTCGATTCAGTCGGAAAAATATTTTCCTGCAACAAATCACATTCGCCGTTTTCGTTTTGTCTTTTGTTGCTAGAAATATCCAACAATGACACATTATACTTGGGGAAACTGTATTAAAAAATGTAATGCCCTTTATCATGAAAGTAGCATATGTATATGTATGTAATGTTACTTTATACATAATTAGTATTAATTTTTAGTAATTCGCTACTAAACAAAAATTCGCAACATCAACACTGTTCCGCTGCTTCAAAATACTAAATTTGAGTTTCACGGAATTTGCCATATGTTTGTCGCTGACAAATAAGAGCTTCTAGTCCCACGATTCCATAATTCCCGAAAATGTTTGCCACAAAGTTGTCCAATTCATTGTAATTGTTCACATATTAGTGAAAACGTAGATTTTAATAAAATATACTCTCATAATTTTCCCATAGCAATGATATATTTTCAGTAAAATGTCAATTAGAACAAAAATTCCTGAAAGTGCGGCGTAATATCCCGCATAATATTGTAACTGACAAAGTAGAAAAAGAAATTAATGCCAAAAAATGAATGCATTCATTGTTTTTTGAATTCTTTTTTGCCAAAAAAGAATTCAGACTGAAATGAATGCATTCTTTGATGAATGCATTCATTTTGAACGCCATCTGATTGGGAGTTCAAGCGCTTGAATTCCCATTCTTTTAACAAAAATGAATGCATTCATTTTGAATTCCCATTCTTTTCAACTTTTTAGATGAATGCATACCCAAAAGAATGCAATCTTTAACAACTCTGACGTATACTTACTTGACCAGGGTTCACACTTTCCCCCAGTCTAAAAGTAGCATCTCTTGATTCAAAAAGTACTAGAAATGAGAATGATAAATTTCTAAAAAAAATCAAAATACAAATTAGGAATATAATTAGTGTATGTTACACTAAAAAAATATATTTGAAATGAATTATAACTTTAAACCATTGTAAGATAGTTGCCCGAAAAATAAAATATCAGTACATTTCTAGATACCCTTAAATACCTTAAAAAAAATACTTTATTTGATCGAATTTGTGATGGAATGACTATGTTAACATTTTTATTAATTATATGGATCGGTTTGTATCGATCAGAACTTTGTTGTTTCTTTTTAAATTTGGAACAATCCATCAGTTTTTTCAAAAAAGGTGAAGAAATTCTGTAAATGAAGATATTCTTTGTTTTTCGATGCCGCACAGTGGTTCGTCTAGTACATGCTAGCTGGACAAAATAATATTTTGATTTTATATCTTGTATTGGATGCGATTAACATTATAATTGAGTTATAAATTACATATGGTAATTTTTATGTTATAAAAAATAAATTATAATTTTTGAAATTTGTTCTCCTTTTATAGACCATTTTCTGGCCTGCTCATATGTATGTGAAGTTATATTGCTTCGACATAATAGGCCAAAGCTTTATCTGACAAAATTCTCATGTATTTCCGGACTAATTAGATTTTTTATCATTTATTTTATTTGTGTTTTTTTCAATCGATTTTGCAGCATCTATTCGTTCTGATAACTGTAAATTTACTTCAGCAGGTATTGTAAATTAACAAACTCTATGAATTTTTATGCAACTTTGAGTGAAGAATTGCAAATATTTTTTAAGCGCCTATCAACCTTTAAAGGCCCCTGTAATATTTTAAATATATGGTTGCGCGATAAATTTTGTTACAATTAATCTACTTCATTTAGCCATATGATTTATAAAACTTTCCCTTTTTGCAAATGCTGATCATTTTTCATAAATTTTCCGCACGCACTGTAGTATTTTAATTTTATTAATGTTATAATTTTTCTGTAATATTTTCTAACGCACTCTACAAAATACAAAAAAAAATAATACTCCATTGTCTTATTGGTTTTTTGTTTTTTTTTTATATAGAGAGTACATATGTAGCTGCCACATATATAAAAAATAGCCTGGATACTCCTGGATATATTTTGTTGAACTCCATCAGAATAAGATGAACAAATTTGAATGAAGAATTCCAAATATTTTTTAAGTGCCTATCAACCTTTAAAGGCCCCTGTAATATTTTAAATATATGGTTGCGCGATCAATTTTGTTACAATTAATGTACTTCATCCCTATTTAGCCATTGCCATTATGATTTATAAAACTTTCCCTTTTTGCAAATGCTGATCATTTTTCATAAATTTCCCGCATGCACTGTAGAATTTTAATTTTATTTGTGTTACGATTTTTCTGTAATATTTTCTAACACATTCTACAAAATACAAAAAAATAATACTCCATTGTCTTATTGGTTTTTTGTTTTTGCCACATATATAAAAAATAGCCTGGATACTCCTGGATATATTTTGTTGAACTCCATCAGAATAAGATGAACAAATTTTTAAAATTAAATTTATTTATATTTAAAGTTTTTTCTTTTAAGTAGTGAATATAATTTTTCCATAAATTTTTTTATACACAGTTTTAAAATACGTACCTTCCAGTCTTTGATTCATTATTGGATAGCTAAATTTAAATCTTCCAAATATTTAAATAATTCGTTAATCCTATAGTTATTTTCAAAAATTAAAAATATTTTTTATTTTTTGTATTTGAATAGCTATGTTGGCGAACGTTTTTTTCTAACCATGCGAATGTTATACACATAAAAATTGTATTTTCGTGGTTTTTGGAATATTATTAATTAAATGTGATTCATATTTCATGAAAATGAAACAATCAATTTTGTCCACCTAGCATACTCTAAACTAATCACTGTGCAGTGGCGAGACTGGAGACGCTAAGATTGTTACTTGGTCTTTCAGTTAAGTTTGGGCTCAAGGTTTGGCAGTTCAATGTTGTGACAGCGTTTTTAAATGGATTCTTCGATGAAAGAGTGCTGATGAAGGTTCCCGATATGTTGAACGAGATGCTGGAGCACATTGTGGTAAAACAAAGTAACAATTCGAATATTAGTATTAGAGCAGGTAGTATGCTAAAGGCCATATATAGTGTAGGAAACGTTTGCTTACTTAAAAAGGCGTTATATGATTTAAAGCAGACAGGGCGTATGGTATGTTAAATTGAGGTATGTTAAACTGAGTACAAAATTGATGGATTTAGGTTTAAAGCCTACTATAAATGAACCATGTTTGTTTTATGGCGAAGAAAGCTTAATGCTGCTCTTAGTGTATGTGAACGACATACTAGTTGCATCGCGCAATCAGAAAAGTATTGAGGGCCTTAAACAGCAACTATTAGAAGACTTTGAGATTAAAGACCTTGGGTTAAGCGAATTCTTGTCTTGGTTTGGAAATTTTCCAAAATAATAACGAAATAGATTTAAAACAGACAGGTTACATACTGGAACTAGATATATGGTATGAGTGAATCGAATCCTGTAATGACACCTGAAGATATAAATGTGTGACTTGATAACACGATTAACGATGGATTAGACGAATCCCATTGGTTTTCTGCTAAAAGCGTTTTAAGATATCTAGCGTTTTAAGATATCTGGCTGGAACGGCGGATATAAACTAAGGTATACAAAGACTGATAAATCGTTGTTTGGGAACGCTGATGCTGACAGGTGCGGCTGTACTATAAATCGGCGATCGTATACATGATACGCATTTATACTCAGCGGGGCTGCTATAACCTGGAAATCACAAAAACAACGCACTGTTGCGTTGTCATCCACCGAAGCTGAGTATATAAGTTTAGCAGAAGCAGCAATATATTTAAGTATATGTTTTTTGTATGAGCTTGGTTTACACAAATTAGCTAATATAACGATTGTTGTGGACAATCAAGGATCTGAATATCTGGCGAATGATCCCGTTTTCCATGCACGAACGAAACACATTGATATAAAACACCATTACGTTCGTGAATAGTTTGCTGCTGGATTTTTCCAATTGAAGTATGTGTCTACACAGGACATGACAGCAGATGTTCTAACGAAATCTTTGGTGAGAAACAGTCATAACAGATTCCTAGATGAACTTGGTTACGCTGCCTTAGATGACGTGCTTATTGAGGGGGCGTGTTGGCGAATCCCATTCCTACAATACGCAAGTCAGTATGGCAATACAGCTTTTTCTGTCATCGTATATTTACTTTTGTTACTCTCTTTCTACATTATGACATCTATTAACATTAATTCCTTTTGGAACATTAAATTAAACATGTTGAATTGAACTCGTGTTTTTTATTAAAATCCCATTGAATACTAGATCCTTAATAACATCAGATTCGACGTTTCTGGCACATTTATCATACGTAATCCTAATTCTAAATTGGCGTTATCAAAATTATATGAATACAATTTTTATACAAATTAATGTTATAGTTAAGGAGATATTAATTTTGGCCAAAATATCTAGTCCCCAGCCCACTGTGCAATGTAGGGAATACTTTAGATAAATCTGATATTTTAATATTAGAAATTACTTTCCAAAAGTCCTCAGCTTTTGTTTCCTCTACATTGTCGAATATTTTATTGAAATCGACGTGCCTTAGTTCTCTAAATTCAATTTCTAATCATCACTTTCATTTATTAAATTTGATGTTAAAATATACAGCGAACTAATTTCTTTTTTTATAATATTTTTTGATTCAATAAATCTTAAAAATATAAAAAAATATGTGTTTATCAGTAAAATCAATGTAATTAATATTATCAACTTTTAGACAGTCCGGATTTATAAAATTATCTAAAATAGTCATAAAGAGCCTTTTCATATCAAAATACTTGTTTTGAATTTGTAAATTCTAACTTTGAAATATTTTATTTACAATTTTGACAATTTGTAATATATATTTCAAAAATAACAAACATGGTTGAAGTATATACAGGTTAGTTCATCTAGACAGGTAGTTGTTATACAGAATGTTGCGAATGTCAAGAAAAAAATATTGAAAACAAAACTAAACTTCACTTTTTTTTTTAAATTTCTCAGCACAAATTAACATTCTAAATAAACGATGGTTCATTTTGAAGTCCTGTAGGTCGATACCAACATTCTCGTAGCTAATGCTTAAATTTTGTCTCCTGAATGCTAAAAAAAAGTTATTTGAGTTCTTAGGAGAATTCTCTTAAATGCGATTCTGACTTTGAATCCTCGTAGCGAATTGAGAGTCAAACGTCAAAAAATAAATAAATTAAACTTCAAAAATTTTGTGTATTCGTATTTTGTGTTATTTTTTCGATTTTTTTGTGGACCCTGGTATACGGGTGGTCACCTTTTTTGGTTGATATTTCATTGCCTACTTAATTGGGTAGTAGTGGTATTCTTATTTTTTTTTTTTTTTTGTAAATCCGCAATTTAAAATTG
Source organism: Dryomyza anilis (assembly GCA_951804985.1). NCBI lineage: Eukaryota > Metazoa > Arthropoda > Insecta > Diptera > Dryomyzidae > Dryomyza > Dryomyza anilis. The sequence continues at coordinate 20,092,944 of OX638136.1, read as the reverse complement.
TTTTGGTTTTCGATTTATGTAGGGTTTCCTATGACACCGAGGACAATTTGCACATGCCCTGGAAAACCGGTCTTAGCTTTATTATAATAAAGTTAAAAAGGAAATATTTTTAAATAATGCAACGTGAAATATTACAAAAAAAAATTACATAAATAAAAATATGATATCAAGGTCACGTAGTACTACTTACAAAACAAAAACTCTATCGTAAAACCATATGAAGCAAAGAAAATTATGAAAAATATCAAATGTCTGCATCGCAAATATTGCTTATTTACTCTAAAATTATTTGGAGTTTTAGCGTTAGAGAAATTGGTGGAGATCTTTAAACTTTTTTAAATGCTGAGATTTGTTGATGTTAAAATTTTGATTTTTTGTTTATTTTGTGAACTTGTAAAAAAATCATTGCTGTTCTGTTTTAAATGTTTTGTAAACAAATGTTGAGACTTTTAAACAGTTTAAAAAAAAAAAATTAACTGGAGCCTGAATTTTGAAAGATGACTTAACCTGTATACACTTCAACTATGATAACAAGTATTGCTCTTTAGTATTATTTAAATTATTAAAAATAATCTTGGCACTCTTAATTTGATCAATATTGTCTGCAAATGCAAAATATACTTGTAATGGCTCATATAATTCTAACACTCGTGGTTTGCTACGCATACTGGGGCAGAACAAGTCAAAAGATGACATAAATTCAAATTTTAAAATAGCATGTAGACATTTGTTTTTACTACCATCACATTCTTTAATATTCCACATATTAAACTACGTTTTTATTTTTTGTTGTAAGTCCCACATTTCGCGCACAGCCACTTTGGAAATAATGTGTTTCTCTTTATCGATGTTTGAAAATATTTGCATTTCAACTGGAAATGTAAAATAGTTATCCTCAATCTTCATTTTTAAAACTCCCCTGACATACATTACGAATTGTATAATAACAAATTTAGAACTTTGTTTAGTTGCTCATCACAATTTAATTAAACTCTAAATAAAAAATAAATAAATTTTCAATTTCCATACAAATCGCCTATTGGACCAAATTGGTACAAATTACCTTATTAACTTGGATTTTTTTACGACGTACTCACAGTACTCACTCAGTTGCATTCAAATCATGTAACTAATATATAAAAACATTCGTTTTATTTATATTATTTCTTTCATTATACGTTTTTACAAAGTTGAAAACAAATACGAATCAAAGCACATTAAAGATTCTTTTATTCACTCTCAGATTCAATAATATGTATATTTTTAGAATCCGTTGAAAAACGTTGCGACTTTTTGCTACCCTTAGTTTCTTTATCCAAAACCTATGGGTCGATCCATATAAAAATTAACAACAATCTGTAGAAGTTTACATTATAGGGCAGCTCGAAAATAATTCTATGCCTCCTAGAAGGAGCGGAGACTCCGAAATTCACCAATTTTTTTAACACTCGCCCTCCTTTAACCGTCCAGAAACCGAAAACTGTTCGAGGTCACTAATTCTTTTAAGATTATTACAAAGTGGGCAGATCAAAAATAAAAAAATTGTCCCGCCATGTGGAAAGTAGGTCTAAAAATTACAAAAAGAGAAAAAGTGACCTCAAGGTGACGTGTTACCCTTTAAAAATCAAAAACATTTAAAATTTTCTGTTTTTATTAATATTCCATTTCGAAAATTTTATTATTATTATAAAACAAATTAAAAAAAAAATATGTTTACCAGAATCAAATACAACGTTCTATTCTTGACATAAATTATATCACAGAAATTCCATTTTCAACTTTATTAACCTATATATGAGCTTTCAAAATAATGAATATCAAAAAAAAAACAAATATATTTTTAGAGTATCACAATTTACAAAATTATGGAACCTCGATAATAAAAAAGTGCGGAACACGCCCATTTCAGCTTTATATATCTGTTAATTTCTTTATGTGGGTCCATGTCAAAGTTTATTATTCTACATAATGATATACTAATCCTCTGAAGTTTTAACAATCTATATTTTATGAAAAGTAGGCGTGGCGTATGGCTGACCACTCGAATTTTTTTACCCTAATATTCCCAGTATATCATGACTCGGAGCCTCCAGTTTATCGAACAATTCTCGAAGTGGCTTCGAGAAAAAAATTCGAAACTAATTTTTAATGATTTTTGTATTCAATTATTTAAAAGTTTTCTGACATGTATACGAGAAAAAACATTGATCTCGTTGTTATATCGAAACTAATTTTTAAAGATTTTCGCATTCAGTTGTACCTCCTTGCAGGTACATACCTGCTTTTGTCTGCTGGATCCGAACAGTGGAACACACTTTTGCGTTCAAGTAATGTCATTGTCCGCAAGAATTAGGTCAATTTCATTATTATAACAGCAACGATTTTCGTTTTTTTGTTAATAAATGTTAAAACACTTGATTGCGACTCGTTTCCGATTTTAAAAATAAGGTCATCAGGTGTCCAGTGACCATTCCTTTATGGCTGTATTTACTTTTATTTAAAATAACTAGACTGGACATTATTTTTTTTATATTTCTATGTTAATTTCACTTTATTTCAATAAAAATAAATGTATGAAAATAGAGAGCTTTGAATTTTCATTTTTTTATTTATTTTTGTTTTTGATGTCAGAAATATTTTCGTTCAGAAATAAAAAAAAAATTTAAACACATGCTAGGTTCGTAGACTAATTTTCGAAAACTATTGTGTTTAAATTGTAGACATGGGCATTCACAATTACAAAAATTTTCAATTACAATTACATGTAATTATAATTAATAAAATTACAATTACATTTAATTGTAATTGAAAATTTTGCAATTACAATTAATTGCATATTAGACTAATTTTTTCCAATTACAAAAAAAATTGAAAAATGGAATTGAAAAAAATGTAATTGAAGCTAAAAACGGAACCATTACTTTTTTTTTTCAATTAATTACATGAAAAATTAATGTATTACAGCTGAAGACGGTAATTACGAACACTCAATGGAACTTTTCTTGGATGAAACTGCTCCAATAAGCATAGATTCACATCCAGGTGCGTCATTGGAACTTTTTTGGATGAAACTGTTCCAATAGGCATAGATTCACATCCAGATGCGTCATTGGAAATTTTTTGGATGCATCTGTTCCAATGGGCATAGATTCACATCCAGGTGCGTCATTGGAACTTTTTTGGACGAAACTGTTCCAATGGGCGTAGATTCACATCCATGTGCGTCTTTGGAACTTTTTCGGACGAAACTGTTCCAATGGTCATAGATTCACATCCATGTGCGTCATTGGAACTTTTTCGAACGAAACTGTTCCAATGGGCATAGATTCACATCCAGGTGCGTCATTGGAACTTTTTTGGACGAAACTGTTCCAATGGGCATAGATTCACATCCAGGTGCGTCATTGAAACTTTTTTGGACGAAACTATTCCAATGGGCGTAGATTCACATCCATGTGCGTCATTGGAACTTTTTTGGACTAAACTGTTCCAATGGGCATAGATTCATATCCAGGTGCGTCATTGAAACTTTTTTGGATGAAACTGTTCCAATGGGCATAGATTCACATCCAGGTGCGTCATTGGAACTTTTTTGGACGAAACTGTTCCAATGGGCATAGATTCACATCCAGGTGCGTCATTGGAACTTTTTTGGATGAAACTGTTCCAATGTGCATAGATTCACATCCAGGTGCGTCATTGTAATTTTTTTGGACGAAACTGTTCCAATGGGAATAGATTCACATCCAGGTGCGCCATTGGAACTTTTTTGGACGAAACTGTTCCAATGGGCATAGATTCACATCCAGGTGCGTCATTGGAACTTTTTTGGACGAAACTGTTCCAATGGGCATAGATTCACATCCATGTGCGTCATTGGAACTTTTTTGGACGAAACTGTTCCAATGGGCGTAGAATTACATCCAGGTGCGTCATTGGAACTTTTTTGGATGAAACTGTTCCAAGGGGAGTAGATTCACATCCATGTGCGTCATTGGAACTTTTTTGGACGAAACTGTTCCAATGGGCGTAGATTCACATCCATGTGCGTCATTGAAACTTTTTCGGACGAAACTGTTCCAATGGGCATAGATTCACATCCAGGTGCGTCATTGGAACTTTTTTGGACGAAACTGTTCCAATGGGCATAGATTCAGGACTGTACTATTATTATTATATTATTATTATATTAAAACTATTATTATTATATTAAATTATGCTGATAAAAACTGCATGTTTTTTTTTACTTTATAAAATAATAAAATCAAATTATTGATCATACATATTTTAGTCCTTTTTGATTTAATGGTATATAAAGTTATTTAACAGAATGTATTGTTAGCCTTTAATAAGACTAATTTTTAAAAGTTTGTATCTTCAAGGTTTACTCGTCGAGGTGTCAACACAATACCCGCGAATGAAAAGAGTCGTTCAACTGGAGCTGATGATGTCAGTGGAGTATTTGATCTTTCGAATGCTTTTGATATTGTGGGATATATTTTGAGACTTTCGAGAGATGAATCTGTGTCGTACAAGAAGTGCTGCAGCTCCTTTTCCAGATTTGTTTCTTGTTGTGAACCAGCACACAGATTTATTAAATCTGCAAGATTAAAAAATTATTACAAGTTGTTTGTAAATAATTTATTAATAGGCATTTACATTGATTTGTATCTATATCCTCACCAATATCGAAGATTGAGGTCAATTTTGAAATAATGTTGATTTCTCTAAGAGTTTCTGCAGTTTATATTTACTGCAATACTTAACAAAAAATGTTTGCATATCGTTAATACTTTTGCCAGACATTGCAGAAATGGGTTTAAACCATTTAAACTTTACCTCTGGATGAGACATAGCTGCGACGACAGCATCATGGGAATATTCATCCAAATTGTAGAATTTGCTAAAATGCCGCACTAGTCTATTTTGGATAGTTATCAAAACGTTTTCCAAAAATCCAAGCTGATTATTTTTTAATGCATCAGTCTTGACTTTTAGTGTTGTTAGAGATGGCATAAACATCCCATAATAGTTCTCTTTCTCACCTAATAATAACCAAAATATATTGAGCAAAATATTATTTAATAGCATTTTTTTATAATTCATTCTAACCTTCTAGAAAATCTAATATTTTGGCAAATGGTGCCATAATCTTACAATATTCCTTTAATTACGCCAAGTCAGTCACATTTAGCTTCTGAATTTGTAATTCTGAGCAAAGAGTAGACAAAAGCTCTTCTTTTGATAAAATTTAATATACAGCATCGTAAAGCGAGTTCCAGCGTGTTGCGCCAGGGGTTTTTAATGACAACCCTAAAACGCGTTTAATAATCTCCGACGACTTTGGTCTATTTGCTTTCTTCCAAAGCGCGTTACATTTAGAAAATGCCTAAATTAATTATATAAAATCCAATCCCTTGTATGCAAAGTTCAATGAGAGGGCACGTACCAGTAGATGTATATTATAAACTTCGTGGTCTTCTTTTACAGCTGCATTGAAGTCTGTTGTCGCTTTTAAATTGAGAGTGTGACTTGCACATCTATAGTGTTTCGATAAAATGATGGTTCTAGAGGTGTTTTCCAAATCGACAAATTCGACGTCGTCATAGTTATCTATCTCATTACAATTGATTGAATCTTCCTCATCCGAGTCATCGTCTGCGTTAGACGGAGTTGCCTCGTCCGAACCGTCTGTTTCTACAAGTACGTTCTAAAATTTGCACGAATGAAGAGATTTAATACAGTTGTAATGTTTGAACTCAGATAATGAAACCGTATAGAAAAAAATGTTTAGATATTTATTTTCAGTTACTACGCTGTGTTTTAATACTTAAAAATGAAATGATTCCAAGATACATGTTTATTTTATTATTCAAATTTGTTTCCAAATTGTTTTAAATATTTTGTATTGAAATTAGGAATTTTGTACTAATTAAACCAAAAACATATGAAATAAAAAATATTTTTTTAATATTAAGATGTTAAGAAAACGATAATATCGTATTGTCATCCAGTTCGAGGAGATATTTACAATTTGAAGTCTGTAGCTCATTGCGAAGGTAGTTTAAAATCAATTAAAAAATTTGTAATGAACAGTCAGACAAGAAAGCAACCTATTAAAACCGTTTAAAAAAAAATTGTTATCTCTCGTTTGTCAATATTTATACGGGTTTAAAATGAAATAATTTTAAACAATTAATGATCTCGTTTACGGTTTTAATCTCTGGTTCAAATACATTAAAAAACGTTTGAATTTTTTATAAAATAATGTGAATTACCTCTTCAACATTTACACCAAATTCCTTAAACGCCTTTACTAAATTTGATCCATTATCCGTCACAGTGTTGTGTATCATAATCATAGAGTTCACAGCTTACATATGATCCACTGTTGTGTATCATAATCGTGGAACTTACAGCGTGCTTATGATCCACAACATAACATAACCAGTACATTTTTCTTTATGGCATACTTTTAGGGTTAAGCATTATGCATGTTAAACACAAACAGCATTTAATTGTCTTGGCGCACACAGCTTAACATAGCACAGGTATACACGCCCACGTTAAATAGGTCACTCAGATAAACGCTGACTTAGTTATTTTAGAATGATGAAAGTACTCAATTTATTGTGAAATTATAAATACGCTGACTAAGTTATTTTAGCATGATGAAATTACTCAATTTATTGTGAAATTATAAGAAAACGAGGTGTTAAGTAGAAGTTAAGTATAGACTAAGAATCAATTGTTTTCGATAAGCTGAACTGTCTACAAATAAGTGTTAAGTATAAGTGTAACCAACTTTTAAAGCGAAATAAAGTGTCTTGAAGTAAAAAAGACTTGGTTGTTTTAAATAATATAACGAAAGTAAAAAGGACTCAGTAAGTATAAATAGGATCAAGTTAAAGTCCTAGTAGAAGGACTTTTAACATACAACATTTTGGCGCAGCCGGTTTTCGGACCATACATCAACTCCCAAGGGACGAGAAGGACTGATGGAGATTAATATTGGAAGAAATAACTATTTTGGATCATGGAAAATATTTTTTTGTATTTGTAAGTATTGTGAAAAATAATGGATACAAAAAATATGTGCGGTAAAAAAAAAAAAAAAAATTGTGAATTTGTGATATAAAACAAGAAATATTTAAGAATTTTAATAAGCAAAAAATAATGGAATTATGAAAATTGACATTTGTAAAAATAAAATAAAGAACAATTGAAAATTTTGAAATAAATTGTGGAGTAAAATAAACTTTTAATAAAACTGTGAAATAAAATTGTGAAATGAATTACATAAATTATAAAATTTTATAAATCAGGAAATTAAATAAGTAAACTAAATTTTTTATAAAATTGATTAATTGATATATTGAAGAACATTTTTAAAGTAATTGTGAAACATTATGAATTAGTTTGAGATATTTAATGATAATGATTAATAAATTTGTAAATTTAAATAAATTGAATAAAATAAGAATTTTGATACAGCTATGTTTTTATAATGTCGCGAAATTAATTAAAGAACAAAACTGGAAAATTAAAAAAATAAATTTAACAAATAAGTTAATTTAGGATTCATAAATAATATGTTGATATGATTTTGAAATATAGATTAAAAAGGTTAAATAATGAAACATAAAATGTGATAAATAAGGTAGTAAAAAATTTAATAGATAAATGAAATAATGTTTAAAAGTTGATTTAATATGAAACTAGTAAAAACAAAATAAATAATTTATTAAAGAAAGGTATAGTTAATTATATGATTAAGTAAATGGAAAAATAAGAAACACTAATAATGGGTACTGAAAATGTATTGAAACGCGTTCATTACGTTGTTCCTTACTTTTCTGGGGCAGAATCTCCATTATTAGAAACAGAATTATATAAATTTATTGAATGTTGTGAAACAGCTAAGCTTAAAATTAAGGAATCAGATAGTGAGGAATTTATTAAATGCGTTAAGTTACGTTTGGAGGGAGATGCCTATAAATTAGTAAGGACAAAACAGTTTCAAAAAATAGATGAATTATACGAGTTGTTAAAAAATACGTACTTAAATGAAATTTCTTTAGAATTAGTACTAGAAGAGATTAAAAAGGCTTATCAAAATAGTAACGAGAGTTTGAGAATGTTTGGTAGACGATTAGATGAGTTGCAATCCATGGCTTTGGAAATTGCAAGTAAAAAATACAGTAAAAAGATAAGTGAGGATGAAGTATTCAGATTAGAATTACAGAGCTCAGTGTTGATCTCTTTTAAAGTAGGGGTGAAGGATCCAACTATAAAGGTTGTATTGTTGGGTAGTAAGTCAGAAACATTAGATGCATTGTTAGAAGAAGCTTTAAATGTACAGGCTGTTATGCAGCGAAGTCCAAGATCGGAAGAGGATGAATATAATTATATGAAAAAAACACAGTCAAGCGTTATATCGAAAAATAAATTGCAACAAATAAATAATGAAAGCAACTATAAAAGAAGTGTTCCAACATGTTCATTTTGTAGTAAATTGGGGCATACTAGGGATGAATGTATTATTAGAAAAAATACGCCTTTCTGCAACGAATGTGGAACTTATGGTCACGAATCTAATTGGATATGTGCGAATAATAATAGTAATATAAGACAGAAAGAGTTAGGAATTGTAGATAAGACGTCGGAGGAGACTGTGATCAAATTTACTACTCCATTGCATTTCCATAGAACAGAGGAGACCAATGAATTAAAATATGAGGAAGAAGAAGGTGATCGCATAATATGCAGTGGGCATGGAGATAGCTTGGGTTTATCTAATGTAAGTGACGTTTTCATTGAAGTACCTTGCGAGGCAGCTAAAAATGGAAGACTTATTTTACTGGTAGACTCAGGAGCTGATGCCAGTATAGTAAAAGAAAATGCAATGACAAATTTGCCAGACTTTAACGAAAATATACAAAAGGATTTAAAAGGAGCTTTTGGTGGGTGTGTTAGAACATTAGGTTCCACCAAAGTCCAACATAGGAACATAGGGCGCTTAAGTTTATTGCTACATGTAGTGTCACTTAAACAAGGTGTACCAGCTGATGGAATAATCGGACGTGACAATTTATGGAATCGATCTGTAATAAATGCGATAGACAAAACAATAACATTCTTTGATAAACATAAAAACCATATTATAAAAGTACCAATGAAATCGCAGACAGAAATACAAAATATTTTTTACAATCAACAAATTAAAATTCAAGCGAGAACCGCAAAGATAGTATCATTACGTTTAAAAACAAAAATTCCAATAGTGTTAATACATAAACAAGAAATTTTTCCAGGAGTATATTTGGGCGAAAGCATATCGAATGTTAGCAAAAATAGAGTTTATGTTTCAGTTTTAAATGCTACGGAAACAGAAATTATAATAGACAGTACTTTTAAACCAAAATTTTCGAATTTTAATCAGTATAAAGAATCGGATACCAATAATTCTACAATAAATAGCATAAATTCAGTAAACATTACAAACAGAATTAATAAATTATTAGAAGAAATGAAAATTGATGAAACTTTAAATAAAGACGAAATCACATCTTTACAAAATATGTGTATTTCGTATCATGATGTTTTTCCTTTAGAAATTAACATACACGCCAGAGCTTAAACATGAAATACCAATACAGTGGAACCAGCCACCGATAAACCAAAAGCAATACAAATTGCCACACACTCATAGAGATGAAATCAACAGACAGGTTAATAAAATGTTGGATGACGGCATTATATCGCCAAGCATATCACCCTGGAATTCACTGATGTTGTTGGTTCCTAAAAAGAGCGGCAAGGACGGTAACAAAAAGTGGAGGCTAGTAATAGATTTCCGTAAATTGAACGACGTGACAATAAAACAAGTATTTCCGATTCCTCGAATCGACGAAATATTAGACCAATTAGGTCACAGTCGCTATTTTTCAACTTTAGACTTGGCAAGTGGTTATCATCAGGTACTAGTTGAAGAAGGGGATAAGGAAAAAACAGCTTTTAGTACAGGACTGTGTCATTTCGAATTTAACAGAATGCCATTTGGCTTAACAGGTGCACCAGCTACCTTCCAAAGAATAATGAACCACATATTAACAGGTTTACAGGGTATAGATTGCTTTGTTTATCTTGATGATATAGTGGTGTATGAAAAAAATTTAGCTGAACATGAGCTTAGGCTGAGTAGAGTATTGCAGAAATTAAGGGAACACAATCTAAAATTAAATACAGAAAAATGTCAGTTTTTGCGTCGCGAAGTTGTCTATTTAGGACATAAATGTACGGAGCTAAGTGCCCTGCCAGATTCCGGTGCCGAGAAATAAAAAAGAAGTGCAAGCGTTTTTGGGATTAATTAATTATTACAGAAAATTTATAAGCAATATGGCAAAATTATCATTACCAATAAATAAATTACTTAGAAAAGATGATAAATTCACTTGGACAGACGATTGTAAAAGTTCATTTATTAAATTAAAAGAATCAATAATTTCACCACCCATTCTCGCATATCCAGATTTTACAAAACCTTTTTTACTTACAACAGATGCAAGTAACGAAGCAATAGGTGCGGTACTGTCACAAGGCAAAGTAGGGAGCGACCGACCAATAGCATTTGCTAGTAGGGCATTAAATGGAGCAGAAAAAAATTACTCCACCATTGAAAAGGAATTTTTAGCTATAGTCTGGGCAACGAAAAATTTTAGAGCTTATCTTCTAGGCCGACATTTTCAAATTTATACAGATCATCAACCATTACGTAGCACAGCAAATCTTAAAGATCAGACATCAAGCTTAGCCCGTTTCAGGCATAAATTATCAGAATATGATTACGAAATATCTTACAAACCAGGTAAACAGAATTTGAACGCAGATGCTTTAAGTAGAATTCCACATCCAGAACCAGATATTACTGCGGTCCAAACACGGTCTAAGACCACACAGAATAAATTAGATAATCAAATTTCAAAAACCAAAAAACAAGTGAGCACGCCAGTACTGGATGAAATAACAACAGACACCAAGAACGAATTAAACTCAAGTCTACTATTAACTGACCCAGAGGAAATTAAAACTGTTATAAAAGACTTTCATGACTCAGCATTAGGAGGTCACCAGGGCGCAGTGAAAACATATTTTAGAATCAGAAAACAATTTAAGTGGAAAGGTATGCAAAAACAAATAAAAGATTACGTTAAGAATTGTCAAAAATGCCAAGTAAATAAAAGTTCTAGGCTTACTAAAATGCCAATGGTTTTAACTGATACGCCTGTACGACCATTCGATAAAGTATACATGGATCTTGTTGGTATTTTACCGGAAACTATATCTGGAAATAAATATATATTAACCTTTCAAGATGATTTTTCAAAATATATGTGCTGCGTAGCTATCCCAGACGCAGAAGCAAGCACTGTAGCAAAAGCATTTTACGACGAAATTATTACAAGACATAACATACCAAAAGTATTGATAACCGACAATGGTTCGAATTTTGGAACGAAGCCACCGACCATTAGCAGAGTATTTACGAAGTTTTGCGAAAGAGAATGGATCAAACTGGGACCAGTGGTTAAATACAGCAATGAATGTACACAATAATACAATGCATATGTCCACCGGGCAAACGCCTTTCCGTACTTTATACGGTTACGATTTTGAAATGCCAACCAATCTAAAACGCAAATGCTCACCAGTATATAATACCGATGATAGCAACAAGCTATTAAAATACCAAATTCAACGCACACACGAAATCGTACGACAGAATCAAGCCAGAGCCAAAGAAAAATCTAAGCAAAGCTATGATAGCTCATTACACCCAATAACATTCAAAGTAGGCGATAAAATTTTACTAAAAAATCAAAATAGGAAAAATAAATTTTCACCAGTTTGGGTGGGACCCTATGAGGTTCTTTCAATAAAAAGCCCTGTAACGACTGAGATTTCATAATAATTTGTTAAAAGCATACAACAGTATAGTTTAAATAAACACTGTAGAATTAAATAAACACTGTCTGCAACAAGAACCAATAATTTTTAACATCATTGAAATAACGTCAAATAGTTAGTGCAGGACAGAATAGCTAAGTATTACATATTGAGAATGACTGGTATTGCTTCGTGTACTAACGTTAAAACTACAAAAGAAAAGAATAGAGAAAAACTATAATTTTTTTTAAATATAGATATTAAATAAATTAATTTTAAATAATTTATAAAATACAAAAAATTTAATGTAATATTGCCAAAATACAAATCGCAGAGAAAATAGCTATGTATTAATTGAAGATGACTAGCATTGAATATAAACAAATAACAAAATCAAGTTATTATTTGAGGTACGAATTTGCAAGTTATAAAAATTACGTTGTCATTAAAATTGCGATAGGTCAGTACCTACCTCAATGGCATTTTAAACATACATGTTCATTGTGCATAGAGCGCAATGCTCCCAGCTCATATTAATATAGAAGGCTTGAATATATTCATATGCCAACCGATTAAATGCACTTCAGCACTTTACAGGCAGAAGCCAATAACGTACTGGAACTGAAACGAGCTACGGTAGTGCAGCGACAAAACTGTCTAATATTTTTTATCATTAACAGAATTTTCATTCATGAAACTAAATATATTAATGCAGATATGCATTAATATAGCAAACTAACAAACTAACAAACGTTTTACATTCATCATTACACGGTAATGAAAATAAATAAGTACAATTGAGATGTACAAAACTAAATATTTAACAACTTAATATAGCAAATACATTTATGTAATGCTAAGAGGTCGCGCGCGCTTATTTCTAAAATATTAGTTAGTGCATGAGTAAATAGCTAAGTATTGTTGAATATGACTAGCATTTAACCATGTACTACTGGGATTGTATATACAACATTTTGTATTACAACAATACAGAAACATATTTAAATGTATGTTTCTAAACTAAATCATTTAGTACATGTTAACACATATATTAACTACTATAAATATTTAAAGTATAATTATGGCCAACGCCTTAACAATATGTATTAAGGGGTAAAATGAGAAAGAAAACTACATAAAATTATTAAGGATTCCATTTATATATGTAAAAAAAATGGAATTTCGTCTTTTTACAATATGAAATAAAGAGCAAAACTTTAGAATTGTCACACTGGTCCTGATGTTGGCAGCCAAGGAAGCAGTCAACATCACACAGACATCAATTAATGATACACAATGTGCGAACAAATGAGCACCGGACCCAGCATAAAAAGATCATGTATAGCAGTAACACGGGAAACCACGGCAATAATAGCACACTACAGAAAAATGAAGAAATAATTAAGCGCACAATAAAGAGTAACCGACAAAAGAGATCACTCAATTTCATTGGCGAAGGACTCAACTGGGCTTTTGGACTGATAAATAAAGAGAGACTATCTATAAACATCTCAATGACATTGAAGATAATGAACATAAAACATACGAAATTATGAAAAGACAAATTACGGTGATTTCATCAAATTGTAACAAGATAGCAGAACCCTTACTGAATTCCTTGAAGGAAGTCGAAAATCTGCAAAATGTGTTAAACATAACAATAAGAACACAAAAATACATAAATGAAAAAATAAACCAACAAGTTAGTCATTTACTATTCATGATGGATACCTTGGAAATTCAATCTACAATTAATGCAAACCTAATCGAAATTCAAGGACAACAGCTGATGGAAATGGCAATCATAGATGATCTATACAAGGGACGATTACACCCGACAATTATAGACCAGAGCGAGTTAGATGAAATGCTGACTAGCCTCACGTTAAGAGGAAAGGCGAAGTGGTTCATACAAAAATCATTCGAAATGCACCGTGCATCAACAGTACGAGTTTTCCCAGACACAGGCGGCCTTATAATAGTCATCAAGATGATTTGTTGTTCACATTATATAGAATTTACCCAATACCCACAAATATTAATGAAGAATGGGATGCATTGGTTAAAACAATATATGACTTCATATCAGAATCAGAAGACCGGAGCAAATACATAGGTCTAACGAATAAAGATCACAGCAAATGCATTTTGGTTAGCCAACATACGGACAAAGAAATTACACTATGCAAACGTCCAGGAACCATACTAACAACTAGCAACACACTATGTGAAGTCGCGCTGATTCAACACATAACAGATATTAAAGATACCTGTGAACATGTTGCAATCACAAGGAGTTCTGGCCTAGTAGTTAAACTATAGACACCAAACACATGGTTGTATAAATTCAATACACCAGCCTTTTTCGAAGCAGTTTGTGGGTCAAATATAGCCACATTGACACTATCCGGCCTGGGTTGGATGTCCATAAATGAAACTTGCAACTTACACAACAAAGAAATGATACTGCCATACGAGTTTACACATCAAAGCATTAGGAATATAACATACAAGAAGGAAGAACATACGGTTATAATAGAAAATTTACAAGGCAATTGGTCATCATTAGCATATTCAAATATATTACAAATATCGTTACCGATCTTGGTGTCAGATCACAACAAAATAAGATCAGCATTAAGAGATGGGCATCGTGATTTGACGAAATATTACTACAATTAACTGATAACCAGGAACGCAAAGAATTACTTAATCGTCAAAATGAAATAACGAAAACCGCAACAATAGATGTAGAAGCGGCTAAGGAAAACCTTGAAATGGTGTCAAATACATTTCCCAGCAAGAAATCCCCACTCGAAAAAATCGGTTCATTGCGGAAATCAACAATGCAGAAACCAAACACCACAACACCCATAGCAAGTCAACGAACGAAGTCACATGAAATAGAAGCCAATACGTCAGAAACAACAACAACGCATCGGACTACTACCGCAGAACAGCAGCAGTCAGCAACGAAAACATCGGGACCAGGTTTTTATTATATACTAGCTGGACCCGTGCATGACTCCTGCCAAGATTTGGTGAATGCAAGGATATGGAGTGATTTTATTAATATAAAGAACATATTTATTATGAATTTATGTGAATTTTAGAGTGGTGAATTTTAGTGTGGTGAGTTTTAGTGTAGTGAATTTTAGTGTGGTGAATTTAGTGTTGTGAGTTTTAGTGTGGTGAATTTTGGTGTGGTAAGTTTTGTTGTGGTGAATTTTAGAGTGGTGAGTTTTGTTGTGGTGAATTTTGGAGTGGTGAGTTTGAGTGTGGTGAATTTTAGAGTGGTGAGTTTTAGTTTGGTGAGTTTTAGTTTGGTGAATTTCGGTGTTGTGAGTTTAAAGAATTTGGGATGGTTGGTATACCCAGGTGTGAAATATCATAAGATCACTACAAAGATCACTATAATATCTGTTGAAATACACCATCTGGAAAATGTACCGCCCACATTCCGCGAGACCGTTTAGAATTTTTATATATAACGCTGACCAGAATTTCATTAAATTTGCTATGCTAATTGCTGACATAATGTGTTTTTAATTTTTGGGTTATATGGGAGGTGCCACGCCCAGTCCACCAATCTCACCGAGATATAGCCTATACTCTGCCCAGACCCAACATACATGTTGTGTCAAAATTTGATTCAATTCGGTTCAGCCGTTTTGACGCCTATTCGGAACATACAGACATATATACTTACATTCGCAAATATATAGTAGATAACTGGAAATTACAACCCTTAATTTACTATTATCCATTAAATATTATATAAGTAAAGATCATAACTTCATAACTAATAGAACTTAACGTAATTTCTACCACATAAAACAATGTAAAAAGAAAAAACTATTATTCTTTTTAATAATAATTTTCTCTTCAAAAAGAATTAAAATAATACAAAAGAAAAAAAACTATTATTCTTCTTAATAATAATAATTTTTTTTCTTTCAATAAGGGGGGAGGTATGTTGTGTATCATAATCGTAGAGTTCACAGCTTACATATGATCCACTGTTGAGTATCATAATCGTGGAACTTACAGCGTGCTTATGATCCACAACATAACACAACCAGTATATTTTTCTTTATGGCATACTTTTAGGGTTAAGCATTATGCATGTTAAACACAAATAGCATTTAATTGTATTGGCGCACACCGCTTAACATAGCACAGGTATACACGCCCACGTTAACTAGGTCACTCCGATCATACAAATAAATGCTGACTTAGTTATTTTAGAATGATGAAAGTACTCAATTTATTGTGAAATTATAAATACGCTGACTAAGTTATTTTAGCATGATGAAATTACTCAATTTATTGTGAAATTATAAGAATACGAGGTGTTAAGTAGAAGTTAAGTATAGACTAAGAATCAATTGTTTTCGATAAGCTGAACTGTCTACAAATAAGTGTTAAGTATAAGTGTAACCAACTTTTAAAGCGAAATAAAGTGTCTTGAAGTAAAAAAGACTCGGTTGTTTTAAATAATATAAGGAAAGTAAAAAGGACTCAGTAAGTATAAATAGGATCAAGTTAAAGTCCTAGTAGAAGGACTTTTAACATACAACAACAGTTGCCACCACCTTCGTTGCACTCAACTCATAATCAATATTTATTTGATTAATCATGTCGGCAATGCGATCGAATGAATGCGTCCCGGTGAAACGCTTGCAGGCCAAAGCTGCTGATACCCTTTTAAAATTCATATCCAACCAATGGCAGGTATAGCCAAAGAAGCTTTTGTGCTTATTCGACCACAAATCAGCTGTTGTGCAGACGTATTGCGATTTCCTAAGTGATTGCACTATATTTGATCTATTGCTCTGAAATCTGTCTTTAATTACACGTATAATTGTTCGCCGACTGGGGGTATGAAGATTAACCCTTTTTTTTAAATAATTTTTTAAAGTGCGGAGACTCAACAGCGGATAGCGGAGTTGCTGTATGTATGATGAAATCGGCAATGTCGTGGGTAAATACGTCCTGTTTTGAATATTTCGGTTGGCTACACAATTCCGTTTTAAATAATTTATATGATTCGTGGTCACTGGGATGCTTTCTCTTCAAATGTGTTATTAAATTGGAAGTCACTCCAGGATCAGATTTTAAAATTGTCTTCTTTTGGGTACATAATAAACATTTCGCGCTTACTTTATTAGCAGAATCTCCTTCATTTTCAGATATCTGAAAAGACCGGTTAATCGAAAAATACACTTTATTTTGCAGAATACTGGACTTACCTCTTTTTTAAAATATTTATTAAATAGAATCTCACTAGAACCAGACAATTCCTTTTGATCCATGTTTTTTTAAATCAAAATTAACTTTGAATTAAACTACCGAACCCAATTAAGACTGTCACGATGAATGTAACTTCAATCTTTGGTCAGAAAAATCACTACCGAACCCGATGAATGTAACATACAACGATGTTTATATTCAGTGTAATATGTTATATTATGAAAAAGGGCCACCCGCGTTTTAATATTTTTAATTCAAAATTCACTCAATTAATGCTGTCACGATGAATGTTACTTCAATGTTACAACGATGTTTATATACATTATAAAAAAGTCCACCCGAACTTTTGTCCTATTTCACCCAAAAAAGTTCCAATGACTTACCTGGATATGAATCTACGCCCATTGGAACAGTTTCGTCCAAAAAAGTTCCAATGACGCACATGGATGTGAATCTACGCCCATTGGAACAGTTTCGTCCAAAAAAGTTCCAATGACGCACCTGGATGTAATTCTACGCCCATTGGAACAGTTTCGTCCAAAAAAGTTCCAATGAAGAACCTGGATGTAATTCTACGCCCATTGGAACAGTTTCGTCCAAAAAAGTTCCAATGACGCACCTGGATGTAATTCTACGCCCATTGGAACAGTTTCGTCCAAAAAAGTTCCAATGACGCACCTGGATGTAATTCTACGCCCATTGGAACAGTTTCGTCCAAAAAAGTTCCAATGACGCACCTGGATGTGAATCTATGCCCATTGGAACAGTTTCGTCCGAAAAAGTTCCAATGACGCACATGGATGTGAATCTATGCCCAATGGAACAGATGCATCCAACAATGTTCCAATGACGCACCTGGATGTGAATCTACGCCCATTGGAACAGTTTCGTCCAAAAAAGTTCCAATGACGCACCTGGATGTAATTCTACGCCCATTGGAACAGTTTCGTCCAAAAAAGTTCCAATGACGCACCTGGATGTAATTCTACGCCCATTGGAACAGTTTCGTCCAAAAAAGTTCCTATGACGCACCTGGATGTAATTCTACGCCCATTGGAACAGTTTCGTCCAAAAAAGTTCCAATGACGCACCTGGATGTGAATCTATGCCCATTGGAACAGTTTCGTCCAAAAAAGTTCCAATGACGCACCTGGATGTGAATCTATGCCCATTGGAACAGTTTCGTCCAAAAAAGTTCCAATGACGCACATGGATGTGAATCTACGCCCATTGGAACAGTTTCGTCCAAAAAAGTTCCAATGACGCACCTGGATGTAATTCTACGCCCATTGGAACAGTTTCGTCCAAAAAAGTTCCAATGACGCACCTGGATGTAATTCTACGCCCATTGGAACAGTTTCGTCCAAAAAAGTTCCAATGACGCATCTGGATGTAATTCTACGCCCATTGGAACAGTTTCGTCCAAAAAAGTTCAATGACGCACATAGATGTGAATCTATGCCCATTGGAACAGTTTCGTCCGAAAAAGTTCCAATGACGCACATGGATGTGAATCTATGCCCAATGGAACAGATGCATCCAACAATGTTCCAATGACGCACCTGGATGTGAATCTACGCCCATTGGAACAGTTTCGTCCAAAAAAGTTCCAATGACGCACCTGGATGTAATTCTACGCCCATTGGAACAGTTTCGTCCAAAAAAGTTCCAATGACGCACCTGGATGTAATTCTACGCCCATTGGAACAGTTTCGTACAAAAAAGTTCCATTGACGCACCTGGATGTGAATCTATGCCCATTGGAACAGTTTCGTGCAAAAAAGTTCCAATGACGCACATGGATGTGAATCTACGCCCATTGGAACAGTTTCGTCCAAAAAAGTTCCAATGACGCACCTGGATGTGAATCTATGCCCATTGGAACAGTTTCGTCCAAAAAAGTTCCAATGACGCACCTGGATGTGAATCTATGCCCATTGGAACAGTTTCGTCCAAAAAAGTTCCAATGACGCACATGGATGTGAATCTACGCCCATTGGAACAGTTTCGTCCAAAAAAGTTCCAATGACGCACCTGGATGTAATTCTACGCCCATTGGAACAGTTTCGTCCAAAAAAGTTCCAATGACGCACATGGATGTGAATCTACGCCCATTGGATCAGTTTCGTCCAAAAAAGTTCCAATGACGCACCTGGATGTAATTCTACGCCCTTTGGAACAGTTTCGTCCAAAAAAGTTCCAATGACGCACCTGGATGTAATTCTACGCCCATTTGAACAGTTTCTTCCAAAAAAGTTCGAATGACGCACCTGGATGTGAATCTACGCCCATTGGAACAGTTTCGTCCAAAAAAGTTCCAATGACGCACATGGATGTGAATCTACGCCCATTGGAACAGTTTCGTCCAAAAAAGTTCCAATGACGCACCTGGATGTAATTCTACGCCCATTGGAACAGTTTCGTCCAAAAAAGTTCCAATGACGCACCTGGATGTAATTCTACGCCCATTGGAACAGTTTCGTCCAAAAAAGTTCCAATGACGCACCTGGATGTGAATCTATGCCCATTGGAACAGTTTCGTGCAAAAAAGTTCCAATGACGCACATGGATGTGAATCTACGCCCATTGGAACAGTTTCGTCCAAAGAAGTTCCAATGACGCACATGGATGTGAATCTATGCCCATTGGAACAGTTTCGTCCAAAAAAGTTCCAATGACGCACCTGGATGTGAATCTATGCCCATTGGAACAGTTTCGTCCAAAAAAGTTCCAATGACGCACATGGATGTGAATCTACGCCCATTGGAACAGTTTCGTCCAAAAAAGTTCCAATGACGCACCTGGATGTAATTCTACGCCCATTGGAACAGTTTCGTCCAAAAAAGTTCCAATGACGCACCTGGATGTGAATCTATGCCCATTGGAACAGTTTCGTCCAAAAAAGTTCCAATGACGCACCTGAATGTGAATCTATGCCCATTGGAACAGTTTCGTCCAAAAAAGTTCCAATGACGCACCTGAATGTGAATCTATGCCCATTGGAACAGTTTCGTCCAAAAAAGTTCCAATGACGCACCTGGATGTGAATCTATGCCCATTGGAACAGTTTCGTGCAAAAAAGTTCCAATGACGCACATGGATGTGAATCTATGCCCATTGGAACAGTTTCGTCCAAAAAAGTTCCAATGACGCACATGGATGTGAATCTACGCCCATTGGAACAGTTTCGTCCAAAAAAGTTCCAATGACGCACCTGGATGTAATTCTACGCCCATTGGAACAGTTTCGTCCAAAAAAGTTCCAATGACGCACATGGATGTAATTCTACGCCCATTGGAACAGTTTCGTCCAAAAAAGTTCCAATGACGCACCTGAATGTGAATCTATGCCCATTGGAACAGTTTCGTCCAAAAAAGTTCCAATGACGCACATGGATGTGAATCTACGCCCATTGGAACAGTTTCGTCCAAAAAAGTTCCAATGACGCACCTGGATGTAATTCTACGCCCATTGGAACAGTTTCGTCCAAAAAAGTTCCAATGACGCACCTGGATGTGAATCTATGCCCATTGGAACAGTTTCGTGCAAAAAAGTTCCAATGACGCACATGGATGTGAATCTATGCCCATTGGAACAGTTTCGTCCAAAAAAGTTCCAATGACGCACATGGATGTGAATCTACACCCATTGGAACAGTTTCGTCCAAAAAAGTTCCAATGACGCACCTGGATGTAATTCTACGCCCATTGGAACAGTTTCGTCCAAAAAAGTTCCAATGACGCACCTGGATGTAATTCTACGGCCATTGGAACAGTTTCGTCCAAAAAAGTTCCAATGACGCACCTGGATGTGAATCTATGCCCATTGGAACAGTTTCGTGCAAAAAAGTTCCAATGACGCACATGGATGTGAATCTACGCCCATTGGAACAGTTTCGTCCAAAAAAGTTCCAATGAAGCACCTGGATGTAATTCTTCGCCCATTGGAACAGTTTCGTCCAAAAAAGTTCCAATGACGCACCTGTATGTTAATCTATGCCCATTGGAACAGATGCATCCAAAAAAGTTCCAATAACGCACCTGGATGTGAATCTAATTGATAATATCTTGGTAATGGATTACTTTTCATATAATTAAATTTAAAAAAATGTAATTATTACTTTTCTTCCTCAATTACTTTTAATTTCTATTACATATTTCAAATTACATTTTTCAAAATGTAATTATAATTGAAAAAAATTCAATTACAATTACAAGCAATTGTTATTGAAAAAAATTCAATTACAATTACAAGTAATTGCAATTGATAAAAGTTCAATTACAATTACTTATAATTGTAATTGCTCGTGTAATAATTACAAAATGTAATTGATAATGCCCAACTCTTTTAAATTGCA
This sequence comes from Dryomyza anilis, assembly GCA_951804985.1. Lineage (NCBI taxonomy): Eukaryota > Metazoa > Arthropoda > Insecta > Diptera > Dryomyzidae > Dryomyza > Dryomyza anilis. The sequence continues at coordinate 20,071,388 of OX638136.1, read as the reverse complement.
ATTGAATATGAAAATAATATACGACAAATTAATATAGAATACCCAGTAGGAGCAACTGTTAGAAAATAAAATGCAATGGAAAATGATGATGGTTAGTAATAGTGTTACGAAATTAAATTCAATAGAATAAAAAAAATTATATTAGTGCGGCGGTGCGGACCATTATGCGAAGGACATAATAAAAAATAGAGAGATAGAGATGGTAAAGAAATTTCTTTTTGTTTTTTTTCTGTTTTTTTATTGTCATTGCGGATAGTTTGCTGAAATACTTATTTTGAATTTTAAATAATTTTAATTTTAATCAATTCGGTGTGCCTAGTTAAAATGGGTAAAGGACGTGAAATTTCGCTAGAAATACGCAAATTAATTATTAAATTGTATTTGGAAAAAAAATCCTTTAGAGAAATTGACAAAATTATTGGTAAACCACATTCCAGTGTCCAAACAATAATAAAATCTTATGGTACCTCGGGAAGTTTACAACCAAACCCACGTTCAGGCAGACCGAAGAAGTTGACTTCAAAAGAAGAGCTTTACATTGTCAGTACAGTGCTAAAAAATCCCAAAAAATCTGCACCAAAAATAGCTGCAGATATTGAACAATCCTTTTCAAAATCAGTAAATCCACAAACCGTTCGCAATGTGCTTCATCATGCCGGTTATAATGGAAGAGTAGCTAGACGTAAACCATATATTTCCGTAGTAAATAAGAAGAAAAGGGTGGATTTCGCAAAGGAATACTTGAACAAGACGGTGGATTTTTGGAATTATGTGGTGTTCAGTGATGAATCAAAATACAATATATTTGGATCCAATGGGCGTACCATGGAGAAAACCCAATAAAAATTAGAAAAGGAACATTTGTTGCCGACAGTAAAACATGGTGGAGGAAATGTTATGATTTGGGGCTGTATGTCGGCATTTGGAGTTGGGAATTTAGTATTTATTGATAGTATAATGAACAAAATGGATTATCTGAATATTTTGAAAGATAATTTAACTGCCAGTGTGGCCAAATTGGGGATAGAGAGATCTAAATACCGTTTTCAACAAGACAACGATCCCAAACACACCTCTTTAGTAGTAAAAGAATGGATGCTGTATAACGTACCACAGCAAGTAAAGACTCCTCCCCAATCTCCGGATATGAATACAATTAAACACTTATGGCAACTTGTTGAGAGACGAAAAGAAAACACGAGATTTCGTCCTCCGATTCTTTAAAGAAAGCATTAACTGAAGAGTAGAATAAAATCAGTGCATATGACACACTGAATTAATAATAAAATATATTTTTTTAATTAATTAACTAAATGTAAATAAACTTTTTTGATTTAAAATTTTTGGGATTTTGTTTGTTTTTCTTTGTAAACATTCTTTTCTACTTTTTAATGTTTATATATGTTGAATAATAATTAACCTCATCTATCCATCAATAAAATAAAATATTTAACTCTAATAATATTGAACATATTGTTACGAAAATTCAGTCTACGGAAAACTGTTCTACGAGTTCGTATTGCTGGATTGTGAACAAAATAAAAACACTCTTATGTTTGGTTTAAATTATAACAATTAACTTTATTAATTCACTTTAATAAACAACTTTACTAATAACAAATTCTAACAACTGCTGCATGTCCATAATTTAACTTGACATTTATCACACGAGATGCACTCGACCACTTTACAATCACTACTGAAGTGAAGTACCTCAGATGCGGCTCCCTTATATACTGCATGTATCAGTTCGACACGTTTCGACAAGCTTCCACTTGTTTCGAGAACCTTCTACTCGTTTCGTGAATGACGCATGCTATTGGCATCTCATTCGCACTCATGTGTTTTAATGCGCTGATCTTCCCTCTCTTTCTCGCACATTGCCCAGTACGCTGAATGATCTTCCGTCTCTTCTAACACATTGCTTAGTGCGCTGAATTGTCTTGCGTCTCATTTATTATTGTTGAATGCTTGCACGGTGGGGCAAATTACCTCTTTTCGTAACAATATTAACATCTTTTACTTTCATTTCTTTTCAATATTAGCCTGTACGTAAACTTTATTGATTAACTGTATATCACTTTTAAACGAATACGATTTCATTTTTACTTAAATAACGAATATTATAATGTTCTCAAAATTTCACAGAAAATTAGTACAACAAACAGTTTTCTGTGGAAAATTATTTTGTTTCAAATTTTTAGACGAAAATTGGAGCTTTTTATTGAAAAAGATTTTTTTCTCAAAATCATATTGCGTAGCTTTTATGTTTTGTTATATGTCATTTGTAAAATTTGTTTAACAAAATTCAAAATAATTACGCTATAATGATATAAAATATGCATTACCGTATACTATGTAGGTGACTCAGAAGATTAGTATGTTGGAATACAAGCCGAAACGTCGTTGGTTCAAACACCAGCGAAGGCAACATCAAAAAAATTAATAGAAAATATTTTTCTTCTTGGTAGATGACCTTCGAGAGTAAAAACACCACACATGAAAAGTTATGATTCGGCGTTAAACTGTAGGTTAGGTGAAACTGTTCAACCTAAGTTCTTCAGAACTGTATCGCTAAACTAGTATTATTGTAATTATTTTTAGGACCGTAGGACATGTCCATTTTTAGGATTTTCGAGTTCATTTGTTATTGTCTCCTAAGGAATCTAGACTGTTACATAAAATTTAGGTTTAATTTCAGGACTGATATAAGTTTCCAATGGTCTGTGGTCTTTATAAAATGATTACATATATTTATTAAATTTCATATGAAGGCCCCAATCATAAATGCATTATTCATGTTCAACAAAAGATTCCAATCTTCCTCGCAAAATTTGAATCATTTTTATATTCGTATATACACGGATATTCATATGCATATTCTCAGAAATATAAAAAACATAATAGAGTTCCTGGCAACACCATAAAATGTATTATTTCTCTCATCAAAAACAATAACATACTTTTATTCTGAACCTCAAAAAATAACGTATTTATTTTCGTAAGGGAAAAAATATATAATAGTTTTCGTAAGGGGCGTCGATATATAGATGACGCATTTATTTAAGCCAATAAGAAAGTCCCATTCTGTCGTCAAGAGCTCATAGAATGGTTCGATTCTGAAATAATTCTCGTAACGAGAAACCTTCATTATCTCGGTTCGATGTCGCTCGACCCTTTTGGTAGGAATTTTTCTATATTATCATTGCGAGAAATGGCTTCGATATAGGAAAAATTCTTCGACATTTCGAAACTGACTGATTCACTCGACGCTCCTCGCTGGTTTTTCGCTGAATTTTATGTATTTACAACCACACTTACTCGATGCGATGTGTGATATGTCCTGGGTTCATAATCAGGACGGAAACTTAGTCGGTTAAGTCGCGCTTTGGTCCACGTGTCCCCCGCTACGGTTTAATTAAAAACACACCCAGGGAACACGCTTGGAAAAGTCCCCCGGTACGGTTTAATTAAAAACCACCCAGTGTGACAATGCAGCTATTCAGTCACGAAGTCAGGAACAGAGAGAGTGATTTTCACTCTTGTAATGTCTTTTATAGGCCATTGGTTGGTGACGCGTTGGTGCTTTGTTGCCCAACCGTTGGTGGATTGTTGCCCACGATTTTGTAGCTTTGCTACGTCTGAGTATCGGTGATGCGCTCACCAGTGAGAGTGAATTCGTAACACTTTGCCGCTTCGCTCACTGGTGCGCCTGTGTTGGTAACACAGTACGTTGTTCTGGCCGTTGGTGTATATGCTAATTCGCTCACCAGTGAGAGTGTATGAGTGACACTTTGTAGTAAAGCTCACTGGTGAGCTTTAGCTCGTTGGTGTTTCTTCGAAGCTCTGCGCCGTGTTTGGTTCGACGGCGTTGACGTCTAAGCCGGTTGTTTGGTTCCGCCGTGAATGTGCGGTTGCAATTTGACGCCTCAAAATGGTACCGTCACAATAATAATGAGGTATATTATTCAATTAACGTAGGTTTTTTTATTCATTTCATGGTGTTTCTGATTTAATGCCAGCTGTTTGGCCTATATGCCCAAAAGTGCGACGAGTGTAACTTTTTTTTGAGTTTGTATTCCAATAGGTTCGCCACATTTTTAACTGTATATTTCTTTTCGGACTATTTTTAATGTAGTTATATACATCGCGAAACAACGACTCTACCGAAGATGGAAATTTGAATTGTGCGTTCGACAAACATAAAGCAATTGAATGGTATATACATTTTGAAATAATCAAAATTGGAATATCGTCTTTTAGAAGTTTTTTACTGAATGATTTTTGCCTGTCATATTTGCCGCTGCTCCATCCGCCGAAAAACCTATGATATTATTTTTGTAGTCAATATTATGATCCTCAAAGTAAAATTTTATTTTACTATACAAACTTTGTGCATCACATTAATTTAGGACAATTAATCCAAAAAAAGTAATCTTTGATTGAAAAGTTTATGCACATTTAACTACCAAACAGAGAGACTTTTCATTAGACAAGTCTGTTGACTCATCTATGCATAACGAAAATGTATGTTCTCGTAGTAATTTACATACGTTTTCAAATTGTGTTCGTCCCAACACATTTTTCACAATGCATGTAGTTTTTGTTCTACAGCATACGATCTGTGACGAAAATTGAGAAGAACTGCTCAAATTGTTTTTGCAAATAATGCCTCAGGTGATCCATGCAAGAAAATGGTAAATTTGCTCAGCAACATAATTTGCCATTATGCATTATTCGTTTGTTTCATTATTTGATTTTATCAATAATTCGTCTATTTTCGGCTTATTAATTTGAAGGCAAATTGAATATTTTTTATGTTTCAATGATTTTCCAAATCGGACTTGCGTGAGGACACTTTTAAAATACATTTTCATATTTTACAAAATAGCTCCTCTGTTTTATCTGCGTTAACAATCTTCTGCAGCCAGTCGCTCATTTTAGGATCATTCAACCATGATGAACAAATTTTCCGCTTTTATTTGTTCACATGAGACGAACCACTCGCTTCTTTATTAGATATGTCTGAAAATATATATTTATTTTAATAAATGTAACTTATTCTATAAATATTTACTGGTGTGAAGATAGCCTATAAGGCGAATTTGAAGATAGCCCACAATTTGAATTCGCCGAAATTTTTTTTTTCTTAAAAGTACAAAATATCATTGTTTTATAGATAAATTCCATTATTTATGCAAATAAATGATCATTAATGCATTTAAAATACCAAAAACTATACATTTTTAAGAATTAACGAATTTTCAGTGCACTTCAAGTGGCCATAGTATTTCAATGCAGATTGCGTTGCAATACTAAATTTTCGCATCCTAAAATAACTTAATAGTATTACAAAGGCATTAGAAGATATTTTTGGTGAAAACCGGTGTAAAATTACAAAAACACGTATTTTTCACAAGGTACTCACATTGAAAACTATTTTTCGAGACTTTAAGAAAAAAGCTCATCGAGAATTTTTTTGTTATAGAAAAATAATAGCATAAGGAAACATATTCTATATTCGACATATACGATTTCAGGGGACATCGTACTCAAATCGAGCACTGAATTTGAAATAATAGTTTTATCATACAAAATATACGGTGTTACATTTGAATGAATATTTTAAGAGTTATGTATATTTTCTCACCGTGTATTTCTTTTTTTTTTTGCAAATACCCAATACTAATACAAAAGTTTTCTAAAAGCAACATATATCCGATTTAGGGGAGATCATATAGAAATCGGGCGTTGAACACAACACGTGGTTATCACACTTTTTATTTTTTTTTTTGTTTTAAACCATATATTTGAAGATGAAAAATGAATAGAAAACTTAAACGGATTTTAAATATTTTTGATTCTAATGAAAAATTGTTTAATTAACTTACTTTAATTTTTTAAAAAGTACTAGCCCACAATTTATTATGAGTGCTTCATTGTTAAAAATGATGATAAAATAGGTCCAAAAATATAAATTTATATATTTTCAAATATTTTGCATTATTACGGATTTAAAAAAGTTAACAATATTAGTGAAAGCATTAAACTGTGAGATATTCACACCCTGTGGAGCGTTGTTTTGTTCTTGTATTTAGTACATACAGTGCGCAAGCATAATTGGATAATATCAAATGTCGGAACCATTTCGAAAAAACTATAGAAAATTAATAATTTATTATTTCATAGTTTATATTGAATTAACAATAGTACGACTGTTCTTATTATGCTTGATACACATAATACCTATGAAATATGTGTTGCCATGGTTAGTGCTGCTACAAGACTTTTCTTCTGTAATGGTCACTTCATACTTTTCGTCGACACAACAAGAAACATATGAGAATGTAAGAACACAAGCATACCAGCTTGGAATAGAATTTTTGTACGACAAAAAAAACGTTGGTGTGCCTGTACAAGAAGTTGTTGTTGCCTACTGGATGGCTGTACTAGACAACATACATGCAGTGTGTGTGTGTGTGTTTATGTGACTGTTCCTTGTCATGTGATATCAGGGGCGGATCCAGAAGTATGATATGGGGGGAGATTGATTTTTTTGCCTTTTTTCCATTTTTTTCTAAAATGCGCCCCAAAAATTTATTTTGCGCCCTTTTTTATATTTTCTCATCAAATACAGTGAATAATGAATTATACACAAGTAGCCGCGGTAGCTCAGTGGTTAGTGCGTTTGACTGCGAGCGGAAAGGTCCCCGGTTCAAGCCTGGACTGGGGCTAACAACATCTTTTAATAGAAATATTTTTCTATGCCGCGCTACCTCTCGTCAGTAAATGGCAAACCTACGAGAGTAAAACCATTGCCTATGAAAAAGCTCTCACCCGCCGTTCGGATTCGGCAATAAACTGTAGGTCCCACCACTTTGAGTACAAATATAACACGCACAGCTCAAAATGGTGAGAGAGCTCGGCCGAAGTTCTATGCAGGACTGTAGCGCCAAACTATTATATTATTATTACACAACTGTACTTCTTTAAACCAACTTTTTTTCTTTAATTCAACCGTTTTATTTGCTTAAAAAACAAAAAAATATAGGGTGCGGTCGGATCTGTGGTACCCTAGAAAAATCGATATCCGGTGCACCTACATATTTGGTCATATAGGTACTCAAATGAAAGGTAATAATGCCACATTTGTAATTATATGGTTATTTTTATGATCTTATAACCATAGCGATTAGTATTTGTAATTATGTATTAAATAAAATTAAAATGAAATGCTGATTGTTGAGAAAAATATTTCATTATTTATCAAAATGACGAAGAAAATTTTGAAATGAATAGGTAACGTGAAACTCTTTTTGTAAATTTTCTAGAAGTGACCCAACAGTTAGTTATAATATTTCGTTGGCAAGTTATATCGAAGAAGCACCGCAGTCGATTTTTTTTTATAAAATATTATTTTTTTTTAATTTTTAAAACATAAATACAAAAGTGTATAATAGACTTCAGATTAAATTTCTTTTCGTTTGGGAACCCACACTTGTATCTATATATTATTCGTGTATAAAATGAACACAGTTGTTAAAACTAAAAAGGGTACTGAGGTTACTGTAGTTATCGAATCATGAACATAATAACATACTAATCGTGAGATCAATATCTTTCATTTCAGTACCTACATGTTCATATAGGTAGGTGTATAAGGTTTCGATTTATCTGGGGTACCACAAGTCCGACCGCGTCCCAATTTAGTCTGGGACCCAAACAAAGGGGATAGTTTAAAGAAAAAATATTTCACTTCATCCGGTTATATATAAAGTTCAGCCAATTTGTTTGTTTGTTTGTTTGAAGATTTTTGGTAGGAATAACGACTTTTTATGCCCTACACCTATGAGGTACAGGTTTAATTAACTTTGTGCATATATTGTAACTCCCCTTAGGAGCCGTGTCCGGTATGGAAAAGTATACATATTCTTGATGAGCATCACCACCCGAGTCCGTTTAGCCATGTCCGTCTGTCTGTCCGCCCGTCTGCCTTGCTGTCCGTGTACACGATAACTTGAGCAATACTGCCTAGAATGCGATGATATTTCGTTTCAAAACTTTTTGCCAAAAGTTAGTTTTTTCAATGTGAATGAGCCAAATTAGTCAACGGACACGCCCACCTCCAATACAAGTCACTTTTATATAACTCTTTACGAAGCAATAACTCGAAAAGTATTTAAGATATACTTATAAAATTTAAAACGTATTGTTAGAATTCACCTAAAAATATGTGATCCAAAAATGGTCGTGATATGCCCACATTTTTTTTTATTACTTTTCGCTTTTCCATAGTGGACATTTTATTCGCAAATTAGTGAAAACAAAATTATCAAATATTAGCCTTAAATCTCTACATATGTTTTAAAAGTAGGCGTGATTCGCCCACATTTATTTTTCTACATGTTTCAATTTTTTTTTTTATTTTCACTTTTACATCAATTTTTTAAATTAATTGGATATACGTCGTCAGAAATTTGGTATGTAGATAATATTCTGAGTGTAAGAATGTTCAGCATAATGAAGAACTTCAAAGGTAGGTATACAATTAAAATACCAACATTAATATTCACACCAAAGGTGTAGGGTATTCCATAGTCGGGCCCGACCGACTATAAAAGTCCGTCCCAAGTGACCGAAATTACCCATGTGACCTAACTTTCCCAACTCGTTAATTATTAAAGTACAGCAACACATCTAAAACTATGAATTGTCGAACTTTTATCAAACTTTCAGAAATGGTATTTGGACTTATAGTTGTACAACGAAGATATACAAAATATATGTATATTTTTTAAAACCTATGGCGCATTAGTATAGACAATTTAAAGTCAAATTTAAATTCAAAATCATCTATTTGACAATTTATTCTATACAAAAATTCTAAATAAGTCGAATTTATTTAAGACGAATTATTAAAGTTGTCTATGGTTATGCGCCTATAATGTTTAAATTCGATTTAATATTGATACCACGAGACAAAATTTATGTAATTTTTCAGGATTATTTCCGGCCAACACACAGATAAATGGAATATTTTGGGAAGTGTATAGCAGTTTGTAAAATTTTGTGGTTTTTTAATGACAGATTCATGGCATATTTTGGAATCGGGCAGTTCGGGCAGATAGCTTGTGATGCAAACTCCGCCTATCTCTTTTTAAAATATGTCGAAAAAATATTTCTAAACTGTCTCGACCCTGCCTAGAATTTTTGTCTTGGGACATTTTGATATAGATCTCAAAATATTTAAAACTCGAATTGTGTATTCTTCAGAATCTTTGTCAAAATATAATGGCGCGTATTCGTATACAATTTAAAGTCAACTTTAAAATAAAAGTTAACGCTATTTTGGACAATTTTAACAAAGATTAAAATGTCAAAAAGTTTTTTTTTTTAAGTCGCAAAATTTTAAAAAAAGCGAACAATTATAAATGTATTTTACAGAATATTAGTAATTTTTACACAAAGGCGCAATGAAGAAAGCTCAGAAAAAATTAAATGCGTCTGTAAATATGCGTTTTAATTGATTTTTTTTTTTTAAATTTGGCGCCTTTTTCTATATTTTGCGATCTTTTTAAAAGCCGCAAACATTCTGCATTTTTTGCGCTTTTTCCATTTTGTGTTTATTTTTTGAATATTTAGTGCGTTTCTCTGTAGTTTCCGGTCTTTTAAAAAGCCCTAAAAATTCTGAATATTAGGCGCATTTGCAATTTTATGCTTTTTTTTAATATTTTGCGCCTTCAATAAAGGCGAAAAATTTTGTAAATAACGCGCATTTGCAATTTTATGCTTTTTTGAACATTTTGCGCCTTTTTCTATGTTTTGCGCCCTTCTGTAGAGGTGAAAAATTTGTAATTTTATGATTTTTTGCAAATTTTGCGCCTTTCTCTATAGTTTCCGCTCTTTTTAAAAAGCGCAAAATTTTGAATATTAGGCGCATTTTTTTCATGTTGCGTTTTTTTTTAATTTATGTGAAAAATTCAAAAGTGCGCCTTTTTTTGGGGGGAGGGGGCGATCGCCCCCCTGGATCCGCGCTTGTGTGATATATAGGGAAGCAACGAAAAATGAAATATTCCTATAATAAATATGTCTTTATTTTGTTGTATATATTCATTTTTGAAGGGCTTCTTAATATTTTTGTTGAAAATTTATTGTTGGTTTCAAGACAGTAGTCGAATGTGTAACACTCATTAAATCTAGTCTGAATAAAGAAGAAAATTAAAGTAGAACAACAAATAATTTATATTTAAATTATAATTATGCATTTATTGATGAATTTTAACATGATTTAATAGTTCCTTATATTTAATAAACAATACAACGATTGTACATATCAAAACTAAAAGTATTATGCTGATACATTTAAAATATCTTGGGATTTGGATAGTTTAAAAATATGTAGATTTTGTTGAGATGCAATATAATTAATTGTATCCGTTGAGTCCCTAATTACTTTAAATATACTTGTATTATACTGAAAATTAGGTAGAATAATTTCTGATTCATGTATATTATTGTTATTAAAATACTTCTATATTTTATAGCATTATGACTTGTGATATATATCAATAGGTGTACAATTATGAGTTAATTTGGTTTTTGGTATGTTTTTTGTTATCAATATGTCATTAAATGGTTTCATATATGGATTGGAATTTTTTCTAAAATCACAAATTGGATATTCTCCATATATATTATTAATACATTTATCTTCAATTTTACTTAATTTAGAAATACATTTTTGACCAGGTTCATATTTATATAAAATCGCTTCTTCATCTGTTATAATTTTCTCGAATTCAGTTGAAATTTCGTGACCTTCTTTATTTGGAATTGGTAAAATATGTCTATAAAATATGTTTTATTACTATAAACGGGACTTAGTTTAACAATAATTAATGTCTGATTGAAATAGTATAAAACATTTTTAGGAGTGGAGATATAATAGTAATTAATTTTAAAATCTTCTGTTGGCAGTTCATAGGTTGGTATGAAGACTTGAGATGCACTTAATTTTTTTTTTTGTGAATTTATTTCTCATAATTTGAATTGAAAATAGAGAAAGTGGAATATATTGAGAAAACTTTTGTATGAATATTTCCTCAATTTTGACAGATTTTTGTAATTTTTGCGGTACTCGTAATTCGTTTTTTACAAATATTTCTATAGATGTTGTAACGTCTTTTTCCTCATCTTCATCTAAAGGATTAGTGAATTATCTAAATATTTGTTTACTTGTGGTATTTGTCGGATACTGTATTATATTATTGAAATCAATTTAATGCATAAATTTCACTATAAAGTTTATTAAAACTTTTGTCTGTCATATTTTCAAGTTCCCTTTCCATTAAATAAATACTATCCTGTATAGATTGCAGGTGTATGACGGTAAATGATTTTGCATATTCTGTTATAAGTGGAATGTTCTCCAATCTTATAGTTATAAATTCACGTTCAGTTTTAATATTGTCTACTTCAATCTTTTGACAATATAAAGGATATATATTTGAATCAAGGATTGAAACCTAAACGAATAACGGTGTCGATTTCGGTTACGGTTTTTAAGTTTATATAACGAAACGGTTTCTGTACACCGGTTCCATATTACGGTTTCAGTTTTTGTATAAATTTTCTTTATTTCCATATTTTTCAAATAATTTTACATTTTTTATATGGTGCTAAATTAAGATCAAATTATGATACTGGGGTAAAGTGGGAAACGTAATTTAAACGATGTTTGTTGTTATTTTAGTAAAAATAATGTGTTATATGAATTATTTAATATATTACGCCAAGAAAAAAATTTAATTTAAAATTTCGTGACCACAAACCAATGAAAAGCAACATTTTGACTTCACCTGAGATTTGATCTGAATTGCAAAGAAGAAGAATTTTGTACAATTTTCATCCATAAAAGCCAAAGAAATTAAATTTCAACAATTCTGTGAACTGCAATATATGTAAACTAGTGATGATCATTTGCAAGAGCAAGGCAAGAAATGGTAATCTTAATCTTTTAAATTTTAAATAAAAGATCGAAGACAAATATCTTAAACTGCATATTAATTATGAAAACGAATAGAATTTGAACACTAATTGTATTTAAGTTACTTATTATCCATATTTTCAATTTCTCAACATTTTACTAAAAAACAAAAAATCTAATAACATAAAAATTTGAATTATATTTTAACAAGAATTAACTAACAAAAAATAATGGTTTAAATCAAGTGATGTTGACGAGGAAATTCAAAATCTCAAGGTCATAATAAAATGAACGAAAAGTCACCAAATACTTTTTTAAAATGCTAAATATTTTTTACAAACATCTTTATGTATCTGTCAATTTTTAATCGATGATCTCCATTTTTTTACCACATGATAAGAACATGTAAATTTATCAATTGATATTTCAACTTTAAAAATGCATCAATTACTTTTTATAATATTAATCAACAAACTCAAAAATTACGTTTTTCATAAAAATGTATTTGGTGACTTTTCGTTCTACAACGACGATATACATTATACGATATACATATACAATAAATATAAGGAATATGCTACACGTACCGTATGTCAAGAGAACTCAAATCATATCTTACAGAGTAACATTTTTCTTTGCGAACACCATGCGGACATGAACTCAAACGCTACAAATCGAATACTAACAGAAAGAAGAGAATATATCAATAACGATCCGTATACACACACTTTCATAACGACAACTCTTCGTTGCTATCCTGTATCATCGTTTGGCAACAAACAGACGCTTGATAATGTGCATAGCACAGTGCATATGCACAATCGATGCAGGAACTTGCGTAGCGAAGAAAAGAGAAAAAACTTTGTTTTGTTTATTTTATCTTTTTAAAGCGACTTTTGAAGCACTTTTAAAGCTATTTACCGTTTCAAAAGTGCTTCACAGGCCTTATTTTTAAGATGCTTGTATTCTTTCGAATTGACAAAAACAAAAAAAAAACACGTATCTTCATTACTGTTCACGTTCATAAATATTTTGCACGCTTTACATTGTTACTTGTTGTTCAATATTTAGTAATATCATGAATTCTTTTGTAAAAAAACATAATAAATCATTAAAATCATAAAAAAAACGCCAGAGTCTTCCTTTTCTTGCAGTCTTAGTCTTGCACTTGCTCTTTTTCTTGCTAAATCTCGATCTTGTTCTCGCTTTTGTTCTTGCAAAAAAATGCAAGAACAAGAAATTTTTAATCATCACTAATGTAAACAAATATCTGCCTTATACTTGAAATGTTTAAGTTCGATTAATGAAACAAAAAACAAATTTTAGACCAAATACCGTTGTTTTGGAAATATCGTTTCTCAAAAAACAACATGTGAATTTTTGTACAACCAAAAATGTTTATTTTGGGAACTCCCAATTTTAATTAATGATATTTTACTTAAGAACTTCTATATAAAATAATATATGTTTTTCTTTTTCTTTTTATACTTTTTTAAAAACCGGTATAAAACCGAAACCGTTTATATCGGTTTTGAATATCGGTTTATTTCTTATTTTCGTATTACGGTTTCGGTTTTAAAAATGAAGCGGTTTTAAACGGATTTCGGTCTCAATCCTTGATTTGAATATATTGCTGTCAGGACTAATACGAATTTCCAATGCATACTGCTTGCCAAAAAAAAAAACAAAGTATTTTAAAAAGTTATGTGTATGTTAAAACTAATTTTTATTTCATATATCTTATTATATTACATGATGAGTTGGTTGAATTTTATTAGTTGGCGATTTTTCAGAAAATTGTATATTAATGTTATTTCCATTTTTTTTTCTATATATAAGTATATTAAAATAGTCAATAGAATAATTAAGAAAATAATTAAGTAAATACTGTATGAATGAACCTCATGTTTAAAAAATATCTCCTCCAATTTTTTTCTATTATCAAGAAGAAATACTTCTCATTCTTTAACAGTAATATTTCCAGATATTGCACCAATATTTACATTACCTAAAGAATCGGGATGTATAATGCTTCATTTAGAATATTATGGTAATATTGTTCATTAATTTTAATAGAACAGTTTCTATATCTTACTACATTATTACCTTCTATATTGAAATTATTCCTTGAACAGTTGTGCCAAATTGAAATAGGTTCTACAATTAATTTTAAATACTGTTCTGGTGTGAACTGTGGTATACTAATTATAAATTCAATATCATCATTATTTGAAACTACTGTTAACTTTACATTTGGCCACATTTTTTAGAGTTACATTATACTTTTTTTTTTCTTCATCATTTAATATATTTGGTGAGACAAAGTTCGAATTTATCAGTGGTATACCGTCCGAAACAGTTTTTATTTGTTCTCTTTGTAATCCGATATCATTTAATATCAATGTGTACAATTCAACCTCATTAATCTCTTTTTGAATGTTATCAATTTTGTTTAATATTTTTGAATTTATTTGACTTAATATTTTTTTTTGTTGTAAATTTATTTCAGTTGTAATATTGTTGATGTGTGCGGAAAGTCGTTTATTAATTTGAATTTGACTATTCATTTCATTAGTAAGATTATGGCTGTTTATTGAAATAACATCCAGTTTTCCTTTTATTTCCTCCTCATCATTTGTGTCTAATAACCCAAAAAGGTATTTATATCCTTTTCCGAATACATTTATCAATTTTTGAGATATGATGAGGAAAAATACTGTTATATTGGTGCTTCAGTAAATTGAAATTATTCATTAGTGATGTAGAATGATTAAATATAGAAAAATGTAGAACTAAATTCAAATTTGATTCTATTATTTTAATGCTTTCTTCGAATGAACATTTTTTCACAATAACTAATATTTTTGAATTCTTTTCTGTTATTGGTATTTCGTCTGTGTGTATTAAAACGAAACTGTTTGTATCTGTTATCTCTTGGATGTGAATTTTTTGTCCCAACAGAATAGGAACTCAAAGTAACAATATGAGGACGAAAATTGAATGTAAATTCATGATCCTAAAAATAAAATTTATTTAGTATTGAGGATGAAAAGAAATTTATGCTTTCCAAAAATGATCTTGTGCCCTTTCTGTTTAAATTATTTGTTTTTGTTTATATTATTATTTATCTAACGATTTAATTTATAATTATTATCCTAAAAACCATTTAACAATATTTTTTATTTTTATTAAATAAGGATAATTTTTCAATATTAAACAAATTAAGGACACATCATATTATTAATTAATGCTATACGACATTTCATTTTTTTGTATTCTTTAATAAATCTCTCTGGTGTAAGCCATTAACTATCAATATTTGATTTTAATAAATTATGTAGTTTTAGTAAAGAATAAAAATAATTTGAAAACACATCGATATTGAAATAAAAAACGAAATTAGTCTGTTTCTATATGTAATATATAGTTTTACATTTATAGATATGGTTCGGAAATTACTGTCTACGAAAAACTGTTGTACGAGTTCGTATCGCTGGATTGTGTACAAAATAAAAACACACTAATATTTGGTTTTAACTAGTATTATTTCAACTAGTATTAATTAACTTTATTTATTTAAATAACAACTGAAGTGCTGTACCTCTGATGCGGCTCCCTTATATACTGGATGCATCAGTTCGAAACGTTTCGACAAGCTTCGACTTGTTTCGAGAACCTTCTACTCGTTTCGTGAACCTTCTACTCGTTTCGTGAATGACGCATGCTATTGGCATCTCATTCGCACTCATGTGTTTTAATGCGCTGATCTTCCATCTCTTTCTCGCACACTGCCTCAGTGCGCTGAATGATCTTCCGTCTCTTTCTAACACATGCTTAGTGCGCTGAATTGTCTTGCGTCTCATTTATTATTGTTAATTGCTTGCACAGTGGAGCAAATTACCTCTTTTTGTAACACTGCCCTCCACGTAAATCCGTTCGTCCTGAACAGATGTTAATCCTCTCTTTCTCAATATGGCGCCAACCTCTCTAAATGTACTACTTTCATTTTTCGTCTAACGCCAGCCGTATTATGAATCCGATACACTACACTGTTAATTCTTTTAATTATCTTGTATGGTCCTTCCCAGTGTGTTTGTAGCTTAGGGGATAAGCCTTTCTCTCTGGGTTATAGAGCAAAACAAGTTGTCCTTCCGTAAATCCCTCTGAATTTGTGCGAAAGTCGTATCTGGCCTTCATCTTATCACTCTCAAATTGTGTACGCTGTCTTACAAATTGATGCACCATGTTCATTTCTTTACTTTTTCTGGAAACATAATTGTGTATAGGGATTCTAGATGAAGGACTCGCACCAAACTTTAAATCCGCAGGTAATATTAAGTCTGTTCCAAAAACAATTTTAGATGGTGAAGCTGCTGTGGTATCATGAACCGCGGATAACCGATAAGCCATAAGAAATAGTGGTATGTGTGTATACCAATCTGTTTGATTTTTATCAACCACTTTTCTGAGATACTCTTCCAAAGTCCGATTGAATCTCTCCACCGTCTGTTTGCGGGTGCAAATGCGTTGTTCGTGTTTTGTGTATGTTGAGGTCTTTGCATACTTCCTTAAAAACTGCAGACTCAGAACTTCTTCCTTGATCTGAATGCAATTCCAACGGTACTCCAAAACGGCTTATCCAGTTGTTAACTAATGCATCCGCAACTGTTGTGGCTTCTTGATTCGGCATGGGATATACTTCAGGCCATTACCCGCATCACTGATTGGAAATGGCTCGGCGACATCCATGGCAATACGCTCGAATGGTGCTCATACGTTATACTGATGCATCCTGCCGCGACTTCTGACTATTGGTCCTTTTGCGGGCAACTGCGAATCCAATTAACGACTGACTCTTGGCATCCAATCCAATAAAAACGTTTCTTTACCTTCTCGACCGTTTTATTAATGCCCAAATGACCACCACTAGATCCACCATGGTGTTCCTCTAATATCTCTTTTATTTTTGACTTGGGAACAACAATCAAACATCGAGCAGATCTGCCATCTTCATTTTCCCATACACGATATAAGCAACCATCTTGTAGCTTTAAGCTCTGTCACTGTGCCCAGTCATCTTTAGATATTGGACTGTTGGCAGCTATATCGTCCCATGATGGTTTATTTTTGCTGTGTCTTGAACACCATGATTTTTGTGAGGTCGGTATCACTCTTTTGATCAATTTGAATTTGTTCCGGAGTCCATTTTTCATCGGGCAAAACATTTAGCAAACAAATGTCAATTATGTTTTCCTGCCGCTCTTGAACAATATCTGCATTCTAGTTTACATGGGCGTCGTGACAGAGCATCTGCATTTCCATGATTTCCTCCTTTAAGATGTTCGATGGTGAAATCATAGCTTTGTACTCGTTCTATACAACGCGCAATTTTGTCTTCCGGATCTTTGAACTGAAGTAACCATCATAGTGCTGCGTGATCGGTTCTCAAGTGATTGTTCACACTTTCAATTACTGCAAAAAGCTTGGACAATGTTTTACTGTAGAATGCGATCACTTTTCCTTGCCCATTGATCACTTGAGAGAGAACTCCGCCTATTCCGTATCCACTTGTATTCGTATCAAGTATAAATTTCTCACCTGGAATTGGATACGCAAGTATTGGTGCCGAGCACAGTAGATCTTTTAATTTTAAAAATGCCCTTTCTTGATCATCGCTCCATTTAAATGCGCGGTTCTTTCTTTTCAACTCATGAAGACTGCTAGCAACATTGGCAAAACCTGAAACAAATCGTCTGTAGTATGTACATAGCCTCAAGAAACTTCGTAGGTCAAGTAGATTTTGCGGTCTGGGCCACTCCGTGACTACATCTATTTTATCCTCATTGGTATGCACTCCATCCATGGTAACTCGATGACCCAGATACTTGACTTGAAAAGTGAGCATTTCTTTGCGCCAAGTAGACCAGCATTTTTCAATCGAAGGAATACTTCCTCTAGATATCTTAGATGTTCGTTGAAATCCTTGCCCATAACAATTATGTCATCAAAGTATACTAGACATGTTTTCCAGTGTAAACCTTTTAAAACGTTCTCCATTAACCGCTCGAATGTTGCTGTGGCATTGCGTAGTCCAAACGGAATTACTAAAAATTGCCATAGTCCATCTCCAGTACTGAATGCGGTTCTCTCGACCTTTCTTATCGATTTCTACATGCCAGTAACCGCTTTGCAAACTATATTTCTTGATGACATCATTAAGTTATCGGTAATCAACGCAGAACCGAGTATTACCGTCATTTTTTACCACTACTACTGGTGAACTCCATGTACTCTCTTTTCAGCATATATACACCGATATTTGTCAATTAGCTGTTGCACTTGTGTCTTTTCTTTGGGAGTTAAATCCTTCGTCCACTCATTTATAAACCTGTGAGTGGATTGTTTGTTTATTTGCGATGTGCCGTAGTCCCTTGCTGGATTTGTCTCACAATTTATAATCGCAGATCCCTCTTGACACTGGCCTATCTCCTTGTTAATTAATTTGGACGAGTTTTCCATGTTGAGAACTCTTATTGGAACAATTTTGTCTTTTGTCGCTTCTACTAATGTTCTTCCGACAACAATATTACTTCTGCTCCTTTGCTTATCATTCGCTTCTATAACCCACAACTTGCTTATCCCACAATCTACATTTAATTTCCCCTACAGCACAAATATTGCTGCAATCTTGCGGCAATATTGCTACATTGCATGTACATTATATTTCAAACGATATATTGCTGCAACATTGCAGCAGTATTGCATAGCAATATTTCACGGCAGTGTTCCAGCAATGTTCCAGCAATATACAAAAGATATTTTATAGCAATATTGCACAGACATATTTTAGCAAACATTGTGCAAGATATTTTTCAACTGTTGTTCTGCCTATATTGAACATTTATTTTACTTAATATCGTTATCATACTTCAGATCATTGCAAATTAAAAAGAATTTTTATTTTCTGTATTATATTTAATTTACAAAAATTATTTATTAAATTATTTATTTTTTTCACAATTTTATCGTATACAAACAACAAATATTATTTAACAACAAATATTATTTAACAACAAATGACGTTTGCAAAAAAATATTTATATATTTTCGATTAGAAACTATAGTGTGATGTACATAAGTTATTGTACATAGTTACGTAACTTATATTATTGAGAGATCATGTATCCAGATCTGTTCATATAAATGTATAAATAAATTAATTAAAACTTATCATTGATAACGGATTTATGAATTAAGATATTCGTTCTGCTTTACGTTCTGATTTTTTGTTTTTATTTTAAGTACACTCTACGTCGAGCTTGAATAGATGCAGACTTTAATAATTAATAATGACATGATGAACATCGTAGTGCTAATTCAAATAAGATCATACCCACATTTTTAAAATCGGAGTTTCTGACCAAAATACAAATCGTCACCTGAGAACTTATTTGGCTCTAACTCCATTGAGACAATTTCGAGAAAACGATAAAAAAGATTTGCATTTGTGTTAAAATAGCAGCAAATTTTCGATTTTGATCAAAGTCGATGCTGAATATCTCATATTTGGTACGAGATATCAAAAAACGGATAACAAAGTTAGAAGGAGAATATATACCTCATATATATCCAACTCCTAACTCCATTCACCCAAAATGGCGTTTGTGCAAAATAAAATTTCAGGTGACGAAATGTTTTCGGTAAAATCAAAACCGAATTTTCGGCGATTTGGTAAATAAAGTGTTTCTAAATTAGGATACCGGTATTTAAATTGGTTTGGTAAGTAATGTTCTACCTAAACATATGCACATAACAAGTATCTTACTTATAAAAAGGTTGACAATCAGTTAGAATAGATATTTTATGATATAGATATGCGTTTTTGTTCATACACTCATAAAAAAAACCAAATAATTATTAGTTATTTACTATTAAAATTAGTCAATAGGATAAATTATTATTTTAATCGGTAAATACCATTAAATACAACAAAGTACTATGTAAGTTATATTGAGTTTATATGAGAAAATATTTATTATTTGTATACTATTAAATAAATAATTATTCTATTGTCCAATTTCAATGAGATTTTTTATGATTTATAATTTATATGAAATGTTAAAATAAAACGATATAATTCAGTATAAAAAACATTATATATATTACATACATGTATGTATTATTGGTACTACACAATATTTTGAATTTGAAAGTTCAAATTTAAACATTTTTCTCATAATCATTGATACTTGCCATCGAGACAAAGATTCGTTTTCAATATGTACTTCATAAATATCTAAAAGTCCCGAAGAACATGGTTTATCGTATAGTTTTCGAATGACTTTACATGTTCTTCCTTCAATATATATATTATTTGTTGATTGCAATATATTTAATACAATGATTACTGTATTATCTTTCAACAAGACACAATTATTTCGATTATCATCGCAATTCAAATAAAATTTACTGGTCTTTAATTCTTTATACTGAACTAGATTGTTATATTGAGAGTTGAATGTTAATTGACGATCATAATGTGGTTTTTGACAAACAATCCCATCTGAAATTAGTTGATGTTTTAACGGAATGGACATTATCTGCTCACCATATCTACGAGCCATTTGTTGAAGTGGTTTTTCCGGTTTTCTAACGTATGTTTTTATTTTAGATAAAAAATTTTCAAATGGAAATGCACTGAAAACATCTAAAGAACCAAATCTTCTAACGTCGTTACATATGTGAATTAAATTGTGTATATTATGAGATACATATTGTTTTCCGCAAATGATTTCGAATTGTTTTACAAAGTATTTTAATAAATCTTCAGCGTATTTTATGTTATACTCATGTTTAACTAATTCTGAATTTACCAATATTGAAACTGCAACGTGAAGAGTTAAAAAATGAACATACAATTCAGTTTTTAGAGAATCTTTTAAAACACTCGGTCCCGTATACAGTAGAAACTGTCTAAATTCTGTAGCTTTCCAGTTGCACATTTCTGATAACCCTCTCGGCCTTCGTGAAAATTCACATGGTATCATGTTACGCATAGAATTTAGCTTTTTCGAAATATTATTGATTTGGTTGTTACCCATTCTAACTGATAGTGGCCCTTTTTGCCAAAGAATCAAAAGTTTTTTTACAGTACCTAAACATATTAAGTGCATATAATCAAGTACAACATTACTTACCAAACCAATATTTGGTATTTCTATTAAAATTGTGTGGCCACGATGATATTCTTCATCTAATTTTAGTTTAAAGTCTTCATCTGTTCGTGCTCGACTTGGCTCTTCTTCATAAGGAAAACAAGTAGTTTTATTGATCGATGTGCCGTAAATTGTACACTTTGAACAACTTGAAAATCCATTATGACCTTTGGTGTTTAGGATAAAGGATTTTGCAGGAGCATCACACACAATAGCTGAAACAGAAATCCTAATTATTCTACCATGATACATAAAACCATTATCAATGACGTGTTTCAATTCATCAACAAATTTTCTTAAATATATGTTGGCCGATAAAGGTTTTTTTTCGCCATAGTATACACCAACCATTTGAACAGATCTGGATACATTATCTAAAACCAGGATAGGCCAGAAAGAACTGGACGATGATCTTGATAATGGTAGTCCATCAATATTAAATGATATTACAATATCAGTAACATCAGACTTATATTCACCAATGAACGATAGAAGTGCTGTTTCTAATCCAAAATGTAAATATTCACCTCCAGCTATATTCAAAATATTAGTAACACGAGGTGTTCCAAGTATTGTCCTCGGATCTTTTGGCAATGAACAGTTTGGAATACAATTGTTAAGTATAAGCAAAAGGCCATATATAGCATTGTGGCGAATATTGAACGTTTTGGCCCATTTTGCAAATTGTGGCAAAAATTCTGTTTCTTCGTTTTCATTATTTGAGTCGTTATAATCCACGTCTCCATCGATTTTATCGATTTCCTGATTCATATTCCATGATTCATATTCATCTTGCAAAAAGTGTCTTGATAAATTCAAATTTTGATTTTCTTCTTCATCCAA
Source organism: Dryomyza anilis (assembly GCA_951804985.1). NCBI lineage: Eukaryota > Metazoa > Arthropoda > Insecta > Diptera > Dryomyzidae > Dryomyza > Dryomyza anilis. Next base: position 20,049,344 of record OX638136.1, on the reverse strand, counting down.
AAACTCTCGCGATAAATTGTCATTTTCGTCACAGTCGAAACTGATGGAATTATCTCTCTGTTGGTTAGATGCCTTACTTAATTGAGTACGATGTACTATATTTTGAAGAACAGCTTCTTCTTGAATTATTCGTCTTTTGTGCCGAGACGAGTATGCATGAAACTCTTTTCTTCTCCGTTTAGTATCTAAAAGTATTAAAATTTAATTCATTGAACATCTAATATTATATGATACCATCAAACAAAAGCCAGAAGGAATTACTCTGTGCGGCACTTAGAACTCACTTGCCTCACATTGTTGTCCAAATTTACAATTAATTGCAGTTAAAATAGTTACAATAGTTTTGCATAGAAGTCGAAAATTAATGTTTTACAATTATATTGTATTTGATTGTTGCATTTAAGAGATGGACGCGTGCTTGATTTTGGAAGCACCAGCATCAACTACCACGCACGAAGATTTTTCACAAACTCAAATATTCTTACGTTAAACGAAAAATCACGTCACGCGCTCTTCTCTAGTTGCATATACAATATGATTCATTTGCAAATTATTTGCATTGTAGTAAAATTACTTTTTAATAGTAAATTCTGACGACAGATCATAAAGTGATAGGAGCATCACGCCACTATTCGGTTTCATTCCTTGGCCATGTTCCTCTTACATATATTAAAAATATATTTACAATTTTCGATGACATGTTCTTCTTCTGGATTATTGTTAATATATTTTCTTAACATTTGTTTAATTTGTTTATATGTTTCATTTAACAATAAAATTTATTTGAAATTAAAAAAAGTGACATTGAATTTTTAGAAAAATTATGATTATTATTGAAATTACTGAATACATTGAGAAGTCTGTCATTAATTGTTTCAAATTGTTTCAAGAAAAAAATATATAAAATAAAATGAAAAAATTTGCAATCGCGGAATTTGAAGATGGCCTTCAAATCGTGCCTACATTGTGGATGCAAGGCGATCGGAAGTGTTGGTGGCCTACAAATATAAAATCCAAACTTGCCATTAACCGCCTTGTGATCCGCGGAAATGAACCCACGGACAAGCAAAATTGGCAGTTATTGAATATAAAAAAAATGTTTGGTATGGCTGGTAAGTTAAATAATATTCCATGAGGACATTTTTACATCAGTTTTTTTTAAAGACACATGGTCGAGTGCCCTCGACAAGGTAGTCCAAGCGGAGGAAACGTCCAACTTGGACGACACGGATGCCGACGACACTAATGCCGACCGCGTGGCAATCAAAAGGCGGCGCGAAAGAGCCCGAGTATTGTTTAGCGATGACGAGGATGACGATGACCAAGGTAAAATTCTTTAAATAATTTATTTTAAATTACTTTTTATAATTAAATAAACGTAGAATTAAGTACTGTGCCGCCACACGCTACCTTTTTAAAGAAGACACGCCTTGAAAATACAGTAACACCGCCACACACTACCTCTACTCGTGGGATAACTGCGCCGCCAAAAGGTAACGCATCGAGAGGAGCAAACTTAGAAGAAGCATCGACATCATCAGGATATTACAGTGGTTCTACATTGGATACTCCATCAATGTACAATGGTTTTGGCATACGGTCATAACGGCCGAATGCATAACACTTAAATTGAAAATGTCATAACGCCCAAGTGGTTTTTTTTTGGGCATTATGACATTCAGTTTTGGCTTTATGACATTTTTTGTCATAACGCTTAACGCCCATTATCATAACACTCAAATTCGAAAATGTCATAAAGCCCAAAAAAAAAAAATGAATTTATGCTTTAAATTACTTTTTATAATTAAATAAACGTAGAATTAAGTACTGTGCCGCCACACGCTACCTTTTTAAAGAAGACACGCCTTGAAAATACAGTAACACCGCCACACACTACCTCTACTCGTGGGATATCTGCGCCGCCAAAAGGTAACGCATCGAGAGGAGCAAACTTAGAAGAAGCATCGACATCAGCAGGATATTATAGTGGTTCTACATTGGATACTCCATCAATGTACAATGGTAAGCTGATTGTTTTGGCATACGGTCATAACGGCCGAATGCATAACACTTAAATTGAAAATGTCATAACGCCCAAGTGGTTTTTTTTTGGGCATTATGACATTCAGTTTTGGCTTTATGACATTTTTTGTCATAACAATTAACGCCCATTATCATAACACTCAAATTCGAAAATGTCATAAAGCCCAAAAAAAAAAAAATGAATTTATGCTTTATGACATTGCATTTCGCCGATATGACATTTTGGTTTTCTGTTTTTGTACAATATAACCATATTTGGGCTTATGACATTTCGTGATTAGGGCATTTTACATTTGGGCGTTGTGACGTACGCCGATTATTTTATAACAACTTTCAGTGTGGCGAACCTATTTTATTACACACCATTGTATATAGTTTTTGCATCCCATATTTCCGATTATAAACTTTCAGATTTTCATTGGACCGACACGCCAAAAGCCACTGCTGAATCTAACAATGGTAATAATTGATATTATTTTTGTATTGATATATAGTATCTTTTAACTTCATATTGTATACACCAATTATAATAATGTTATATTAAATGTCAAACTAAATCTTCATATTTAGATGTCGATGATAACCATAAACGGTTCGTTACGCAAAAATTGATTGAAATGTCATATCGGCTGCGTGTAATCGAGGCAGCAGTTGAAAAGCTATCGAGTGTTAGAGTTGCAGAAAGCGAGAACACTGACATGGATGAAGGAATGGAGTTACCACTCAAGAGTGCCGCGCAGTTACTCGATTTTGAGAAATTTTTATATCGAAGTGAATTTAAAAATAAAATGGTAAGAACAACAAAAAACCAGTTGGGAAGGTTATATCACATGGGAAATTTTAAAGTAGATGTAATTATGATAGTTAGGATTATCAAAATTATAGTCGGTCTAAGCCGACTATAAATACCCTACACATATGTGTGGTTACCATTCATAGTGGTATATAGGTCACCAGGGTATACGAATCCTGAAAATAACTACAAACATTCAATCGCAGAAGAATTTTCATTCATTTGATACCCATATATACAAATGGGTAGGTGTACCGAATTTCGATTTTTTTTTGTGAACCACAAGTTTTTTCGCCGGAAAACATTATTATCATGTATTTGAGCATGATGTCAATATACATTTGACCAAAAAAGTTTACTTAAGCTCGTATACATTAAAATTGATCTGTATATGTAAATTTTATATGAGGTATTTGAACATAAGTGTTCGGATCATAGGTCACAATGGACCGATCTCGCCAATTTTTTCGCACATACAGCGTAGGTATATTAGTAATCTAAGTTATGAGTTTTAGATAAATATATTTCTTTACAGTTTTTACTTTATACATATAAGAATGTAATCTTTTTTGCAGGGGCGCATTCTTCGTAGAGTTGGGGGCAAGGATGTGAACACCGTAGCCTGTAGAATGATGAGGCAACTCATGACAGACGACGTTTCAGAGCTTTATAGCTGGGATGGCAGAAAGTCAAAACTGCAATTTAAAGATCTGGAGACTGCTAAGCTGCTGAAAAGTGAGTTATTTAATATAATATAAACATTTTAACATTGAAAATTTAAACGTTAGGAGAAATACACACGTTGTGCGGACCACATAGTACTGACGACGAAATAAAAACCAGTGTTTCTCGCTGGTTGGCGCAGGCCAAAACAAGGCGTACTCGGAAAGAAGGGAAGGAGAACGTAAATATTAATCAATGAATTGATTTGATTTTTTGATTTTTTAAATCTTATATGTTTTTGTTTTTAATTATTATATTTTACATGATAATTACAAATTATGTTTGCCTTAAATTTACATATGAAAAATATTGTTATAAAAAAATTGTACGAATTAAATTTTATAAAAAAAAATTCAATATTGGTTATGATTTATGTAAGTGCTATAATCATTATTAAATATATTGCCACAACATTGCCATTAAATTGCTGGATCATTGCATAAAATATTGCTGAAATATTGCTGCAATTTTTCTGCAATATTCCAGGAGGCGGACATAGATAGATTGCTGGAACGTTGCTGCAATATTTCTGGCAATATTGCAATCTTGCTGTGCAATGTCTCAGCAACGTTGCTGCAATATTTTCGTGCTGTAGGGGTTCGCTTAATTAAATAAATTAATTAAATCAAGAATAAGAATTAATTGAAATAATATTTGTTAAATTAACGCAGCTGGTTATTGATTGATCGTTATCATTTTAATTAATTCAATTAATGCAATAATTAAACTAACGATGTGACTTAATAGTTCCAACAATAATATTTGCTGAATTGGCAAAGGTAATTATTGAATCAACGTTGTCATTTAGAAAAATTTTAATTAATGCAGTAAATAAATGACTTATATTACGTAATAGTTCTAATTAATTTTTTTAATAACATTAACAATGCGAATGATTAAAATAACTATCTTTTTTTTTAATTTACAAAATAATTTAATTATTTCAACACCATTTTGTGTTTTTTATTTTCACCATAGTATTCCAACGGCATTTTTTCTGTATGAGTTTCCGTTAGTATTTCCATCAATGAAAACGAAGGGTTACAAGTACTAAGTGGCAAATTAGTGATGGTTTCAGGGTTCGACTATTTTTTTGTAAGTGGCAATTGTTTATTTTGGCGCCACAATAACAAGTTGTGCTCGAAAATGGCTTGGTCTCCAACCGGAAGATGTTTAAATAAGCATTCAATATGTTTGTTTTGCATGACTTCCAAAGATTTTGTTGTTATCATTTGTTCTGTATAAGAAAATGATTTTAATCTTTTATAAATACACCAATTTATTACTTTACTGTGTCATATATATGTGATAAATCCCACATCTGCATCAGGTTGTACAAATCTTCGTCAATAATTGCATCCATTTGCGGAGTTTGTACATCCGTCATCTCGAAACACTAAAATTATTTATAAAACTCTTTGAGTTTTATAAATTGTTTGCCAAATTCAATTTTTGTAATGCTGACCGGTGGCCCGACCAGATCATCTAGGAACAAAATTATACAATTAGTTTTTAGTGTGCAGATTTGTATGCTGCAAAATGTGGGTTAAATATTGTTTCTGCTCATTGCAATAGAAATAAATTTGTCCTGTCTTTGTTTTTATAATATATCGAATACGCATCAATCGAATTTCGTCTTTTAAAACAGCAGTACACAGATTTTCTTTATATGAGTATCCCCATATTTTCGCTTCTGAGTATAAATTTATTTTTTCGTCGATTAAACGGTTAAGTTGAAGACAAATATTATCCGTTGCAACGTTGTCAAATATTATTTTTTTAAAGAAATGTTCATTTTCACTGCCCCTCTGTAATCAGTAATGTGCAAATTTTAACTGATGTTTTATAGCAAAAGTTTTTGGTATATTTTTACGCGAAATAGTAACGTGAGAATATATTTTGAAATCTTTGTGTTTCGACTCGAATCTAAAATTCCAAAATGACCGAAGGGGGGCGTATTTTTATATAATATTAGGATAATGTGTTGGAAAATGATGTTTATGAGTTAGATTTTTTTAAATAAATTTATTTAAGCACTATTTACATTTTGTATTTTACATTTAATTTTTTCTATTAAAATGGGTGTTATTGCGTCGCACAGCAAATCATCTATTAATGAGAGAAAATTTATTACAAAAATTCAAACTTCATCATCATCAGGCACTATTTCTGCTAATATTATTGGTATAAAATGGCAAAATGCCATCATTTGCTTTGCAGACATTTTAGGTTTTATATTTTCTAATTTTTTGCATTTAATTTCTTTTTTTTTTCATTTCAGAATCGTGAATACAATAAATAAAATTTATAATTCGTTCATTTCAAATAGTAATAACAAAATATTTTACTTTGTATATGAAATAAAGTAGAGACTCGCGAATATTGTAGTAGCAAATCCCTTCGAATAGATCACGCATTAAATCTATTGAATAATTTTCAGTAACATGAAATGAAGGAATTTCATTTAAAACACAATTTGAAAAAATTCCGGTATTATGGTAATCATTTTTAAGAATAAAATAATTTTGAGTGCTTCGGAGATATTTTTCGCATTCTACACTTGATTTTTGTGCGTCCGATTTACCTATGGAACAAAACCGACAATAATATAGAGCAGAGAACGATTTGGAAAATTTTAAACAAGTGTTTAATCCTAAGTTATTACCGAGTATACCCGAGAATAACCCTATTATAAAATGTACTCGTGCTGACTTGTCATTTACTTTTATTTCAAGACCCATAACTTCTAATGCAATAAGCTCTTTAACTAATGGTTTTAACCAGTGTTGCTTCCTTTATCTTTGATATCGGATGATTTTAAAGAACCTTCAAGATGTATATTGCTTAATTTAGATGATTTTTGATTTAAATTTGGAAACGTGTAATAAAAGTTACAAATAGAATGTCGGTTCGATTTCGCTCCTAGCGGATTATTTATTCCAAAATCATCTAAATATAAATAATAAGTGTAATGACGGCGACACGAATGTTTAAATGAGTTGTGGAATTACAGTTAATATTGAAATGTATTCAAACTAATGAATATTTATACAAACAATGAAAATACAAAATGTAAGTGAATGTGACAAATGAATGACAATGTAAAATTGATGTTGGCTCAACCGCTCTCTTTGCACAACTGACTGCCTGACCGCGAATTAGTTCAGTCATTGTTGCCAACGTCGCTCGTGTCAAAATCCCTCCTATGAGTTGCCAGTTTGCGCCAACATTCCACCCCCCGTGGATTCCTTGCGGGATTCACCAAATATCAAAGCGGCTAGCTTGCTGGCTGGACGGCGTAGTATACCTTGCGCGGTACGGACTTCTGCAGTACGCACTTGCAAATCTGCGGCAGTGTATACCTTTGTTATGCGTCCTCGTTGCCACTGTCCTCTGGGCTGACTTGGATCACAGATTATAACCAGCTGTCCAGGCTGAAGCGGTGTGGCTTCCTCTCTCCACTTTGGTCATAACAGTAGTTGTGTCAAATATTCTGCCGTACACCGTTTCCATAATCGGTCCTTTAAATTCTGCGCAATTCTCCACTGTTTGTGCAGGCAAATCTTATCTTCAGTTAACTTTGGCGTTTGCGTTGAGTTAAGAAGGCCCAACAAAAAATGATTGGGTGTCAACGGCTCTTCATCTTCGGCATCTAAACGCAGGTCGGTCAACGGGCGGCTGTTGATAATGTTTTCTGCTTCAATAATGACGCTGCGGAATATTTCTAGCTTTGGTGTTTCCTCTTTTAGAATTCTGTGCAGCAGGCGTTTTACGCATCTCACTAGACGCTCCCAACAGCCTCCAGCATGTGGATTTGACGGACAGTTAAAAATCCAGTCTATGTTATTTTTTGATGATGATCTTTTCCATGATAATGGTTCATGACTAATTGGGACATATAATGATTTTTCGGCAATATGATAGGTCGACCTGCTGTGCTTGAAAGGCAAAAGGCGTTATCCATTCTTTCGTTAACCCTTAACAGCCCATCGCTATCGATGTACGGCGTCAACGAGTAAATATCACTATTTTTTGTTACGCATTTTGCTGTCCGCCAAAGTTTTATCTCTGGTGCGAAGGCTTCGCTCTGGACTTGCCGACATATGACAATTTCGGCTTTCCTTAGTTCTTCAGCAGTCACATCAGCTGTTTCTGTCTTTACTTTCATTCTAGCGTTGGTTGTAAAACGGAGAATCCAGGCAACAACTCGCATAGCCTTCAAGTAAGAGGAAAATTTAGTAATGTCAATAAAGCTCTTACCTATATTCTTCGTCTTGAGGAAATGTGCTGTTTTTTCTTCTATAGTACAGTGCGTCGAATTGAGGTGCTGCGGTTCGCAAGGCCAATATTTTTCAATGCTGGTCCTGTTGTCCATCTGGATGGTGACTCGAATTTTTGTGGCAGCTTAACTCTGATGGCATCATCAGCCACATTTAAATCTGTCGGCAACCAGCGCCACTGAGCAGGCGTTGAAGTCTCTAAGATTTCAGCAATCCTACAGCCGTCAAACTGTTTATATGCACGTGCAGCTGACCGAATCCAGAGGATGACTGTTTTAGAATCGCTCCAAAAGTGCGTGCTATCCACTTTGAAATCATGGCAGCTCTGGATTGACGTATGGAGACGATTGGCAAGAATTGCTGCTTGCAGTTCTAATCGAGGAATTGTCATTCCGCTCGGTGGTGCACATCTAGTCTTTCCTGCGACGAAAGCGACGTCCACTCTGGTTCCTTTTTTAATGCGCAGGTAGGCCACGGGGGCATATTCACTAGCACTGACATCAGCAAAAATATGTAGCTGTATGTCGTCGGCGGATGTCAATATTGGCGAATAGCATCGTCTAATTGAAAAGTTTGAAATCTTGTGGAATTCTTTCCACCATGTCCTCCATTGTTCATCCAATTTAGGCGGCAAGGGATTTGTTGTTTCCACATGGACTGCAATAATAGTTTTGTAAAAATTGTGTAGTTGGCTAAAAATCCAAATGGATCGAAGATTGACATCACGATTGACAGCATTTCTTTTTTGGTTGGTGCTCTGTTGTTCTTCAAGACGTCTTGCGGGACTTTCGAAAATTTGAAATGAAATTCGAAACAATCCGTTAACGCGTTCCAATACATCCCTAGAACCTTTTCAGTATTATTCTGGCGCTCCATATTGACGAAATCATTTAATTCAGTATCGTTGTTATTTAGGACACATTGAAGTTCTTTGCAATTTGAAACGAACTTGCGTAGCTGGAATCCAGCTCCAGCGTTTATTCGTATAGCTTCCGCTGTGACTTCTTTCGCTTATTTACGTCGCTAAAGCTAACGACAAGATCGTCTACATACATGTTCTCAATCGTTACCTTAGCGTCCCTTGGCATTAAGGCAGCGTTGTTGTTCTTTATATATTCGGCGCTGCACGGCGAGCAAACTGCTCCAAAAATCATTGAATTCATTGAATAAACTCGTACAGGCTGCGTTGACTTCCCATCTCTCCACTGAAAGTTACGAATCTTGATCAGCGGCTCTGATCTGTACTTGCGAAAACATTTCGCGCACATCTCCGGCAACAGCAACAACACCTTGGCGAAATTTGTGGATGATGGCCAACAGTGGCTTGGCATGCTCTGGTCCCTTTAGCAACGCAGAGTTCAATGATATCTTGTCTATAGCAGCAGCCGCGTCAAAGACCACTCGCAATTTGTCGGGCTTATGCAGGTTGAACACTCCAAAATTTGGGAGGTACCAAGTTTTGGGACCTTCTTGATTAGCCCTCATTGGCGTCAACAATTCGGCGTATCACTTTTGGATGTAACCCTCAATTTCGTCTATATACCTTTTTGCAAAAAAAGGATTTCGACTCATCTGCTTTCTAAGTTTAACAGGCGCGACTGCGCCATGGCAAAACTTTTTGGCAGCACAGAATCATCCTTCCGCCAGAGCAACCCAGTTTCATATCGCTGCTCTTTTCTTATTGTTGTCTCTGCTGTTATTCGTCTGGCGCGGATGTTCTCCTCTGATTCTAGTGCGGGTGCAGCCCTGACACCGAAACTCTTGATGTCGACATACTCCTCCACCAATTTGTGTATTGCTTTAAGTGACGATTCTTCTCGAACATGAAGTACTCTGGGTGAGGCTTCTTGTGACGCATTGAGTGGACCGAAGACCATCCAACCCAATTTCGTCCTGGCGGCAACTGGTTCATCTGGTCCTGCTTCGACTACCTTCTGAGAAACTCCAAGAAAGCAGTTATCTAATCCTAGGAGTAACACAGGTCTGGCGTCTTTGTAGTCTGCAATTGGAAGCATATTGAGATGATTATAGTTATCTTTGCAAAAAGATTGCTTAGGCAAATTTAAATTCTTGACAGTACGAATATTTTTTAATGTAAAACGTTCATTGTGATCACCACAGGCATTTATGTTGACGTTAACATTTTTAGAATTCTCGGTGAACTTTTTGTCACCGTACCATTGTAGTGTGAGGGGCATGGCGTGTCCCCTTAAACCCAAATGTTAGAGATGTGTTCCTCTAAGAGAGATACGGACGACCCTTTATCTAACATGGCGTACGCGGACATTTTTCCCAGCGGTCCTGACAGCTCTACTGGTATAACCTTAAACAAGTGAGTCTGCTGTGGCTGGCGGCAATAAAAACACGCTCAGTCTCTTGCTCCGCGTTGCTTCGTGACGCAACATCCTGGTGCAACAGTTGATGATGTACTCGGCTGCATCCATTGATGCTACATGATTTTCAATTCGACACGTTATGGCCTTTTTACAGACATGCAAAACACAAATGATTGCGCTTGACCACGGTCCATTTGTCATCGGCTTGCAAATCCTTGAAGGTTGTACAGTCACTGACTTTGTGACTCTGACTGCATTGGATACACTCTGGCTTTGGCTGGTCGTTCTCACTGTGACTATTGTGCATCACTCTTCTGGCGGCGGTTCCTGAAACAGGTTGGCGATTAGTAAAATTGGCGGTACCTTGGCGTGGTTGTGCTGGATGTGGCTGTGATCTCGAGGCGGCGGCATTCTGTGGCATAAAGCTCACGACTTTAGCGAGATCACTTATCCAGTCGGCAAATATTTGCACAGTAGGAACTGAAATTACGGTGGCGGCATGTCTACTCCATTCATACTGCTTCGACGGTGGTAACTTGGCAACCAATTGTTCCAACAACGTTGGGTTCATTAAATGATGTTGACATTTCGCAGACTTAAAGAATGCGACGATGTTTCTAACACGGTTAGAAAAAGGCGATAACTTTGTCTAGACGAGCTTTCTCCAGTTGCGATCGCACGATTATGTCTGGACGTCCAAATTTGAACTGCAGTTCTGCAATAACGTTATTCACGTCCTCAGGGTATATTAGCAGTGCGGTGACTGCTTGGTTGGCTTCACCCTGCAGAGATTTGTGGAGTCTCATCAAATTTTGACGATTGTTATAATTAAACTAGGCTGTGGTCTGTTTATAATTTGCCAAAAATAATGGCCCGTCTTCGGCAGCTCCATCAAATGGTGGCAATGGATACAACTTAGCCCGAAAATCATCACTGAACGGCAAGATTGCCCTGTTATTCATCGTGGGCTCATTAGAGGTTAGCGACGGCGTAAGTGGCGAAGGCGGTTGTGCTGGCATTGTCAGACTTGATTGCTGCTGTTGATTTGTATCAGCGTCCACTCGGGCCCGTAAACTGCTTACCTCCTGCTGACTGCGGGAGGTTTCCTGACGTAGTTCCTCAACCGACGCTCGTAGTGCGTTTATGCCCAAGATTAATTCTGACATTTGCACACTGCCCACATTATGTGGAGCTTGCGTACTTGTGGCACCATCAAACTGCTGGCCTTCCTCCATTTCGGGTGAACTTTTATTTAAGCTCTCAGCTCCAGTGGCGTCTTTATTTTTATATATAATTTTTTTTTTTTTTCGGCGTCAGTCTCGAAGTTTTTTCCTCGCGTTCAAACTCAACGACGACCGTTTTTTATTCAAATATGCAGCGGCAAGTAACGGCGATGTCGGCAGAGACGTCGGCAGTGACGTCGGCTTCAGCAAAAAAACGGGGTCGGCAGTGGTAGAACCAACAATTTTTAAAACGATGTAATGACGGCGACACGAATGTTTAAATGAGTTGTGGAATTTATTAATTAAAAGTCTGGATTACAGTTAATATTGAAATGTACAAACTAATGAATATTTATACAAACAAAGAAAATACAAAATGTAAGTGAATGTGACAAATGAATGACAATGTAAGAATGTGAATGATGATGGCTATGTTTAAGAATTGATGTTGGCTCTACCGCTCTCTTTGTACAACTGACTGCCTGACAGCGAATTCGTTCAGTCATTGTTGCCAACGTCGCTCGTGTCAAAATCCCTCCTATGAGTTGCCAGCTTGCGCCAACAATAAGAAATACAAAATTCGTTCGGATATAACAGTTCTTTTGATTTCCATAGCTCTTCTTGGACAAAATATTTCACATTAGAGTCTTTTTTTAATAATTCAATATTGTTTTTTTTTATATATATTTTTCAAATTAACATCGATTTGAAAAATTTTATGAAATTGAAATGAAAGTGGAATAACGATTCCGCTGGACAATTTGTTTCGCGTAAGTCCACTTAATGCAATTTTAAAATTATTGATTTCCGAAACAAGCTCATTTTTTTCAGTGACTTCATTAAAATATGTTCGTTTTACATTTTTCGAATAAACCACGCAAATCTTTAATGATTCTACTGATCTCAGATTTTGCACACGTTTCAATCAAATTTAAAACAGGAAATAATATAAATTCCTCAATTTTTTCATGAATTTTAAAAACATCTGCACGACTTATATTGTTAAGGTTATGCAATTCAACAGAAAACTTTTCAGCTGAATTTAAAAATTTGAAAGGTTCTCTTTATAACCGTTTTTTTTTTTCAGCAGGACAAACATTTTCAAACAGATCGGCTTCAACTTCGCCACCAACAACAACGCTATTTATAATCGGTGTAATAGCCGAAGGCAAATTTTTAGTGATTTCAAAACATGTCTTGTCGTGAATTCTGAAAATATGCCGTTTGCCCACATTTCACAACACTACACACAAATTTATCTTTTTGATTTAACAAATGTTTATATTTTAGGTGTTCAATATAAACATTTGTGTCCACAAAAACTTCATTACAAATGAAGCATTTCAGGTTTACTTACCTATCACAACAACTGCAAAAATATAAAAAATCCAATAACTGCAAGAAACCGACACAACCTAACTCCAAAATTATCACGTTCAACTGAATAACAGGCAATAATTTTTCTGTATGCTGGCACAACAACAGCGAGCCAACTGAACTCACACAACTAAGGAAGGCAAGAAGTGTGTATACGCGAATTCGAAACGAGATGCGGCACTACAACTAAGATTCACGAACGACTGAACTGAGACGATTGAACAATAAGCAACAAGTGTGTATACGCGAATTCACAACGAGATGAAGCTGACGCCGATTATAGTTGCAGAGTTACTTTTTATGCAAATTATGCAACATTCCTAAAACTTAATGTAGTAAATTAAATAAAATTGGATTAATCAACTATATTATAAATCACACGAAGAAATATATATATATATATATATATATATATATATATATATATATATATATATATATCTATATATATAAAAATGAAATGTCCTGTGTGTGCCAGAGCATCACGGGAGAACGAACTGACGGATTTGCCTGATTCTTTTTGTATTTTGTTCGTGTAAACGCAAGAGTGGTTTAGGAAAAAAGAAAAGTCGGAAAACCCCAAAGGAAAAGCCGAAAAAATCTAAATTTGACCCTAGGAACTTGAAATTTGGACTGGGTGTTGAATTCCTGACGTGAGAGCGCACTACGAAGGGATTTTTGGAAATTTTTCTTCTAAGGTACAAACATGGGCGTGGCAAAAGTAAACTTTTAATTCAAAATATCTGTATAAGATAGCCACAGTTATGAAATTGGGCTCAGTAATGTATTTTGTGGTTGTTTATATTTTTGCTAAATGTGGGCGGAATTTGATAAAGGGGAGTGGCACTTCCCATATAACCATAACTTTTAAAATGCTATAACTCCTAACCAGAGTTATGTAAATTGGAACAAAGGTTCATATTAAAAAGTAAAATCGTCACGTAGAATGTGGGCGGGATTGTATAAAGGGGCGTGGTATCTTTATACAAAAGGGGAGTGGCACATCCTGACATACTAAAAGTAGAGTTATAAAAATCAAATCAAGTGTTCATATTTAAAACTCCGATCATCACGTCGAATATGGACGGGATTGGACAATGGGTCGTGGCACCTCCCATATTAAAAAAAACCTTAAAATTTGCTATTACTCTTTACCTAATAAGTGCAGAGTTTAAAAAATTGAAACAAAAGATTATATTAAACATTGTAATTGTCACATAGAATCAGGGCTGGAAAAAAATCCGGATACTTTGTGAAAAAAAATTCACCGTCTTGGATCTGGAAGCCGTTTTCTTCAGATCCTATTAGATTCAATCAATATCTACCGCTTCAAAAATTGTCATAGAATTGACTTGATTTAAATCCATGGTTTCCGCGACTACATCATTAAATTATTTGGATCTACATAAAGGCCTAAGTTGGGTAATATGTATGTTGGCTAATATAATATATGAATCATTTTATTACCATCTTCACCAGAGATTTCATCCAGCAGTGGTTAATTATTTTCGATTTATATATCAAATTTTTAAATTTTCAAAACATAAATTGTAGCCTGAAAACCACAAATATATTTCCTTAGTTATAATTCGAAAAATGTTCAAACATAAAAAAAAAACCAAAAATCTTGGAATTTTTAAGTGGATGAAATCCAAAAAAAAAAACGAATCGATTTTTTGCGAGTGGAGAGCCGTGCGTAGAATTTGGACGGAATTGGACAATGGGACGAGACACCTCCCATATAACAAAAAATTTAAAAATGCTAAAACTCCTGACTTAATAAGAGCAGAGTTGTACAAGTCGAAACAAAGGATCATTTTTAAAAATGTTAATAGTCACGTGGAATGTGATCGAGATTGGAAATAGAGGCATGGCACAATGATCAATATGGGCGGGAAAAGGCGACGTAGATATGCACTAAAATAGGACGTAAATGTATCCACACTTTATGAACGATATAGTTTTACAATTACAAAAACTTTACACGGGCGAAGCTGTGAACGGGTCCAGCTAGTATATATATATATATATATATATATATATATATATATATATATATATATATATATTAAAAAAATTTAAAAAGCTCTTATAGAAAAATTTAATTATTTTAGTTTTTAATTATGAAAATAAAAAATTCTAAGATTCCAATTAATTTAACTGACCTATATTTGAAAATTTTTATTATTTTTAATGGCTTCACAAAGAAAACAGAATGTTTATGAGTGTTGCTACAAATAATTTGAAAAAAATATACTTTCTATAACAATTCAAATATGCAGTAAATACAATTAAATTTGTAGTAATGCTTTGGCAGCAAAACTATTATTAATTTCTAAATATCACAACATTTGTCCTAAGTAATTTGCAAGTACAATGGTGTTTAGGACTTTATTTTTTTTAGGGCTTATTACATATACGAGAAATGTTTCTAAGCTGAGAGGTATTTAGTCGGTGTTCACTGAAAAAAATTAAAATGTAAAAAAAAATTAATTATTGTACATTTCGTATTTAATAACAATTTTGATTTAACACAGACTTTATAGCAAAATCTATATTTAAAAATGGAACGAAATTTAAGAATTATTATTTTTTACTTAAATTTTGAAAAGTAGTAGTGGTTACAAAAGAGTAGTGAAACAATAAATACACAAACTCTGGATTGCTCTTTTCTTAACATCGCCTACCAGCTTCATGGCCAGGATTTTCGTTCAGGGGGGTTTTTGAAAAAAAATATAATAACTTTTAAGAGAGTTCCTAAAAATACATTCGCGTATAACAATGAATTATTTTTCAGTTTTACTAATTCTGATTATGTATGTTCAAATTATAAATTAATTTGAGATTATTCCGTTCGGAAAAATATTATATTCAATATTATCACGAATAACTAAAATGAAAAGAAAACGTTTTTTCATCAAAAAATAATCATAATTTATCATATTAAAAAAACCAAAAATTGTTAAGTCTACCAAGTAAAAAAGTATTCTAACTCCAATTTGGTTTGTATGTTTTTAAAATTGTTAATTTTTCTACGAATTTTATTTTATGTTTTATATGTTTTAAATTTTTAAAATGAGTTTTATTTGTTTTCTATTGTTAAATTAATAAAAATTGTTCACTATTTTAAAGAATGTATAATGGTATTTATATCATTTCAGAGCGGGGGTAGTCAGAACCCCTATTACAACCTCCCCATCTGGCTACGTGCCTGGCGCCTACTATGATCATTTAGATAAACATTCAAATAACGGAAAGCAAGGTTATTTTTGCTTTTATATTTTCACGATATAATAAAAAATAAATGATAAAAACAAGGGATTTATAAAACGATAATCAATGCTTAAGTTTGAGAATGATATTTATTGTGTTGTAAGAGGAAACACTTTAATTTAATGTTTTAATATATTTAGCAAATGAGTTTAAAAAATGAATTATTTGATTTAATGTATTGATTATTTATGCTAAATTAATAGTGTTTGCTATATTTACGTCCAATATTTTTTTCTGTGTAGGTATTATTAGTGTGTATCAAGCATAATAAGTACAGTCGTACTATTGTTAATTCAATATAAACTATGAAATCATAAATTATTAATTTTTATTAGCAAAAAAATCCACACTCACTCCCAAAAGCACTATCTTTCGTTTTTCTGAAATGGTTCGTTTTTTCGAAATGGTTCCGACATTTGATATTATCCAATTTTGCTTGCGCACTGTATGTACTAAATACATGGACTAAACAACGCTCTACAGGGTGTAAATATCTCACAGTTTAATGCTTTCTCTAAAAAAAAGCGCAGAAAAAAAACACTAAAAAACACAGACAAAATATTTGAAAATAAATTGAAATTTCTCGACCTATTTTTAACATCAATTTTAAAAATGAAGGACTCAAAATAAATTGTAAATTTTTTTAAAAAAATAAAGTAAGGTAATTAAGCAAACATTCATTAGAATCAAAAATATTGAAAATCCGTTTACGTTTTCTATATTTTTTTCATTTTCAAATATTTGGTTTAAAAAAAAAAAAACAAATAATAAGTGTAATACCCACAAGTTGCTTTTAAAAAAGTTTTGTATTAGTCTGGGTATTTGCAAACAAAAATACACGGTGAGAAAATATACATAACTCTTAAAATAGTCATTCAAATGTAACGCCGTATATTTTGTAAAATAAAACTAATAATTAAAATGCAGTGCTTGATTTCAGTACGATGTCCCCTGGAATCGTATATGTCGAATATAGAATATGTTTCCTTATAGTATTAGTTTTCTATAAAAAAATCCCGATGAAGTTTTTTCTTAAAGTCTCGGAAACTCGATTTCAATATGAGTACCATATGACTAATTCACATATTTTGCCGTTATCAAAAATGTAGAATACCATGGTCGATTGTTTAAAATGAAATACACAGTGAAATTATTATTTTCGGTATACAAATACAAATGTAACCCCATTTTTTGTATCATAAAACTAATATCTCAATTTCATCGGTATGATGTCCCCTGAAATCGTATATGTCGGATATAGAGAATGTTTCCTCATACTTTTAGCTTTCTATAAAAAATTCTTAAATTCTCGGAAAATCGATTTCAAAATGAGTACCATATGACAAATTCACATATTTTGTATTTATTACTATTTTTTTCTATGTATTTCATCTAAATCTGAGGTTAAACGAATTCAAAACTGCTTACAAATGTCATTATTTCATAAAAAAATTCACTTGGAGAAAGATTCTAACTGGCTCGAAATCTGTAAATTGGTATAAAATCTTCATGTAAAATATACTTTTATCATGTTTATGACCAGATTTAGAAGTTATATCCTCTAAATTGATGGTACACCGACTCCAGAAAATTTGTTGAATACCATGGTCGATTGTTTAAAATTAAATATACTGTGAAAAAATCATTTAAAGTAAAACCAGTTGGGAAGGTTAGATCACATGGGAAATTTTAAAGTAGGTGTAATTATGATAGTTCGGATTATCAAAATTATAGTCGGTCTAAGCCGACTATAAATACCCTACAAATATGTGTGGTTACCATTCAAAGTGATATATAGGTCACCAGGGTATACGAATCCTGAAAATAACTACAAACATTCAATCGCTGAAGAATTTCCATTCATTTGATACCCATATTTACATATGGGTAGGTGTACCGAATATCGATTTCTTTTTTGGTGAACCACAAGTCTTTTCGCCGGAAAACATTATTATCATGTATTTGAGCATGATGTCAATACATATTTGACCAAAAAAGTTTACCTAAGCACGTATACAGTAAAATTGATCTGTATATGTAAATTTTATATGAGGTATTTGAACATAAGTGGTCGGATCATAGGTCACAATGGACCGATCTCGCCATTTTTCGCACATACAGCGTAGGTATATTAGTAATCTAAGTTATAAGTTTCATTTATCTAGCTCTTCAATTTTAAAAGTCTTAGGGATTTCAACAGACAGACAGACAGACGGACAGACGGACAGACAGACGGACAGACGGACATCGCTAAATCGACTCAGGAGGTCATGCTGATCAAGAATATATATACTTTTCCATACCGGAGATGCTTCCTTCTGGGTGTCACAAACGGCGTACCAAACTGAATATACCCTTTCACTCTTAGTGTAGGGTATAAAAATACTACATCAATATTGGTGTAATTTTATAAAAAAATAAAAAATATTTAAATTTTTTTAACATCAATTTTAACCATGAAGGACTCAAAATAAATTGTGGGCTGGTACTTTTTAAAAAATTAAAGTAAGATAATTAAGTAATCTTTCATTATAATCAAAAATATTGAAAATACGTTTACGTTTTTTATACTTTTTCATCTTCAAATATCTGGTTAAAAAAAAAAATAATAATAAGTGTATTGATTGATTGAAGGAGGGGAGAAAAACCCCTCTGTGCATAGCATAGAGTACACCTAGGCCATAAAATAGGCCCGTTGTAACCCCTCGGATCATGAGTTGTCTGTAATGTGTTGTAGCTGATATGCTACTCAGTGGAGTTTATAAATTCCGTGGATTTGACAAATTTTCTTAGTACTTTCCAGTCCAAGCTTCCCAGTTGTTTCAATTATAAAATAAGCGGAGCTCCAAAGTGGATGAATCTTAGTCTGGCAAATGCCGGGAAGTGACACAAGTAGTGTTCAAGCGTATCTGTCTCTTCCTCACAGGCCTTGCAGAAGTAAGAGTCGACTCTTCCCAATTTGAAAAGATGACCTCTTAGCTCATTATGGCCCGTGAGGATGCCTGTGAATTGTTTTAACTCCTTTTTATTAAGCGTTAGAATTTTGTTTGTTTTGGATTTGTTTTGGGGGCCCCATAGCCATTTAGTTGCTTGGCCCATGCTCGATTCTTCCCATGATGTTTTGTGAAAACGATAAGCCCATGAGCTTATCTCGATTTTTAGAAATTGGAAAGGTCTGCCGGTTATAACTGAGATTGTGTTTATTTCTGATCCATTTCACGTCGGCTGTTTCGTTCCCCTCAATGCTACAGTGTCCTGGGTCCCAGATAATATTCAAAGTGTTAACAAGTAAGAGATCAGCAATGGCCTATTTTCATTGTAGAAGCACTCTTGCTTTCACCTTGTCCGTGGATAAAGCTCTAATGGCAGCTTGACTGTTTGAGAAAATTTTAATACACTTGTCTACACAGTGAGTGCTTTGTATAAATTTTGCCTCTTCTGCTATCACCATTACTTCCGACTGAAAGACGGTGTTGTGGTCATACAGCTTTCTTTTGCAGAAAAGGCTTCACAGAAAAAGCCTGCTCCAGTGTGACCGTTTAGTTTTGATCTGTCAGTGTAGAGTTGGATCCCCGGATTGCTAGACAATACCTGACCGTTGTTCCATTCCTCCCCAGTCGGGAAAGCGAACTTTGCGGCGGTATGATTGGTTTCCTCCGGGATGCGGTCGCAGTTCCAATTACCTGTAGAAACAGTATTAGGAATTGAGTTAATTATGGTTTGGTGATTGGTTAATGTCTCGGAATTGTGCCATCCCCCAAGGATGTTTAGTCGAGCCGCTGCGACCACGGCCTCATATTTAACTTTAATTTGTATTGGACATATGTTTAGAATAGTCTCAATGGCTTTGGTCGAAGTGGTAGACATCGCTCCTGAGATGCCGAGACAACACGCCTGTTACACTTTCTCGACTGGTTTGATGTTACATTTTCGTCCCAAAGCTGACCACCATACAAGTGACACATATGTGAGTATTGTCGTACAACGCTGGTGAAAATCCAGTGGGTCATCTTTGGTCGAAGTCCCCATGTAGGGGGACTGCTGGTTGCCCAAACCCCTTAAGTTTAGAATACAAGAATACTCCAAAGTACTTGACTTGACCTGTAAGTGCCAGTATCTCTCCGTTTACCTGATGAAAACGTTGCTAGATAGCTTCCTTTTCCTAGTAAAGAGACAGATCTCAGTTTTTTGGGGGTTTATATTTAATCCCCTAGGTGATGACCATTCAGCCGAGATATCCAAGGCTTCTTGGATTCGTCTAGAAGGGAAAATAGGATGTGTCGCCGAGGCAAGGATGGCGATGTCGTCTGCGTAGCAGACAGCATGTAAACAAGCCTCGGTTAGTCTTCTTAGGAGACTGTTTATGGTGATGACCCAGAGTAGCGGTAAGAGCATGCCACCCTGTTGGGTACCGCGAAACACCCTTCCCCTTAGAGTAATATTGCCCTGCTGACAAGTGATAAATCTGTTGCACAACATATGACGTACCCAGTGTAAAATAGCCGGGTCTACGTCAAAGGAGGCAAAGGACGAGATCAGTGTGTCAGTCTGAACGTTATTAAAAACACCCTCAACATCTATGCAGGCTGCTAGAGTGAGTCCATTTAGGTCCATAGATCTTTCAATTTTGTTAACCACCTATGTATGCATGTTGCTTAAATTTAAGTTGCTCATAAGGGATTTTTTCCTTAACCATGGTGTCGCATATGCGTTCCATTGTTTTCAGTAAGAAGGACATTAGACTTATGGGTCTGTATGCCTGGGGGGTTGAGTAGGTTTCTTTACTAGGCTTAGGTATGAAAACTACTCTTGATTCTTGCCATGTGAGGGAGGTATAGCTCTGATTAAAGCATGCCTCATTAAGCCTGGATAGTCGGACGAACAGGAGATCCACTGCCCGTTGTAGTAGGGCTGGGAAAACTCCATCTTGCCCTGGGGCTTTATATGGCTGGAAGCTATGAATTGCCTTCCCCACTATATCGGTGGTGATGGCTAAGTTGTAGGAGTATTCAGAAGTTTCCCAAAGCCTCGTCTTATCTGAGTTATCGAAACAGTTCGGGAAGTGCTCCTCCATTAGAATCTTTAGTCCTCAGAGTTACCTGCCCTAACCCCCTGCCTGTCTATCAGGAGTTCCGGTTGGAAGTGGGTTTTCGAAAGGAATTTCTTAATTCTTGCGGTTTTTGTAACATAATTAACTTGTGCACAGAAGAGTCGCCATGAGCCTCTTTTTGCGGAGCGCATATTATTTTTTGTATACACTGAGTTTTTGGTAGTAGAGATCCCAATGCTCTGTAGTATTTAATCTTTAAGCTTTATTGAAAAGTCTCCGAGTACCCGTTCTTAGGTTTTTCAAAGCCCCTGTCATCCAGTGTTTTTCCTTGAAAGACTCTCGGGTGCGAAGAAGGCAAGCCTCTTCGAATGCTTGTATAAGGCTATTTGTTACGGTTTTGACCTCCCCGTCAATATTATATGTAGAACTTAAAAGGGGGAGATACGTCTAACGCATTCTTTAAAAGTCTTCTGAATAGAGCCCACTTAGTTTTCGCTAAACATAGGTGGGGGTAGGTTAGGAATAGATAGTTTAAAACGGACGTATCTATGATCCGAGAGTCAGTCTAGAACCATATCAAGTATGTTTTTAGAGCAAAAAGTTATGTCAAGTACTTCACTACTGACTCTAGTGATGAAAGTGGCAGAGCAATCAACGTTTGGGGTCAAGAGATCATACGCATTAATAAATTCAAATAGGGCATGTCCCCGAGAATTACACTCGGAGCATCCCCATGTTGTATGGTGAGAATTGGCATCTGCACAAATTATTAATTTCTTACCTTTTTCGGCAGCAAACCTTGTAGTCCTCAGCAGTTCCTCGGATGGTGGAGGTTCCGGGGAGTCAGGAGGGAGATATTCTTAAGCCAGCATGAGGCCACCGCTCCCGTCCAACATTGTGGTGGTGTCTGAGGAAGACTGTTAAAAGAAAAGTTAAAATCCTATTTACAGATAATGCAGGTCCTAGGGCGGCCTGCATTGAATGAATAAAATATTTGTCACCCCAACCAGCAACCCTGTCATTTACAGTCCAGGGTTCCTGGATCAGCCGCCGCCAGTCGACTCCTATGGAGGTCGATCTGCGTAAGCAGTATCATTGGGCGAGTAGCTTATCCTCCTGAGAGGGCGTAAGGGTGTCATCAGAAAATTCCGATAGGCCCTCGTCCTCTCCTCCGCACGTCCCTTGTTCTTTGGTCGGGTTGACCTGAACCTCCCTACTGCCCGCGGCCTCGACCTTATCCTTTCTATCATCCTCGACCGGACTGGGAAGTTTGCCCTTGGATTGCTGTTTCCCGGATTGGGCCCTAGCTCCGACAGGTTTTCCGACCAGCTTAATGGTCACAGATGACGTAAGAAAGAAGGCCGGACCTCCAGACTTCTCCAGCATCGTGATGGATTTTTGGTCAATGCCCATAATGATAAGGTTTCCATCGGTCATCTCATCCCTGTGGAACACCTCCCAAAGTTCCACTCTCAGCCCACGGTTCTGCCTCGCTAGAATCCTAAGGATATCACACGTGGGTCGCTTCGCCCCGTTTGCTCTGACGAAGAAGGTTGCCTTACGCAGAACGGGTATGTCGCTCATAGCCACAAGCCGTAGCTTAACGTCTGCACATGGCGCAGGCAATTCTTCCACCAGATTGCGCAGGGTGCAAAGATACCACGGTGATCCTATAGACTGCGCGGACAAATCTGCAGTATTCCAGATGGATTTCGGGGGTGCTGTCAGAACACTCGATAATCGAGTTCGCAAGTGCGTCATTCCACATTTCCTCCAGCAGCCCCCTTTTATTCTCATGTTGTATGTTAACGTCCTTCTACTAGGACTTTAACTTCATTCATCTTTTTTATACTTACAGAGTCCTTTTTACTTTCTTTTTATTATTTAAAACAACCGGGTCTTTTTTTACTTTAAGACACTTTATTTCGCTTTAAAAGTTGGTTACACTTATACTTAACATTTATTAGTAGACACTTCAGCTTATCGGAAACAATTGATTCTTAGTCTATACTTAACTTCTACATAACACCTCGTATTCTTATAATTTCACAATAAATTGAGTAATTTCATCATGCTAAAATAACTTAGCGTATTTATAATTTCACAATAAATTGAGTACTTTCATTATTCTAAAATAACTAAGTCAGCATTTATTTGTGTGATCTGAGTGACCTATTTAACGTGGGCGCGTATACCTGTGGTGTGTTAAGCGGTGTGCGCCAAGACAATGAAATGCTGTTTGTGTTTAACATGCATAATGCTTAACCCTAAAAGTATGCCATAAAGAAAGATATACTGGTTATGTTATGCTGTGGATCATAAGCACGCTGTAAGTTCCACGATTATGATACACAACAGTGGATCATATGTAAGCTGTGAACTCTACGATTATGATACACAACATACCCACCCCCCCTTATTGAATAATAGTTTTTTTTCTTTTGTATTATTTTAATTATTTATGAAGAGAAAATTATTATTAAAAAGAATAATAGTTTTTTCTGTTTACATTGTTTTATGTGGTATAAATTACGTTAAGTTCTATTAGTTATGAAGTTATGATCTTTACTTATATAATATTTAATGGATAAGTATTAGTAAATTAAGAGTTGTAATATCCAGTCATATATAATAAAAACCTGGTCCCGATGTTCTCGTTGCTGACTGCTGCTGTTCTGCAGTAGTTCGATGCGTTTTTGTTATTTCTGACGTATTGGCTTCTATTTCATGTGACTTCGTTCGTTGACTTGCTATGGGTGTTGTGGTGTTTGGTTTCTGTGTTGTTGATTTCCGCAATGACCCGATTTTTTCGAGTGGTGATTTCTTGCTGGGAAATGTATTTGACACCATTTCAAGGTTTTCCTTAGCCGCTTCTACATCTATTGTTGCTACTGGTGATTTATTTGTATTAAATTCATCGGCTTTTATTGTTGCTTTATTTTTAATTGTCGAGTCTCCTTTTGATTGCAACATGTTCACAGGTATCTTTAATATCTGTTCTGTGTTGAATCAGCGCGACTTCAGATAGTGTGTTGCTAGTTGTTATCATGGTTCCTGGACGTTTGTATAGTGTAATTTCTTTGTCCGTATGTTGGCTAACCAAAATGCATTTGCTGTGATCTTCATTCGTTAGACCTATGTATTTGCTCCGGTCTTCTGCTTCTGATATGTAGTCATATGTTGTTTTAACCAATGCATCCCATTCTTCATTAATATTTGTGGGTATTGGTTAAATTCTATATAATGTGAACAACAAATCATCAGGTACTGGTGTCTTGATGACTATTATTAGGCCGTCTGTGTCTGGGAAAATTCGTACTGTTGATGCACGGTGCATTTCGAATGATTTTTGTATGAACCACTTCGCCTCTTAACGTGAGCATTTCATCTAACTCGCTCTGGTCTATAATTGTCGGGTGTAATCGTCCCTTGTATAGATCATCTATGATTGCCATTTCCATCAGCTGTTGTCTTTAAATTTCAATTAGGTTTGCATTATTTGTAGATTGAATTTCCAAGGTATCCATCATGAATAGTAAATGACTAACTTGTTGGTTTATTTTTTCATTTATGTATTTTTGTGTTCTTATTGTTATGTTTAACACATTTTGCAGATGTTCGACTTCCTTCAAGGAATTCAGTAAGGGTTCTGCTATCTTGTTATAATTTGATGAAATCACCGTAATTTGTCTTTTCATAATTTCGTATGTTTTATGTTCATTATCTTCAATGTCATTGAGATGTTTATAGATAGTCCCAGTTGAGTCCTTCGCCAATGAAATTGAGTGATCTCTTTTGTCAGTTACTCTTTATTGTGCGCTTAATAATTTCTTAATTTTTCTGTAGTGTGGCTATTATTGCCGTGGTTTCCCGTGTTGCTGCTATACATGATCTTTTTATGCTGGGTCCGTTTACATTGGTGCTCATTTGTTCGCACATTATATTTGCCGTAATTATGAATTTGTTTGTCAGCTTCAGGAAATCGTTCAGTTGTAGCGGCTTAAATTTATGTTTTATGGTCCATTCATCATTGTGGAACAAATCATCAGTTGTCTTCTCAAAGAATAATCTTGTATCATTAATTGAAGTCTGCGTGATGTTGACTGCTTCCTTGGCTGCCAACATCTGGACCAGTGTGACAATTCTAATCATTATATTGGTTTCGCTCTTTATTTCATATTGTAAAAAGACGAAATTCCATTTTTTACATATATAAATGGAATCATTAATAATTTTATGTAGTTTCCTTATAAATATTGTTAATACATATTGTTAATATAATAATAATAATAGTTTGGCGCTACAGTCCTGTATAGAACTTCTCTCACCATTTTGAGCTGTGCGTGTTATATTCCAGGAGCCGAATCCGAACGGCGGGTGAGAGCTTTTTCATAGGAAATGGTTTTACTCTCGTAGGTTTGCCATTTACTGACGAGAGGTAGCGCGGTATAAAAAAATGTTTCTATGAAAAAATGTTGTTAGCCCCAGTCCAGGCTTGAACCGGGGACCTTTCGGCTCGCAGTCCAACGCACTAACCACTGCGTTGGCCATAATTATACTTTAAATATTTATAGTAGTTAATATATGTGTTAACATGTACTATATGATTTAGTTTAGAAACATACATTTAGATAATTTCCGTATTGTTGTAATACAAAATGTTGTATATACAATCCCAGTAGTACATGGTTAAATGCTAGTCATATTCAATAATACTTAGCTATTTACTCATGCACTAACTAAGTATTTTCTATGTATTAGGAAATAAGCGCGCGCGACTTCTTAGCATTACATAAATGTATTTGCTATATTAAATTGTTAAATATTTAATTTTGTACATCTCAATTGTACTTATTTATTTTCATTACCGTGTAATGATGAATTTAAAACGTTTGTTAGTTTGCTATATTTATGAATATCTGTTAATGATAAAAAAATATTTGGCAGTTTTGTCGCTGCACTACCGTGTCTCGTTTCAGTTCAAGTGCGTTAGTGGCTTCTGCCTGTAAAGTGCTGAAGTGCATTTAATTGGTTGGCATATGAATATATTCAAGCCTTATATATTAATATGAGCTGGGAGCATTGCGCTCTATGCACAATGAACATGTATGTTTAAAATGCCATTGAGGTAGGTACTGACCTATCGCAATTTTAATGACAACGTAATTTTTATAACTTGCAAATTCGTACCTCAAATAATAACTTGATTTTGTTATTTGTTTATATTCAATGCTAGTCATCTTCAATTAATACATAGCTATTTTCTCTGCGATTTGTATTTTGGCAATATTGCTTTAAATTTTTTGGATTTTATAAATTATTTAAAATTAATTTATTTAATATCTACATTTAAAAAAAAATTATAGTTTTTCTTTATTCTTTTCATTGGTAGTTTCAAATTCGTTAGTACAGGAAGCAATACCAGTCATATTCAATATGTAATACTTAGCTATTCTGCCCTGCACTAACTATTTGACTTTATTTCAATGATGTTAAAAATTATTGGTTCTTGTTGCAGACAGTGTTTATTTAATTCTACAGTGTTTATTTAAACTATACTGTTGTATTCTTTTAACAAATTATTATGAATTTGTTTCGCTTTACCCTTGATACAAATCTCAGTCGTTAAATTTTCACCCAAACTGGTGAAAATTTATTTTTCCTATTTTGATTTTTTAGTAAAATTTTATCGCCTACTTTGAATGTTATTGGGTAATGAGCTATCATAGCTTTGCTTAGATTTTTCTTTGGCTCTGGCTTGATTTTATCGTACGATTTCGTGTGTTCGTTGAATTTGGTATTTTAATAGCTTGTTGCTATAATCGGTATTATATACTGGTGAGCATTTGCGTTTTAGATTGGTTGGCATTTCAAAATCGTAACCGTATAAAGTACGGAAAGGCGTTTGACCGGTGGACATATGCATTGTATTATTGTGTACATGCATTGCGGTATTTAACCATTGGTCCCAGTTTGATCCATCCTCTTTCGCAAAGCTTCGTAAATACTCTGCTAATGGTCGATGGCTTCTTTCCAAAGAGCCGTTGGCCTGGGGATGATATGGCGTAATATGTAACTTTTTAATTCCTAACAATTTACACGTGTCCGAAAATAATTTTGAAACAAAATTCGAACCATTGTCGGTTATCAATACTTTTGGTATGTTATGTCGTCTAATAATTTCGTCGTAAAATGCTTTTGCTACAGTGCTTGCTTCTGCGTCCGGGATAGCTATGCAGCACATATATTTTGAAAAATGATCTTGAAAAGTTAATATATATTTATTTCCAGATATAGTTTCCGGTAAAATACCTACAAGATCCATGTATACTTTATCGAGTGGTCGTACAGGCGTATCAGTTAAAACCATTGGCATTTTAGTAAGCCTAGAACTTTTATTTACTTGGCATTTTTGACAATTCTTAACGTAATCTTTTATTTGTTTCTGCATACCTTTCCACTTAAAATGTTTTCTGATTCTAAAATATGTTTTCACTGCGCCCTAGTGACCCCCTAATGCTGAGTCATGGAAGTCTTTTATAACAGTTTTAATTTCCTCTGGGTCAGTTAATAGTAGACTTGAGTTTAATTCGTTCTTGGTGTCTGTTGTTATTTCATCCAGTACTGGCGTCCATATTTGGATTTTTGGTTTTTGAAATTTGATTATCTACTTTATTCTGTGTGGTCTTAGACCGTGTTTGGACCGCAGTAATATCTGGTTCTGGATGTGGAATTCTACTTAAAGCATCTGCGTTCAAATTCTGTTTACCTGGTTTGTAAGATATTTCGTAATCATATTCTGATAATTTATGCCTGAAACGGGCTAACCTTGATGTCTGATCTTTGAGATTTGCTGTGCTACGTAATGGTTCATGATCTTTATAAATTTGAAAATGTCGGCCTAGAAGATAAGCTCTAAAATTTTTCGTTGCCCAGACTATAGCTAAAAATTCCTTTTCAATAGTGGAGTAATTTTTTTCTGCACCATTTAATGCTCTACTAGCAAATGCTATTGGTCGGTCTCTCCCTACTTTGCCTTGCGATAGTACCGCGCCTATTGATTCATTACTTGCATCCGTTGTAAGTAAAAAAGGTTTTGTAAAATCTGGATATGCGAGAATGGGTGGTGAAATTATTGATTCTTTTAATTTAATAAATGAACTTTGACAATCGTCTGTCCAAGTGAATTTAACATCTTTTCTAAGTAATTTATTAATTGGTAATGATAGTTTTGTCATATTGCTTATAAATTTTCTATAATAATTAATTAATCCCAAAAACGCTTGCACTTCTTTTTTATTTCTCGGCACCGGAATATTTTTTACGCATTCAACCTTAGAGGGATCTGGCAGGGCACTTAGCTCCGTACATTTATGTCCTAAATAGACAACTTCGCGACGCAAAAACTGACATTTTTCTGTATTTAATTTTAGATTGTGTTCCCTTAATTTCTGCAATACTCTACTCAGCCTAAGCTCATGTTCAGCTAAATTTTTTCCGTACACCACTATATCATCAAGATAAACAAAGCAATCTATACCCTGTAAACCTGTTAATATGTGGTTCATTATTCTTTGGAAGGTAGCTGGTGCACCTGTTAAGCCAAATGGTATTCTGTTAAATTCGAAATGACCCAGTCCTGTACTAAAAGCTGTTTTTTTCTTATCCCCTTCTTCAACTAGTACCTGATGATAACCACTTGCCAAGTCTAAAGTTGAAAAATAGCGACTGTGACCTAATTGATCTAATATTTCGTCGATTCGAGGAATCGGAAATACTTGTTTTATTGTCACGTCGTTCAATTTACGGAAATCTATTACTAGCCTCCACTTTTTGTTACCGTCCTTGCCGCTCTTTTTAGGAACCAACAACATCGGTGAATTCCAGGGTGATATGCTTGGCGATATAATGCCGTCATCCAACATTTTATTAACCTGTCTGTTGATTTCATCTCTATGAGTGTGTGGCAATTTGTATTGCTTTTGGTTTATCGGTGGCTGGTTCCACTGTGTTGCTATTTCATGTTTAAGCGCTGGCGCTGGCGTGTATGTTAATTCATCGCCGTTTAAATGAAAAAGAGCATGATACGAAATACACATATATTGTAAAGATGTGATTTCGTCTTTATTTAAAGTTTCATCAATTTTCATTTCTTCTAATAATTTATTAATTCTGTTTGTAATGTTTACTGAATTTATGCTATTTATTGTAGAATTATTGGTATCCGATTCTTTATACTGATTAAAATTCGAAAATTTTGGTTTAAAAGTAATGTCTATTATAATTTCTGTTTCCGTAGCATTTAAAACTGAAACATAAACTCTATTTTTGCTAACATTCGATATGCTTTCGGCCAAATATACTCATGGACAAATTTCTTGTTTATGTATTAACACTATTGGAATTTTTGTTTTTAAACGTAATGATACTATCTTTGCGGTTCTCGATTGAATTTTAATTTGATGATTTAAAAAATATTTTGTATTTCTGTCTGCGATTTCATTGGTACTTTTATAATATGGTTTTTATGTTTATCAAAGAATGTTATTATTTTGTCTATCGCATTTATTACAGATCGATTCCATAAATTGTCACGTCCGATTATTCCATCAGCTGGTACATCTTGTTTAAGTGACACTACATGTAGCATTAAACTTAAGCGCCCTATGTTCCTATGTCGCACTTTGGTGGAACCTAATGTTCTAACACACCTACCAAAAGCTCCTTTTAAATCCTTTTGTATATTTTCGTTAAAGTCTGGTAAATTTGTCATTGCATTTTCTTTTACTATACTGGCATCAGCTCCTGAGTCTACCAGTAAAATAAGTCTTCCATTTTTAGCTGCCTCGCAAGGTACTTCAATGAAAACGTCACTTACATTAGATAACTCCAAGCTATCTCCATGCCCACTGCATATTATGCGATCACCTTCGTCTTCTTACTTTAATTCATATTTTAATTCATTGGTCTCCTCTGTTCTATGAAAATTCAATGGAGTAGTAAATTTGACCACAGTCTCCTCCGACGTCTGATCTACAATTCCTAACTCTTTTGGCCCTATATTACTATTATTATTCGCACATCTCCAATTAGATTCGTGACCATAAGTTCCACATTCGTAGCAGAAAGGCGTATTTTTTCTAATAATACAATCATCCCTAGTATGCCCCAATTTACTACAAAATGAACATGTTGGAACACTCCGTTTATTGTTGCTTTCATTATTTATTTGTTGCAATTTATTTTCCGATATAACGCTTGACTGTGTTTTTTCCATATAATTATATTCATCCTCTTCCGACCTTGTACTTCGCTGCATAACAGCCTGTATATTTAAAGCTTCTTCCAACAATGCATCTAATGTTTCTGACTTACTACCCAACAATACAACCTTTATAGTTGGATCCTTCACCCCTACTTTAAAAGAGATCAACACTGAGCTCTGTAATTCTAATCTGAATACTTCATCCTCACTGTATTTTTTACTTGCAATTTCCAAAGCCATGGATTGCAACTCATCTAATCGTCTACCAAACATTCTCAAACTCTCGTTACTATTTTGATAAGCCTTTTTAATCTCTTCTAGTACTAATTCTAAAGAAATTTCATTTAAGTACGTATTTTTTAACAACTCGTATAATTCTTCTATTTTTTGAAACTGTTTTGTTCTTACTAATTTATAAGCATCTCCCTCCAAACGTAACCTAACGCATTTAATATATTCCTCACTATCTGATTCCTTAATTTTAAGCTTAGCTGTTTCACAACATTCAATAAATTTATATATGTCTGTTTCTAATAATGGAGATTCCGCCCCAGAAAAGTAAGGAACAACGTAATGAACGCGTTTCAATACATTTTCAGTACCCATTATTAGTGTTTCTTATTTTTCCATTTACTTAATCATATAATTAACTATACCTTTCTTAAATAAATTATTTTTTTTTTTTACTAGTTTCATATTAAATCAACTTAAAACCATTATTTTCAGTACCCATTATTAGTGTTTCTTATTTTTCCATTTACTTAATCATATAAATAACTATACCTTTCTTAAATAAATTATTTTTTTTTTTTTACTATTTTCATATTAAATCAACTTTTAACCATTATTAAATTTATCTATTAAATTTTTTACTACCTTATTTATCACATTTTTATGTTTCATTATTTAAACTTTTTAATCTATATTTCAAAATCATATCAACATATTATTTATATTATTTATAATCCTAAATTAACTTATTTGTTCAATTTATTTATTTTTTAATTTTCCAGTTTTGTTCTTTAATTAATTTCGCGACATTATAAAAACATAGCTGTATCAAAATTCTTATTTTATTCAATTTATTTAAATTTACAATTTTTATAATCATTATCATTAAATGTCTCAAACTATTTTATAATGTTTTACAATTACTTTAAAAATGTTCTTCAATATATCAATTAAACAATTTTATAAAACATTTAGTTTACTTATTTAATTGCCTGATTTATAAAATTTTATCATTTATGTAATTCATTTCACAATTTTATTTCACAATTTTATTAAAATTTATTTTATTCCCCAAATTATTTCAAAATTTTCAATTGTTTCTTATTTTATTTTTACAAATGTCAATTTTCATAATTCCATTATTTTTTGCTTATTAAAATTCTCAAATATTTCTTTGGTTTTATATCACAAATTCACAATTTTTTGTTTTTTTTTTACCCCAACTTTGTTTTGTATCCACTATTTTTCACAATACTTACAAATACAAAAAATATTTTCCATGATCCAAGATAGTTATTTCTTCCAATATTAATCTCCATCCAGTCCTTCTGTTCCCTTGGGAGTTGATGTATGGTCCGAAAACCGGCTGCGCCAAAATGTTGTATGTTAACGTTCTTCTACTAGGACTTTAACTTCATTAATCTTTTTATACTTACTGAGTCCTTTTTACTTTCTTTATATTATTTAAAACAACCGGGTCTTTTTTACTTTAAGACACTTTATTTCGCTTTAAAAGTTGGTTACACTTATACTTAACAATTATTAGTAGACACTTCAGCTTATCGGAAACAATTGATTCTTAGTATATACTTAACTTCTACATAACACCTCGTATTCTTATAATTTCACAATAAATTGCGTATTTATAATTTCACAATAAATTGAGTACTTTCATCATTCTAAAATAACTAAGTCAGCATTTATTTGTGTGATCTGAGTGACCTATTTAAAGTGGGCGTGTATACTTGTGCTATGTTAAGCGGTGTGCGCCAAGACAATTAAATGCTGTTTGTGTTTAACATGCATTATGCTTAACACTAAAAGTATGCATTAAGAAAAATATACTGGTTATATTATGTTATGTTATGTTGTGGATCATAAGCACGCTGTAAGTTCCACGATTATGATACACAACAGTGGATCATATCTAAGCTGTGAACTCTACGATTATGATATACAACACTCAGCAATCTTTCCACAGGGCTGGCTTTCATCGATGATGACAAACTTGCGTTTGTCATCAATCGATTCACGTGCCACCCCCGCATACGTCTTGCCGTCCGCCTTCGACCTCTTCGCCGTAGACTCCCCATCGCGACCCTGTCTTTTAGTTGCGCGGACCCCTATATTTCGCAGTGCAGGCCGAAACGCTACGTTGGACGAGCACAACGGGATGTCATCGCTGGGAAGAGATCCCTTGATTTTAGACACGTTTGTCTGGTATTTCTTCGCCAATCCAATCTGGGTTATCTCCTCAGGAGAGCGCAGTCGCTTGCCCGGTCCTTGTGAACCAAGTGTAGCGTCGGGCTTCAACTGAGGATCCCTGTTGTCAGCCGTTTATTGGCTGTCCGGGGAGGGGGGTCCCAGTAATGTGAGAGGCAGTTCTCTGGCGTTATTTGGCTTTTAATCGCCTAGCCGCACCACAGCGTCGATTTTTCCCATCCGGGTTCCTCTCTCCATGAACATCTGGAGTTGCGGAAGAACGCACGACTACCGTCCTGTCCGAACTCTGGGAGGAGTCAATTACTCCAACCCTCTCTCCACCTGCGAAACAGGCCGAGCTGAGTCGGCCTGTCCTGCTGGGAGGGCAGACGCCTATAAGTTTTTAGAGGCCCTACGGTCGGAAGAGAAGGCCGACCCAAGGGAACACACGCCTACCTGCCTGACACCAGATACTGGTGCATGGTAGGATTTTAGGGATGTAACCGTATTAGTCTGGCTACCTGACAGTATGACCCTTGGAGTTAATGCGGCAAGCACAAGCCCTCTCACTCGCTCCTGATGGGAGCTTCGACAAATTGCGGGTACTTCGAGAGGGAATAATAAGTGTAATAACCACATGTTATGTTCAACGCCCGATTTCTATATGATTTCTGCTAAATCGGATATATGTTGGTTTCAGAAAAGTTTTGTATTAGTATTGGGTATTTACAAAAAGAAAATACACGGTGAGAAAATGTTCATAACTCTTAAAATATTCATTCAAATATAACACCCTATATTTTGTATCATAAAACTAATATTTCAAATCCAGTGCTCAATTTCGGTGTGATGAAATCATATATATAAATATAGAATATGTTTCCCTATACTATTAGCTTTCTATAACAAAAAAATTCCCGATGAGGTTTTTTCTTAAAGTCTCGAAAAATCGATTTTAATGTGAGTACCTTGTGGAAAAATACGTGTTTTTGTGAGGTGCACCGAACCCAAAAATATCTTCTAATGCCTTTGTAATACTATTAAGTTATTTTAGGATGCGAAAATTTAGTATTGCAACTCAATCTGCATTGAAATACTATGGCCACTTGAAGTGCACTGAAAATTAGTTAATTCGTTAAAAATGTATAGTGCATTAATGATCATTTAATTGCATAAATAATGGAATTTATCTGTAAAACAAATTTATTTTGTACTTTTAAGCAAAAAAAAAAATTTCGGCGAATTCGCATTGTGTCTTCACACCAATTGAAATCAAATCAATTGTTTGCTACGTTTCATCAAATGAGCAACCAGTTTTAAACGTTCATAACTCCTAAATAACAAGGCATACAAAAATGTCTATGTATATATGTACAGAAAAATCTTACCACAAAAGTGTACTTTTAGATACATTAAAAAAATATTAAAAGTATTTGATTTCATCTGTTTTCGAAGCAATATATCTTGAAAAATGCGTACTAATGTTAGGTGATAGGCTGCGTTTGGGCCATATTTTTATATTTCTACTTTACGTTTTATTTTCTTTCTTATTTTCTTTTTCTTTTTTTTGTTAGAAATTAAATTTTCTCAACATAGCTTTTCATTTTTTTGTTAACCAAATATTTCTGGTCATGAATTCCTAAGTAGGAATTAACGACCGGTACTACCCTGACACAGGCTTGTGCCAATGTTACTCAGGGCTGTGCCAACGCTGTTATCCAAGCTCGTTCCAAGACTGTGTCAAGACTAGCATGATAACTATATTACAAGCCTGTTATTCAGTATTGTAAATAGGCTTGTGTCCCAGGCTTGTGCCTCAGTGTAGAAACAAGACCTATGCCCAAGACTTGCGACAATCCTTGGAATACGCCTGAAGATTCAGGCTATTGGGCATAATTTGTCATGGGCATTGCATTTATTATTCATTTCATTACACTTCAGAGTTGAGTATGTAGAGAAATAAATAAGGAAGAGGTTAACAACCATTTTGACAGTAATACTTACGTTAATTTGCAGACTTATTGTTCAGACAACTCCAAAGAGTTGAGTTTCTCGAATATATTTTTTGACGTTTAAAAAATCGTCAATAAACATTTTTTTTTCATCAGATGAGTCTTCTTTATCATGGAAACAACACAAAAATATCACCATAGTAAACTTTAATTTACTCGAATCAAAGTCGGTACACACGCATAACAAGTCATGGGACGAAAAGTTGTCGAGACGGAATTTTGAATTTCCGTCAGCATATGGTGGTTTGGATAATTTGGCAATTTTCATATGTGGCTCAATATTTTGTCAGCATTGTGTCAATATTGGTATACCAATGCCGGTGTGGAGTTCGAGAAAGAAAATTGTTCCAGACTTGTGGCCATCATAAACTAACAAGACCTGATTGAAATATGGGAATGACAACTGTGTCAGTCCTGTGTCTAGCTTGGTATATCAAGGCCTGTGTGGAGTCTGTGAGTGACGATTGTGCCATGCTTGCGTCGAACCTAGACTAACAAGGCCTGTGTGAATCCTGGGAGTAACGATTGTCACAGACTTGTGTCGAACCTAGACTAACAAGGCCTTTGTGGAGTCTGTGAGTGACGTTTGTGCCAGGCTTGTGTCGAACCCAGACTTGTGCCGAACCTAGACTAACAAGGTCTTTGTGGAGTCTGTGAGTGACGTTTGTGCCAGGCTTGTGTCTGGCCCGATAAACCAAGTCTTGGTAGTCAAGCATGTAACAAGCCTGGTACTTTTGTTGCAGCCTGGAAATTCCCACCTGGGTTCAAACAATAATTAATTCAAGCAATCAATTTTGCGGTTCGGCCAGAAAATTGTCAAATTTGCTTAGCCAACATTCTGCCCCCATTTATTTCCGTGATTTTCTTCTATATCTTGGAATTTCTTGTATTAACACCTGAGTATCTTTATCAAAATTCATTCAGTAATGTATTAACCATCTTACCGTGTTTTGTAGCAACCATCTTATAGTGTTAACAATGACTACGTCATCAAACTTTAAATTTTGCGAAGAATATGCCCGGCAGTGAGCCTTAAAGCACTGCTGGGAGGAGCCCTCCCTTTTCGAATTTGTTAAATCAATGATCGAGGATGGAAAGCGGCGGAATTCCCTGGAGGAGGCCATCCTATGTTTTCAGTGCATCGAACTGCTGCGGGTCTTGTCGTTGACCAGGGGATATGCTTTCGAGCCTATCCCCGACATCCTCAGTACTTTACGGTTTCTGAATCGTTAACACAAAATGTAATTGAATATTAAAATAAAAATTAAAATTTGTAACTGATATTTTATTTCATTAAAAAAAAAATATTTATACTTAAATATTTTCAGGTATTTTGTAAAATGTAATTGAATATTAAAATAAAAATCTAATTAAAAATTTTAAAACTCTTCTTTTTATTAAAAAAAAATTCTATTTAAATATTTTCAGGTATTTTGGTTATTATAAAAGTTTTCCCTATTTAAATATTTTCAGGTGTCTTGGGTTTTAAACCACCTTTCAGGTTTATTTTATTGTTCAGCAGTTCCTTTTCCCGCAAACCCTAACGAAACTTAACTGATCATTTTAAGTTTCCGTTAAAATTCACCTAATACTATTCACATTACGAGTATGCAATTGATCAAGTTGCAGACCAGTATTCGTAGCCTAATAATTAATTTAAGAGAATTAATTAAATTTCTCTTCCTCAAATCTTTAAAATTTATTTAAATTTTTACCAATTTGATAAATTAGAATTATTTTATCTTTTCTGTCTTGCGTTTTGTCGCCAAAATTTGCATTGCGGTTGCAAGCTAGTATTTAACCCGAAGTATATACTTTTATAATATTTTTCTAATCCATTAATTCAATCATACTTTTATAAATATTTTGTAGCATATTCTAGCTCGAAAACGCTATTTTTCATTCGTTGTATATATTTTTATAATAATATTTCTAATATCTTACTTCAATCATATGTTCACTATATATTATAATCATTCTTTTTGGTTTAATATATTGGCATTTTCTGGCTACATTTATCATCGCGTTCTTAAAATATTTCATTGTTAAACATATTAACTTTGATTATCGGTGAACATTCAATTTCAATATAACACTTGGAGCATTTGCTAGCTCTAAAATCATGTATGCATTTTCTCGTAGTAATAATACTTATACACTTTTATAATATTTTTCTAATCCATTAATTAATTATACTTTAATTTTTTTTTTTTTGGTGCATATTCCAGCTCAAAAACCTATTTTTATTTGTAGTAACCGTAATTATATATTAGTTATCTGCGCTCGGCAGTACTTAGCAATTTATCCAATATCTCAATTTCATACAAACATACTTTATGGCATTTATTTCGTCTACTAGACTCGTGCTATCATTTTCTATTCTTACCATTCTAATACTTCTTGTTTTCATATTCTTTAAATTGGTTCCACCACATGCTAGTAATTTACCCTTAAGTAAGTGGGTACCGTTTTATTTTAATTTTCCCAATCATTATCACACAATACTAAACTTTTCGTAATTCACTTATAAATATTGTTGATTGCTTGCTCCACTGTGCAAGCAATCAACAATAACAAATGAGACGCAAGACAATTAAGCGTACTAAGTAATGTGTTAGAAAGAGACAGAAGATCATTCAGCGCACTAAGCAATGTGTTTGACATTGAGTACATAATAGAACTTGTGTTTCAATTTGTGTCCATACCCATTTCGAATATTTGTTTAGTAACCGATGTAGTTTTTCAGCCACTGAAGCTTTATATGGTAAAAATGCGTTGTAGAAATTTATAAAACCCAGAAAAGATTGTAACATCTCTTTATTTTCTGGAATCGCAGCCTGTTGAATGGCCCTTACATTTTCCTTATTAGGGGTTATTCCATTGCCATTAATATGAAACCCCAAAAAATCAATTTCCTATTGTGCGAATGGACATTTTGATTTATTAACCGTCAAAATAGCTTGCGATAGTTGTTTAAATACTGCCTCTAACTTACGATAATGATCCGCTTCATCTTTTCCGGAAATAATGATATTATCGAGATATGCCTTTACTCCTTCTATATCTGCTAATAAGCTATCCATAAACCTTTGGAACAGTCCAGGCGTCGCTGAAATGCCAAATGGCAATCTTCGGGCCTTATAGTCCCTTGTGAGTATTTAACGTTAATAACTCTGCTGAAAAATCATCTACCACCTACTGCTGATATGCCTGTTGTAAATCAAGCTTAGTAAACCATTTTCCACCCGCTATGGCTGCCATTACTTCTGATAACAACGGGAGCGGATAAGAATTGCTTTTGATCACAGTATTAACAGAACTATGATAATCTCCGCAGATCCTCACAGAACCATCTGCCTTAGGAACTGGTACAATAGGCGTGGCCCATCGAGAAAATTCGACATGCTCTAATATATTTTGCTCTACAAGCTTTTCTATCTCTTTTTCGACGGCGGCTTTCCAAGCTATAGGATACTGCCGATACTTAAGAAAAATGGGGGACGATCCAAGCAGTACCTCAATGGAGATAGGGGTTCTTTGGTGAGCACTAAACTTATCATCAAACAAATGTTTATATTTGTCTAACAGCAATGTCCAATCTTCCGCCACCTCCAACGCACAACACCATGCAGCGTTATGCCAACCGCTGGGTACCAATTTCTGCCCAATAAGCACCTCCCACCACCTGCAGCAACAACCACCGGCAAAATATATTCTTTATTACCCTTACC
The DNA here is from genome assembly GCA_951804985.1 of Dryomyza anilis. Lineage (NCBI taxonomy): Eukaryota > Metazoa > Arthropoda > Insecta > Diptera > Dryomyzidae > Dryomyza > Dryomyza anilis. The sequence continues at coordinate 20,010,805 of OX638136.1, read as the reverse complement.
CTTACCATAGATGATCCCAAAACCTTCAACTTTTCTTTTGACCAGGTATGCAATGTAATCGTTGAGGGAATCAAAACTAGTCTCTCTTTATTAATTTGATTCCAGATTTCCTCTGAAATTACTGTGGACGCCGCACCAGAATCAACCTCAAATGACTGTAGTACCCATTGAGATGCACATTTGTCAAAATTTTTGGTACCTGGACTGTGGACGCCTGCAGTGTATTTAGTTCATAAAAATAGTTTGATTCTCCAGATGGTACTTCGAATATTTTGGAGGTACTGTCTTCTACAACATTGATTTCGTGCTGTTGTCTAGACAATGCTTTTTTCTTGTAACACGCTTTGATAGCATGGCCTTTCTTTTGACAGAAATCACATATTTTCTGTTTAAAGAAGCATTTATCTGCAAAGTGGTTGCCCTCACATCAAAAACAACGAACAATAGCCGGCCGTTCATATTTCTTTTTCGATGTAACCGCCATTACCTCGTCCCCTCGAACATCACGTACATTTCGTTGTGCAGCTTCGTTGGCGATTGCTAATTCGTAGGCTCGTTTAAAATCTAATTTTGTGTCACTAAACAATCGCCTCTGCAAAGCTTCATCTACCACGTCACACACAATTTGATCTCGTAACATGTTGTCTAATTCCTTAAAGTCACAATGTTCGGATAATTTCCATAGATCCTTTACAAAATCGGCAATCGTCTCTCCACTCTTTTGGTATCGCTTGTGAAACGTATACCGCTGAACAATTTCATTAGTTTAAGGATGGAAATGGGCATCCAATTTCTCAACAATTTCGTAAAATGACATATCTTTGGGAGTTAGGGGCGTCAACAAGGAGCGAATAATTTCATATGTGGCTTCCCCCACACATGATAGGAATATCGCCCTTATCGAAACTTCGTTGGTGATTCCATTTGCTTCGAAATAAAACTCCATTCGTTCCTTGCAGTTGTTCCAAACCATCGTTGGTTGAAATTGCTCCAATTTTTCAAATGATTGAGCCGACATGTTGATGACATTTGCTATTCCACTTACATCGTGTGCCATAATGAAAAATATGGTCATATGGCACGCGAATGTCGTGAAAAACGTAAATGTGTAATTGTGCAACCACCTAAAGGATAGCGTCCAGAAAGAGACCAGAGGATGGCCAAAATAACGCCAGGGAACATCATGGCAATTCGGGTACGAGTGTGTAAAATTCACATTCGTTCGTTAAATGTCATGACAGAAGATCAATTGACTCTAGATAAAATACGAAATGATCAAAATAAGGACCCCGACATCGCAAAAATAAGGACGTTCAAGGAACAACAAAGAAAGCCATTATGGAAAGAGTTAGCATCACCAGTCCATTAGGCAGGGCTTACTGGGCGCAGTGGCAAAGCCTGAAGCTATAAAATGGTTGTTTGTACCGTGTGTGGGAAACTGAAAATTTCAGATCTTCACGAAATTTGATTGTTGTTTCCAAGTCAAAATAAAAGCGATAGTACTGAAATGCCATTGTGGATCCAATGGATGTCACTTGAGCATTAATAAAACGATTGAAGTAGTCAGAAGTCAATCGCCTATTGGATTCATAAAACCCGTTAATAAAACCCGTCAGGAGTCACGGTAAGATGAATCAATACAACGTACTGCGAACGTACTGTCATGAATGTACAAAAGACGATTCCAAATAGTGTTTTGGGCGAGAAGAAAAGTGAAGACCGAGAGTTGCATCAGTCTCTAAAGCAGAGTATTCAAATTGCAAGTGATAATATGAAGTCCAGATTCGACTTAAGCGTAAACTCTGAGGCATTTAAGGAAGGAAATCTGGTTATGCTTTGTAGCCCGCCACGAGTGAAATTGTTAAATCCAAAACTACAAACACACCGGGAAGGACCGTACAGGATAATTAAAAGGATTAATGATAAGCATGCATTGTGTATCGTATTCAGAATACTACAGGCGTCAGACAAAAAATGAAAGTCGTATATTTAGAAAGGTTGGCGCAATACAGAGAGAGAGAGGATTAACATCTGTTTGGGACGAACAGATGGAGGGCAGTGTTACGAAAAGAGGTAAAATGAGACGCAAGACAATTAAGCGTACTAAGCAATGTGCGAGAAAGAGATGGAAGATCAGCACATTAAAACACATGAGTGCGAATGAGATGCCAATAGCATGCGTCATTCACGAAACGAGTAGAAGGTTCTCGAAACAAGTCGTTGCTTGTCGAAATGTGTCGATTTGATGCATGCAGTAAATAAAGGAGCCGCATCTGAGGCAGAGGACTTCAGTAATGATTGTATAGAGGTCGAGTGCATTTCGTGTGATAAATGTCAAGTTAAATTGTAGACATGCAGCAGTTGTTAGAATTTGTTATTAGTAAGGTTGTTTATTAAAGTGAATTAATAAAGTAAATTGTTATAATTTTTACCAAACATAAGAGTGTTTTTATTTTGTACACAATGCAGAGATGCGAACTTGTAGAACTGTTTTCCGTACACTGAATTTTCGAAACAATATATTTCCTCACTAAACAATTAATATATCAATTTCTAATTATGGTATTTTTTCAAGAAATTGTTGTGTATTGTATTTCCATTTTCTTTTATTAATATTGTCGTTGTCACGGGGGTAGTGACGAGCAAAACATTATAGGGCCCTACCCAAATTTGTGAAAATTTACTTTTCCTATTCTGATTCTTCATTACAACCATTTCCACAATTTGAAGCACAATGGGGTTTAATGATTTATCGTTACTCTAATTCTTGCTGTAGTAGACTATTTTTATCTTCTAATTATACAATTCTTTTTTGTGCATCTGCGATACTACCATACTTAGCCCTGAATCGGGCTCTTCTAGAGGTTTCCGGTATGTAAATATGTAATTTCCGTTTTCAATTAGTTCAACTAGTTTTCCTCTATTATCGTCTAAGTGTTCTGCGTGATCCAAAATTGTTTTAATATGATCTCTTAGGCAATTATTTCATTTTTTTAATTCTGTTAATTCTGCTTCCAATTTTTCTCTGCTATGGTAAAATCTGTCTTAGCTTCTATTATTTATAAAAACGATAAAAATATTATGTCTGCTTCTTCTATTCTTCTGACAGCAGTTGTTCTAATCTTCTCTCTAAATAACTGAATGTAATCTTTTGAACCGAAAGAGGTAAAATGAGACGCTAATAATCGGGATTTAATGAGAAAAGCGCTAAATATGTTTTTTTTTTTAAACGGGAAACTATCAGAAATACTCTACCATTATTGTAAATATATTTCATATATATAGTTGAAATATATTTCAACTATCAGAAATACTTTACCATTATTGTAAATATATTTCATATATTTATAGTTTCATAAAATGAATTAAAGCATTTATCTATGACACATTAAATTAATTAAACATGATTTATATTAAACACAACTGTTCTTACAAAATTTAAGTTATGTTTTTTTTATTGAAAACGGCCTTGTGTTACAATCAAGAACATCAATCCAAAAGCATTTTATTAAATCCTATGATTTGGAATTGCTGTTGTCTCATCAGGATTCGGTGATTGTTAAATTCAAATTGCAATTAGTTGAAGTGGTGCAATATGAAGTTTAACCGACCTCCGCGATGTGCAAAGCATGCGACCAGTGGAGACGCATCACGCTCTGCAAATATTTGGTGGCCATGGGCTTCTCATCAATCAGACTCGATGATGCCATGATTAATTTCTAAATACATCTCGCCAATCATGCAGCTCATTGTGCAGGAGTCTCGCAGCGTTTGCGTGTCTATGATGCTTTTCCATGTCGTCAGACCAGCCGTAAGACAACCACCATGTAGTTATAAGGCTAAAAAATGCTTATTTTTATTGATTTTCGATAAATTAAAATACTTACAGTTTTAATCTTAATCTTACAATTTTAATCTTATTTTTATTTGTTGATCTATGTTACTTTAAGCCTTAAAAATTTCATTTTTGATTATTGACATTAAAAATTAAAAACATATGTTTCTTCAGTCGATTTCATTAGTTCGCAGTAGTGCATAAATCCACACTTTCGTACTTTATTTTTTAAAATTAAAAGTACGAAATACTTTACAGTTGTACTAAATACTTTCTTTTTTGTAGAAATGTACGTCTTTTTTATAAAGCTTATATATTCAAAATGATCTATTTCCAATTTTTATAACGCTTTCTGATAACAAAAATCTGTATATTTGTTAAATGATTTTTAAAAAATGTTGGTTAGTATTTTACATTTTAAACTCTTAAATGAATTTAAACCAGTTGGGAAGGTTAGATCACATGGGAAATTTTAAATTTGGTGTTATTATGATAGTTAGGATTATCAAAATTATAGTCGGTCTAAGCCGACTATAAATGCCCTACACATATGTGTGGTTACCATTCAAAGTGGTATACAGGTCACCAGGGTATACAAATCCTGAAAATAACTACAAAATTTCAATCGCTGAAGAATTTTCATTCATTTGATACCCATTTTTACAAATCGATAGGTGTACAGAATTTCGTTTTTTTTTTTGGGAAACACAAGTCGTTTCACAGTAAAACATTATTTCCATGTAATTGAGCACGAAGTCAAATTTCACCAAAAAAGTTTACCTAAGCACGTATACAGTAAAACTAAACTGTAGAAGTAAATTTTATATGAGTTATTTTAATTTATCTAACTCTTTAATTGTTTCAGTAGAATGGATTTCAACAGACGGATATCGCTAAATGGAATCAGGAGGTCATGCTGATCAAGAATATATATATACATATACTTTTCCATACCGGAGATGCTTCCTTCTGGGTGTTACAAACGGCGTACCAAATTGAATATACCGTTTCACTCTTAGTGTAGGGTATAAAAATCAATACAAATAAAATTGACGCATAATGTTAAATTACAATGGTTATTAAAAACTAAGTACAATGTCTTTAATAGTAGTATTCAAAGTACTTTCTCAAATTGCAGTAAACCTTGACACAATATTTTTGACATTTCGTCACAAAAAATTTTCATATTTCGAAGAATGTTGTCTTTTTTGCAAAACATTTTTAAGTGATAAATAATAATAGTTTGACGCTATATCTTCGAAAATCTTAGGCCGAGCCCTTTCAGAATATTTTAGCGTCAATGTAAGTGAAAAAATATATAAAAATTACTTTACTAAAACACTTCCGGCGCAGATAGTCGATTGCAAAAAACTGGAGAAAGCCTAGTCTAAGCTGCAGCAGAAGCAGGGGTGCCGGTTAAGCTTCAGAGCGTCACCGCATCACAGGTGATGAGCATGGACATTAAAATTGAAAATTTTGATTTGGCCTTTGTCGTCGAGTTTTAATCTATTAAATATTTTAAAATATGGATTTTTATTTTCAGACGTCGCTATGGACTGGTCGACCGTAATGGTCTGGGCAAAATGACGCTGTTTCGCATGATCTTCGAGCGACAGCTGACCATACCATCGCACATCTCGGTGTTGCACGTTGAACAGGAGGTAATCTTCTCCCTTCTGCTGTTGCTCGATGAATCGACAAACCTGTTGAACATTAAAGTTATTATTTAGTTGGAGAATTATCTGCAAAGTGGCCGACGACAATACATATGGCTGCTAGCTATGTTGTGGGATGGTTTTACAGATAGTTGCAGATTCTGCTGTCACAGGCACCTGCAACTACGTTGCACCAACGCGTTAATGATCAAGTTAGTATGCGAGCAAAGCCGCCGCCATCGAGTAAAGGTTCTCTGTCTACGTGACGAGAATGTGACATAATTATTATGCTTGCTTTTCACTATGTCAGTTTCATATTCGAAAATTCACAAATTTGTTGGTTTTAATCAATGGCAAAGTTAAAAAAAATGCTAAAATATTTGAATTTCGATTTCGTTTAACTTTGGTTAATGAATATTTTAATATTTACGCCGCAGAGTAATAATAATGTAAATAAAACAATAATGTGAATATGATTACCAAGCTTAGACTGATTAATTAATTTTCATAAATTCATATATGTTGTAATTTTCAGATGTAAATCAAAAAATCAATCATTGATTTGATTTTATTGATATACTCTTATTACATTAAATACTGAATTTTATTTCTTAGGGTATTTGTAGGGTTTTAATAATGAAAACACTTTTATGCTAGGGCTCTGATAAGGCAATGGTCGGGTAAATAATGAAATAGGGAATTACCCGATCAGTGAATGATCATGGTCTGAGATGAGTGCATGATCAGGGCACTGCGTTAAAAGGACATCGTGCCCCCAATTTGTTTCCTCGTTTGGGCCTCGTCATAACCCGATCATCTCAAATAATGGCTTGACCAGTTCATGAGCATGGCCCTACCCAAATATCTACTAGGGAAAACCGTCTGTCCCTTTTACCTGTTCAATAAAGACACTTCATTTTCTTTTCTGCAATTATTACCGGCCTTCTTTATTATTATATCACTATTAATTACTTTACAATCTTTAGTTCATGTTACGTTCTACAAAATATTACAATATACAACTCCCTTAAAAACTAAATAACTACAACTTATATACAAATTATTAATCTAACTCTCAATGACTTTCCCCACATCTTTTGCTACATTTTTTTATTTTCACATTTCTCAGAGTACTTAACCCTGAACGTGAGAAATAATGCAATTCATTTAAAAATTCATTGACTCTTGATGACCTCAAATTAAAGTCATCATGAGTTTCTTTTCCTACCCATCAATTTAATCGCGTGCTCATTTTTTACAAGCCAACCGCTTAACGCTGCAACGAATTGGATTCGCAGTCTTTATTGCAGACATTGTATATTTACACTGCATGTTTTAACAACAACAGCATGCGTTGTTATCCAAATTAACAGTGGCATGCCTTTGTTTGTTAAATTGCACTACATATTATTTACATATGTTAGCAGCTAAAAACAAAAATAGGTAAAGATGCCAATTAGGGAAACACCAATGAAATGTATACAAATGACTGACTGCCATTATATTGACACTCAACAATGTAAAGAATTGCATGTCTCTAAAATACATGTAGACAATGTATACAATTCATAAATATTTGTATTTTGTAGTGATTTTTATTGAGTAACTAATTAATCTAAGCAGGTAATTAAATTAATTTTTATAACAAACACTCTACAAAATTTCGAGTGCCGTTTATTCTAATACGTAACGTTTTAAGAAAGTGGTATGTCCTTTTATCCAATTTATATAAACCTTACCCAACTTGTTACCCAAAAAATGTTCCTTCTAATTACACTAATTCATTATATCCATAAATTCTAATTCTAAAGAAAAGGGATTAAGATTTTTAAAGGAGGAAAAAAAAAGTAATGATATTTTCAAATCCGAACAAAAAATTGTGTATTTGAAAAATATATAATTATAGAAATTAAAAAATATTTTTTAATATAAAACGTTTTTAATGTGAACTTAAAGGCTCCAACACAGCCCCACGTTTCATTTTAAATAATACTTTAAATTCACTTTAAAAACGTTTTATATTAAAAATATTTTTTATTTCATATTTTTATTTTTCTTATTTTTTTGTGTCAGTTTGAATTTTGTCTGACAAAATTCGAAAGGCATAATATCAATAAAGTGAAAAATATTCATGTTTCAAAGTGCTTTTTATATGGAACCATGGCTATAGAACCATTGCAAGAAAACTATAATATTGCATTATTATCCAGTTCGAGGAAATATTTAAAATCTCAAGTCTGTAACTCTTTGCGAAGGTAGTTTAAAATCAATTACAAAATATGTATATATGTTTTTTTTTTGATGTTTTTAGTAAAGATTGTTAATAGGGTTTTCTATTCATTTTGTATTATTGTGAACTGAATAAATTTAATTATTTAAGATTTGTGTACTTATATATTGTATATTTATATTTCTAACATTTTTACACTAAACTGAAAAACTGACTTTAAAATTAGATTAAAACTTTGTTTAAAAATTAAACAAAATTGTTTTGAAATTAATTGCATTGATTTTAATAATTGAGCGTTCTTGAAATGCCCCTATAGGTATGTAACATATGCGGTATGATGCATAAATGTAAATGCATTGAGCATATTTTATTCGATGTCTCTTCTCTGGATTGCTCTTCATAAAAATTGTTTTCGTATTTTTTTTATCGACAAAGTGTTATTAACCATTTCAGTAATTTGTTCAGTAATTTGTTACCATATGGTAACAGCAGTTCAAAGACATTTATTTAAACACTCCTTGCTATAATATTTCGACAGAAATAAGTTAACTGATAGTTTATGATATCTAATATGTGTTTCTAAGTCAATTTAGTTAATAAACAGATATACTTATGAACTGTAAGGTGATATTTTGGGCAAAATAAGAAAAATTGCATATTCAGGTTTTTAGTATTTATGTTTTCTTAAACAATAGTGTATTCAGTGTCGAATGAATTATTTTGAATATATGTTAAATTTTAAAAAATTACACAAATATTATATTTTGTATTAAAAATATACGATCGAACCATTTTTTTGTATAAACTTAAAGGGAATTTGTATTAATTTGCTTAAAAAAACCTTTAGAATGTTAAAGTGAACATAAAAAATATTTACTAAAAAGGTTAAGAAAAATTACTATTAATGTTGGTAAATGATTCCTGACTGTAAAATAGGTTACTGGCTATAGCAAGTACTCATACCGTTCCATAGAAGAACAGAAGACAGGATTTTAGAATTATATTTTAATGTTGTTTGTTTTTAGTCGACTTTAAAATAGAGTAATGCAAAAACTAATTTGTCGGGCTCTAGGTCTACCAAATGCAATATTTATTTTGCACTGGTTAAAAAAAAACACAGCAGTAATTGACAAAAAACCAAAAACTTGTTGGCCGATCGTACAGCTGTCTCAACAGTGTTCAAATACTAGAACTGCAATTTGGATAAATATTAAATCAATCGATTTGTGTATTTTTATTCGCCGTGCCTTTGCGTCGTAATTTAATGTTGTTTGTTTTTCTTTCCAAAGTGCAGTTCTCGTATTTGTACACTGTAGAGACTCTACAGCCTATACGAACTTGCTGCAACACAACAAAGTAATTGATAAAAATTAAATTTGGTGCAGTTTTTGTTGTTTGCCTTCTCGTCACTTTGTGCAGAGCAGAATTTGCATTTTGTTCATTATACAAAGTGATGTTATAGGTTTAGCTAAGCACAAACTGCACAGCACCTAGCTAAGCACAAACAACACCGCTGATGAGGAAGCTTGGCTGCTTCCGAAATAGCTGTACGGTCGGCCAACAAGTTTTTGGTTTTTTGTCAATTACTGTTGTTGTATTCTTGAACCATTGCAAAATACATATTGCATTTGGTAAACCTAGAGCCCGACAAATTATATTTTACATTAATTAGAACTATAAATAAAATAAAAAAAATTAAACGGTTTAAAATAATAAATAGTATAATAATAAAAGAAAAATAATAAAACCAAAAATGAAACATAATGTATTTTATTATTTACCTAAATCAAAACAAACAATTATATCCTTACTTTCAAGACTGATAACGCTACAAATAATAATTATGTTTATTTTTAATATGTGCATTTTATGATAACAACAATTTACATATTGAACCAAATTGAATTCAAATAGGTCAGTATATAAAATTGTATACATAGTCTACACAATTATATACCTAGGCTACATTATGTACGTAATTGTCTACGTTGTCTACACATTGTCTTCACACAAATGTAGAATATCCCGAAATACACGAAATTACCCAACCCTGGTAATAACGCAGTAAAACTGATGGACTGGAAAATAACTTATGATGATGGTATTGGATGTTTGTCAGGTTTTCTGTTTAAAATTGATACATTGTGTGAACGCACTCACTCATTTTTCTTAGCGGAAAGGCCGAAACATGGTATTGGTTGTTTATCAAACAAAACTGTGATGCAACATACTCGTTTTTACAGTATTCATTAAAAAAACAGTTTGGTACACTCGATACTGACCACGAGGTATTGATGAGTTTTTTTCAGCAAAAACAGAGTCAACAAGAATCTTATGATACTTCCACTCTTCAGTTGTCGCTATGAATTTACGAATGCTAGACCCTATCGTAGATCGTTCCCTAATTGAAATATTGAAGCGCAATGAAAACTCTAATATCAAATATATGCTATTTAAGTCAGATCCGAAAGACTTACAAGATTTGAAAGATATTGCACGAAGGGCAGAAAAACTGTTGCGTGAGACCAGACTAGAGATAGGCGCGTGCCGTGGTTTTTTCGTATCACGCCCGAAAATCTGAATTCGTGCGTGCAAATCTCCGTGCGTGCTAGTTGTTGTCGTGCCCCTGTGTGTCCGTGCCTCCAAAACGCGCTCATTAAATTTTTTTTTATGGTTTCTACCCCAATTTAAAAAAAAACCTTACTTCCTGCTTCAGAAAATAAAAATTTCGTGGTATTTTAACCTTTTCTTAAAAATCTGTTGTTTTAGTTTTACTTATGGATTTAAGAGAATAAAACAGTATCAAACTTAATTTTTAAATTATTTATTACAGGGACTAAAATAAATAATTCAAACTTAATTTTTGAATTATTTATTACAGGGACTAAAATAAATAATTCAAACTTAATTTTTGAATTATTTATTACAGGGACTAAAACCTATTGGAATATCGGTTCCGGTTCGAGTTCCGAGATTTTTAAAATTGTGGTTCCGGTTTTGATTCCGGTTTCAACCAACAAATTAAATGGGTTTCGATTCCGATTCCAAACATTTTTAATAACGGTTCCGATTCCGGTTCTTTGCGTTCCCTGACAGGGAACCGGTTCTGGTACCGATATTTTTAAAATAGCGGTACCGATTCCAACCAGAAAAAAAAATATGTGTTCCGATTCCAGTTCCGGTTCAACACATTTTTAATAACGATTATGGTTCCAAAAATTTAAACTGTTCCGGTATTATTTTCACGTTTTGATTGCTAATTTAAACTGAAGCCGGATCATCCGCTGCTGCTGTGGTAGCTGCCAATGCAGCTGAGAAGCGCAATGGCAAGAAGTTTAAAACCTTCACTGCTACTGCGAAACCCCGTAACTCCCAGAACTCGAAAGTTTCCAGTGATACTGCTTCCAGAAGCAAGAGCACTGGTGCTTCATTCCAAATGAATAGGCACATGATGAGAAACGAGTTAATTATCCTGTAATGATATTTAGTCAGATCAATCTGCAACATTCTAAAGCTGCTACCGCTTTACTTGGTAAGCGGCTCTCCATGTTGCATACATTACCTCACATCACAGCTATTCAAGAACCATGGGTGTATAACAATCGCATCTGTGGTCTTAGTGAACTACATGGTGAAACCATACTATACGATGAGCAAGCCGCAAGGCCTAGAAGCTGTCTTATAGTATCGAAACACTTTGCTGTCACCAAGTTAACCCAATTCTGTGAGCAAGACCTGGTGGCAGCCAAACTGAGCTATGAAAGCGATAGTGGATGGAAACATCTGATTGTCGCCTCAGACTACTTCTCCTATGACTCACTACTGCCTCCTCCGCCAAAGGCAATTGTTGAGCTCATAGAGTACTGTGATCTTAAGGAGACCGACCTTATTCTTTGCTGTGACGCTAATGCTCAACACACTGTGTGGGGCAGCAGTAAATGCAACGCACGAGGTACCAGACTCCTTGACTTCATCATGACCTTCAATCTGAACATTCACAACACTGGTAATAAACCCACTTTTGTGACTGCTAGAGGACAGAAAATGATTGACCTTACTTTGTCTTACTGTAGACTGAGAGAGTCAATCTTTAACTGGAAGGTTCTTAAAGAAGATTCTTTATCGGACCACAGGTATATCGAGTTTCATACTGAACGAGAGGTGCTGCCCTCTATGACGGCAAGAAACCCTAGAAAAACGAGCTGGGCACGCTTCAGACATGAACTTGAGAATTTCCTCAATATTCCTGTCAGAATTCGTACAAAAGAAAGTATTGAGACGTCCGTTCAAGTTATGATTCTAGTAATAAATTCTAGTTTTGTACGAACATGTCCGGTACGAAAAACGTTATCTAGACCTCCCGTTCCTTGCTGGAACGCTTGTCTTGAAACCTTGCGCAAGGATTCCAGAAAGCTTCTAAATAGGACCCTAAAGAGCAACTTAGACTCTGACTGGTTTCTTTATCGAGCTAAGCAGAAAGAATATAAGAAACGAATTCGTAAATCGAAAAGTGTCTGCAGTAGCATCGAATCCTGCAGTGAGACTAGCAGATTGGTCAAGTTTCTTAAAAGAGACCGAACTGACCGAAATATCGCTGTCAAGGTACCCACTATCATCAGGACAACATGCCTACCAACGTGGAAAATCCTGTGAAACAGCATTGCAACATCTGGTTGGCCGGATCGAGCATGATTTTCAGAGGAAGATGTACGTGATGGGCATATTTGTAGACATCGAGGGTGCTTTTGATAATGCGACTTTTGATGGAATGTGTGACGCAGCTAGAAAGCATGGAATAGATGAAACATTGGTCAAATGGCTAAGGTCAATGCTAATGTTTAGGACCATCACTTCTGAGGCGGAGTGCGGTCAGTATATTATGGCAGGGGTGAATAGAGGTTGTCCTCAAGGAGGCGTTCTCTCCCCCCTGCCCTGGTGTATGCTGGTTGACTGTCTAGCCAACGATCTCGATGGACCAGGTGTCTATTCCTAGGCCTATACAGATGATGTTGCCATTCTTGCCACAGGCTTTTCCCTCAATGAGGTCTGTGTTAAAACACAAAACTCATTGAACCGAATTGACAGCTGGTGTACTGCAAACGGACTTTCCGTCAACCCTCACAAAACAGAGATCTTCACTAGGAAAAGAATAATGGCTAGGAAACTAGGAAAAGAATAGAGGCGAAGCCATGAAAGGCTGCTGGAGACTAAAACGAGGTAGTTTCTGGTTTAATGTTCCCTGAAATATCTCTGACATTGCACTTGACACTCCATTAGACACCTGTCTACTGGAGATGCCCTCTAATGCAATGATAACAGAAATATTACCAAGACGAAATTTTGAGGTCTGCCAACCTGACATTCAAGACTGGCTAACGCCTGACTGTGATCCAGGTAGAGGGTCACACCGCGTTTTCACAGACGGCTCCAGAACCGATCAGGGATCTGGTGCTGAACAGAAATTTTTAGAATTGGGGGTACAAAAAAATTATTCATTTTTTAATGGCACATTAATTTCGTTTTGTACCGATATACTCTGATATTATAGCATGTGAATTCCGTTCGCGTGAATTAATTTTTGCAAGGGACGTAAAAGTTATGGCGATTTTAAGTTGGAAATTAAAAATCTTAATAAGTACCACTTAATTTTGGAAAAAAATATATATATATATATAAAGCGTATGAAAAGTTACCAATATAAGTTAAAATATATAATTAATTTCTAATACTTGCATATTTACACTGAAAAAAAAACTTTCTTTTTAACTAAAACTTTTTCGATGTATATTAACATTTCTGATTGCAATCAATTATTTGAATCGAAACCATTCTACGTAGATGCTTAAAATCGTTAAAAAACATTATTTACCATAAAAATGAGCAAAAACAAAATATCAAAATTCTGAACAATTTTCAAAAAGTCCATAAAACTTTTGCATTTCAATATTTTTATATGCGCCACTGATTTTGTGATGGAAATTAATAAAAAACTCAGTTCACGCAGTACACTAGACTCTTTCAAATAAGAATGGGAATGTGCCACGCGAAAAACTGCTGTTTTGAACTAATTCACGCTCAATTTTTTCGACATTTGTAGTGATAATGATTTTTTTAAAATTTCTGATTTTAAATTAAAATAAAAAATAGAGGTAAAGACTTCTGATCCTAAAATTTTGCATTCTTATAATTTTAGGTATACTTGATCCAAATATATTAATCATTATCATTAAATCGAAAAACTACGGAAGTTATTGATAAATTAAAGTCGCATAAATCAAAAATAATAATTAATTTTGATTTTAATAAATATGTATTTAAAATAAAAACTATATTTGACTTTTAAAAATATTTATCAAAAATAATTATTTTTGACTTTGATAAATATTAATCAAACTTTTATTTATATTTCTCATATATAATTATTAAAAAATATTTTAAAATTAGTCCTATAATAAAAATAAGACCATAAATTAAAAATGTTCATCGAATGTTATCTAATGCTACCCTTTGATTTACAGTGCCATCATTTCGTACAATGACTTTAAATATAAATTTACAGTGCCATCATTTCTTACAATGACTTTTAAATATAAACTTAAAAATAATAATAATTTTTGGTCTCTGATTTAAGGAAGGTGTACATATCTCAGTGCAATTTGGAAACAAAATTGCATAATTTTGGGTCTATGTAAAAAAAAAAAAAAGGAGCGATTGCCAACAATTCTGATATTTCGCAATTGGTGTCAGCCAAAAATGCAAGTCGGACTTTATTCAAAAGTCACGAACACCAAAATTGAGTGAAAGTGAAAACTCACTTGAACAGAGTGAGAATAGAATTTAAGAAAAGCTTGCAACGAAGGTATTGTTAATACCTTTCGTTGCAATTTAAAATATTGTAGTTTAACCAACCTCAAGTGGAGGTACTAAAATAGTAAAAGTGTCTTTTCAATAGTAAATTTAATAAAAGAGTCTTTTCGACTCTAAAAATAAAAAAGTGTCTTTTGATTAATTAAATTGTAAAATAAATTAATGTAAAATAAATCAACTCTAACTTTACAACATTTGGCGCAGCGGGTACGTTGGTACCAACCTCTCAAGGACCGAGAGATAGGAAGGACGAAGGAGGAAGGACTCTAAAATAAAATGGTAAGTGTTTGAATTTTTTTTTTTAAAGCACGATTTAATAAAATAGATATAAAAATAGAATAGGATAGTTTTCATTTTTTTTATGAGTAGTGTTTTAGAAGTTCAAAAAAAAAAACAGAAGAGGGACTATTTTACAACGGAATATAGTTAAAATATAAATTTATTTTTAAAATTTAAATGAATATTATTAATATTCAATAGAATCAATTAACATTCAATGAACAATAAATAAATAAAATAACACTGAGATTCCGAACTACGGACCCTCCAGTGTATAACAAGTGAAAAATAAAGAGTTATTTTAATTTAAAAAGGAAAATTAACATTTCCAAATAAATAAATCGAAATAACTCTGAGATTCCAAACCACGGACCCCCCAGTGTATAACAAATAAAAACTAAATGATTTGATTTAATTTTAAAGCGCGTTATAACAGCACTGATTGCTGTTATGATTTTAAAAATAACAAAAAATTTATAAAAAAAAAACATTGTACGTTAAATTTTTTTTACAATCTTGAGTAACCGAATATACACATATTTTTTTTTATTTGGAAAAATATTGGAAATTGAGCAAACAACACTGGAGAAGCGATTGTTGCCATAGAGGGGGACACGTCGAGCGGGATTGTCGTGTTAAACGCGATACACAAGTTTTTCAAGGAAATAATGGTAATGGGAATTTTGCAAACAGGCACGCTAAATATTGCACTTGATGCAGAAAGGACGGACATGTTATTATGAATTGTTATACCAAACGCAAATATTATGCATGGAACAATAACAGCAGTCCACAGGGAAACTACCAGGGGCCCAGTCAAGGCCACTAAACTTGGGACCCTTACCAAATAGTGTAGTAAGGCCAGTAGTTGTAGAAGTTCCAAAGAGGACACTACAACAAAATAAAACAGCGAATATTATTAACGCGGAAAATGAAGAACAAATGGTAAAAATACATATTAATGAAGATAGAAATCTTCCAACAAAAACATATAATTAACTAAATAATAATACACAACTTGACGCGAATAATGAACAGAATATAGGAATTAGGTAAATTAAAAATAAACAAATTATAAAGAAAGCAAATAAAGTAAAGAAAGTAAAACCAATTGAATCGGAAGTTAAAAATATTAAAATCAAGAATAATAAAATCAAAAGTAGATCAAATAAAAAGAAAGTTGTAATTAACTTCCCTGAATATTTGGGAATTGTAGATCAAACGTCTGGCAAGACTGTGGATACATTCCGTATAGGGGCGAGTATAATTTGCAATGGAGTAATTTCTATATTTCTTTTTATTATTAGCGCTATGTGCGTTTTATCGTCAGAAATGTATAATAAATTCACGATTTGTAAAATTAAATTGTCTTCAATTTCTAATAATTTTAAGAGTAAATTTGTGTCGAGGAAAATGAAATTAGCTTCACAATTAGGCATGCATCGTAAAATATTTAACTGGCATGGAGAGTGTTTCAAGATATCCGATACGAGTGATGTGTTCATTGAAGTACCTTGCGAGGCAGCAAAAAATGGAAAACTTACTTTGTTAGTGGATTCTGCAGCTGAGGCCAGCCTGATTAAAGAAAATAGGATGGCACATTTGCCGAATTTTAATCAAAATATTCGGAAAGATCTGAGTGGTGCTTTTGGTGGATGCGTTAGAACCTTAGGCTCCACTAAGATTCAGCACACACACATAGAAAACCTGAGTTTAACGCTACACGTTGTGTAACTTGAACAAGGGGTACCAGCAGATGGAATAGTCGGGCGTGACAATCTCTGGAACAGATCTATAATAAACGCGTTAAATAAAAAAATTACATTTTTTGATGAAGACAAAAATCATCTTATTCAATTTTCATTAAAATTATTGCAAGACATAGAAAATACTAATTTTAATCAACAAATCAGGGTGCAGCCCAGAGCGGCCATGGTTGTATAACTGCCGTTAAGAACAAGAATTCCTATAGTTTTATTGCACAAACAGAAAATTCACCCAGGAGTATCTTTGGGAGAGAGTTTAAAAAACGTTAAAAGAAATAGAGTATATGCATCAATTTTAAATGCCACCGATAAGGAGGAAACAGTATAAACTTCTCATATGCATAAAAATGAGATTAATAGACAAGTATCAAATATGTTATACGATGGAATTATTTCACCAAGCATGTCGCCTTTGAATTCCCCATTATAATTGGTACCCAAAAAGGGCGATAAAGATGGCAATAAGAAATGTAGACTGGTTTTAGATTTCTGAAAATTAAATGACGTCACCATCAAACAGCTATTTCCTATACCACGAATAGATGAGATTTTAGACCAGTTAGGTCATAGTCGGTATTTTTTAACACTAGATTTAGCCAGTGGTTACCATCAGGTTCTAGTTGAAGATAGTGACAAAGAAAAAACTGCTTTCAGTACAGGTCTTGGTCATTTCGAATTTAACAGAATGCCATTCGGTTTAACAGGGGCACCTGCCATTTTGGCAGTAGGTCTCTTAACGATGCGGAAACACGCTACTCTACTATAGAGAAAGAATTTTTGGCAATTGTATGGGCAACAAAAAATGTTAGGGTATATCTTTTGGGAAGACCATTCAAAATTTATACAGATCATCAGCCCCTAAAAGGTATAGCAAACTTAAAAGATCAGACATCATGTCGCGTTTCCGTCACAAATTATCGGAACTTGATTTCGAAATTCATTATAAACCGGGAAAAAGTAATTTAAACGCGGATGCGCTTAGCCGCATACCGATTAATACTGAAAAAGTAGTTGTGGTACCAACGCGTTCGAAAACCACGAAAAGAGACAAGGAAGACGATAAGAAACAGTCAAAATGCGATCCTGACGATTTGATAACACAGGAAAATGACAATAAATTAATTCTAACTGAACCTCGGGACATAGAGACGGTAATTAAAGATTTTTACGATTCACCGTTAGGTGGTCACCAACGGGGCGTAAAAACATTTTTAAGAATTCGACAACAGTACCGATGGAAGGGTATGCAGAAGCAAATAAAGGATTATGAGAAAACTTGTTCAAAATGCCAGGTAAACAAGAGTTCAAGGCTGACGAAGATGCCAATAGTTCTAACTTATACGCCAGTCAGACCCTTCGACAAAGTGTACATGGACCTGGTGGGTATTCTGTCTGAAACCATTTCGGGGAATAGATACATCTTAAAGTTTCAGGCTGACGAAGATGCCAATAGTTCTAACTTATACGCCAGTCAGACCCTTTGACAAAGTGTACATGGACCTGGTGGGTATTCTGTCTGAAACCATTTCGGGGAATAGATACATCTTAAAGTTTCAGGACGAATTTTCTAAATTTATGTGCTGTGTGGCGATGCGGAAGCCAACACCGTATCAAAAGCATTCTTCAACGAAATAGTTACACGCCACAATATACCCAAAGTATTGATAAGAGACAATGGATCGAACTTCGCTGAGAGACTTATTATGGTTCGTAATATGGTCTCTCTGGAACGGGTTTACCTGTCCCATGGCGAGGGTGGCCCTGGCGACTATGCGAAATATAGACAATTTCAGCATGTGTAGAGGTTTCCGCTGCCCCGCTCCGGACCCGGTCTTATGGGAATTATTAAAGGATTAACAGTAAGTTTTCGAAAGGCTTATAATAAGTTAGTATTTTAAATGGTAATTATTGTACTAAGGTTCTAATACTATTTCTTTCTTTTCTTTTAATTCCAGAATTTGATTCCCTGTTATGCATGCATTCGTATTTTTCTCATACACTTATTTGATACACTTACTCTTATACACATATGATGACAACAACAAATGTATTGGTTGTAATGTGAGCCTCATCAGGTAGCACCTGCATGCGGCGTACAGGGAACTAAAGCACATAGAAGTTTTTCTCACGATCACCCCAATACGAATTGATTATTTCACAATATGATGACACTCAGATCTGGTGTTTGTAAATATTGGTGCGACCGAGGTGATGAGTAGAGGTTAAGAATATATTTTAAGTGGGATAAGATTTTAACTGCCTTAGAGTGCAGACGTGTTTCTTTTATAAGTTAAACAATAATTTTAATATTAAAATAGAACTTTCAATTAAATAAAAGTATGTCTTGGAAGAAAAGACTTGTTTGAATTATTTCGGTTAATAAAAATGGAACTTCAACGTTGGACATTCTTTGGTAGGACATCATGGGTAATTATAAATGGAACGTTGCGACATTTGGCCTCACGCCTAAGCAACGGACATTTTAATTACAACATTTGGCGCAGCCGGTTTTCGAAACAAACATCAAATCCCAGGGGACAGGATGGACTGGATGGAGATTAGAAGTATATGAAATAAATATATTGGACAAGGGAAAATATATTTTTTAGGAGTCGTGAGTATTGTGAAAAACAGTGAAAGAAAATGTGCGAAAAGAAAATAATTTTTGTGAATTTGTGATATAAAACAAAAGAAACATTTGAGAATATTGAAATCATGAAATTAGACATTTGAAAAACAGGCAATTGAACATTTTAAATAAATTATAAAATTTTTAAAAAATTTCATAATATTGTGAAATTAAATTAACTTTAAATAAAACTGTTAAATTAAAATGTTGAATAATTTAAGAATTTTGATACAGCAATGTTTTCATAGCGTTGTGAAATTAATTAAATAACAAATTGGAGAATTTTAACAAAATTAAATTACATAAAAAAAATCAGTATTCAGTTATAAAATGATGAGATGTTTTTAGAAAAAAAAAATAATTGTATATATATCAAAATGAGCTAAATAAAACAGTATTAAATTTAACAGAAAAATTAAATCAACTATTAAACAATCAACTGTTTAAACAAAAAATATACATAGCTTTGCAGAAAATAAAATATAGTATACCAATTTTTATTTAATTTTCAATTTTCATCCTTTAACATACAAATATATAACGGGTTTTCATTAATATATTTTTTTTTGTTGTGTTCTTAATAAATATAAATTAATAAACTTGAAAATGTTTCACATCAAATATAAAAATAATAAATGCAATCTATATATATATAAAGAAAGTAATTAATGTTTAATTACATAAATCAATAAAAAACCGATAATTAAAATGGGTACAGAAAATGTATTTAAACGCGTACATTACGTTGTTCCTTACTTTTCTGGGGCAGAATCTCCATTACTAGAAACTGAATTATATAAATTTATTGAAGGCTGTGAAACAGCAAAGCTTAAAATTAAAGAATCAGATTATGAGGAATTTATTAAATGCGTTAGGTTACATTTGCAGGGAGATGCTTATAAATTGGTGAGGATAAAACATTTTCAAAAAATAGAAGAATTATACGAGTTGCTAAAAAATACATACTTAAATAATATTTCTTTAGATGCAGTACTAGAAAAGATTAAAAAAGTTTTTCAAAATAGTAAAGAGTGTTTGAGAGCGTTTGGAAGACGATTAGACGAATTGCAATCCATGGCATTAGAAATTGCAAGTAAAAAATACCGTAAAAAGATAGGTAATGATGACGTATTCAGATTGGAATTACAGAAGTCAGTATTGATCTCTTTTAAAGTAGGTGTGAAGGATCCAACAACAAAAGTTGTATTATTAAGTAGTAAGTCAGACACATTAGATGCATTATTGGAAGACGCATTAAATGTTGAAGCTATTATGCAACTAAGACCAAAGTTACATGAATACGAATGTAATGTTGAAGCAGAACATAATTCAGAAATAATTAAGCAAAGAGAAAATCCAGAAAAGAATGATAAATCAACCTATGTAAGGAATGTTCCAACATGTTCATTCTGTAGGAAATTAGGACATACTAGGGACGATTGTATTAGTAGGAAAAATGAGCCTTACTGCTACGAATGTGGAACTTATGGAACTTATGGCAATTAGCTTCATAATTGGAAATGTGCAAATACTAATATGAAAAATTCTAAAATACAGTTAGGTAATAATGATATTAAAAATAATAATCGCAAAGAAAATAAAACAAGTTATATGAAATGCTTATGGTGTGATAGACAAGGGCATAAAATAGATAAGTGTTATGCGAAAACAAAATTTGAATCAGTCACA
Organism: Dryomyza anilis; assembly: GCA_951804985.1. Lineage (NCBI taxonomy): Eukaryota > Metazoa > Arthropoda > Insecta > Diptera > Dryomyzidae > Dryomyza > Dryomyza anilis. The sequence continues at coordinate 19,989,855 of OX638136.1, read as the reverse complement.
AATAATAATCATCAAGGCCAATAAACTGGGAACCCCAAAAGAAAAGTAATATAGGGCTAAATGAGTTAGGAATTGTAGATCAGACGTCGAAAGAGACTGTGGTCAAATTTACTACCCCATTAAACTTTCAAAAACTGAAGGTAAACAATGAATTAAAATATGAATTAAATGCAAAAGAAAATTGCATAATACACAATTGGAATGGAGATTGTTCGAATTTATCTAATATAAGTGATGTTTTCATTTCAGTACCTTGCGAGGCAGCTAAAAATGGAAGACTTATTTTATTAGTAAACTCAGGCGCAGATGCCAGTTTAGTAAAAGAAAGTGCGATGACAAATTTTCCAGGTTTTAACAAAAATATTCAAAAGGATTTGAATGGGGCTTTTGGTGGTTGTGTTAGGACATTAGGAACCACCAAGGTCCAACACGGGAGCATAGGGTGCTTAAGTTTAATGCTACACGTAGTGTCACTTGAACAAGGAGTACCAGCAGACGGAATAATCGGACGTGACAATTTATGGAATCGATCTATAATAAATGCGATAGATAAAACGATAACGTTCTTTGATATAGATAAAAATCATATTATAAAACTACCAATGAAAACACAGACAGAAATACAAAACATTTTTTACAACCAACAAATTAAAATTCAAGCGAGAACCGCGAAAATAGTATCATTACCTTTAAAAACAAAAATTCCAATCGTATTAATACATAAGCAAGAAATTTCTCCAGGTGTATATTTAGGCGAAAGCCTATCAAATGTTAGCAAGAATAGAGTTTATGTTTCAATATTAAATGCTACAGAAAAAGAAATTCTAATAGACAACAAATTTAAACCAAAGTTTTCGAATTTTAATCAGTATAAAGAATCGTATACAAAAAATTCTACAATAAATAGCGTAAATTCAGTAAATATAACAAATAGAATTAACAGATTATTAAGGGAAATTAAAATTGACGAAACTTTAAATAAAGACGAAATTACATCTTTACAAAATTTGTGTATTTCTTATCATGACGTTTTTCACTTAGATGGCGATGAATTAACATACACGCCAGCGCTTAAACATGAAATAACTACACAATGGAACCAACCACCAATTAATCAGAAACAATATAAACTTCCACATACACATAGGGAAGAAATTAATAGACAAGTAGTAAAAATGTTAGATGACGGCATTATATCTCCAAGCACCTCACCTTGGAATTCACCGTTATTGTTAGTACCAAAAAAGAGCAATAAGGACGGTAGCAAGAAATGGAGACTAGTAATAGATTTTCGTAAACTAAATGATGTAACAATTAAACAAGTATTTCCGATTCCTCGTATAGACGAGATATTAGATCAGCTAGGGCATAGTAGATACTTTTCAACATTGGATTTAGCAAGTGGTTATCATCAGGTCTTAGTAGATGAAAGAGATAAAGAAAAAACTGCTTTCAGTACGGGACTTGGACATTTTGAATTTAATAGAATGCCATTTGGTTTAACAGGTGCACCGGCCACTTTTCAAAGAATAATGAACCACATATTAACAGGTTTACAGGGTATCGGTTGTTTTGTGTATCTTGATGACATAGTTGTATATGGAAAAAATTTAAGCGAACATGAGCATAGATTAAGTAATGTATTACAGAAATTAAGGGAACATAATTTAAAATTAAATACCGAAAAATGTCAGTTTTTGCGTCGCGAAGTTGTATATTTAGGACATAAATGTTCGGAACTAGGTGCGCTGCCAGACCCCTCTAAGGTCGAATGCGTGAAAAATATTCCGGTGCCAAGAAATAGAAAAGAAGTACAAGCATTTTTGGGATTAATTAATTATTACAGAAAATTCATAGGCAATATGGCCAAAATATCATTACCAATTAATTATTTACTTAGAAACGACGTTAAATTTACATGGACAGACGATTGTCAAAATTCATTTATTAAATTAAAAGAATCAATAATTTCATCACCAATTCTCGCATATCCAGATTTTACGAAAACTTTTTTACTTACAACTGATGCAAGTAATGAAGCAATAGGCGCGGTACTGTCGCAAGGCGAAGTTGGAAGCGATAGACCAGTCGCATTTGCGAGTAGGGCATTAAATGGGGCCGAAAAACGATACTCCACCATTGAAAAAGAATTTTTAGCTATTGTTTGGGCAACTAAGAATTTCAGAGCATACCTATTAGGGCGACCATTTAAAATTTTTACAGATCATCAGCCCCTAAAAGGTATTGCAAACTTAAAAGATCAGACATCCCGCCTTGCGCGTTTCCGACATAAGTTGTCAGAATACGATTTTGAAATAATTTACAAACCAGGTAAAAAGAATTTGAACGCGGATGCTTTAAGCAGAATACCATATTTACAACCCGATATTACAGCAGTACAAACACGTTCTAAAACTACACAAAATAAATTAGATCAACAAATTACAAAAACAAAGCCCCAAATTAGTACACCGGTCGTAGATGAAACAATTACAGATGCAAATAACGAAACAAATTCTGCACACTTATTAACTGATCCGGAAGAAATTAAAACGGTAATAAAAGATTTTCATGATTCCGCATTAGGAGGCCATCAGGGTGCAGTAAAAACATATTTTAGAATCAGAAGACAATTTAAGTGGAAAGGTATGCAGAAACAAATAAAAGATTACGTAAAAAATTGTTCAAAATGCCAAGTAAATAAAAGTTTTAGGCTTACAAAAATGCCAATGGTCCTAACTGATACGCCAGTGAGACCATTTGATAAAGTATACATGGATCTTGTAGGAATTTTACCAGAAACTATCTCTGGAAATAAATATATATTAACATTTCAAGATGATTTTTCAAAATATATGTGTTGCGTAGCTATACCGGACGCAGAAGCAAGCACTGTAGCGAAAGCATTTTACGACGAAATCATTACGCGCTTAAATATTCCAAAAGTATTAGTTACCGACAATGGTTCAAATTTCGTCTCTAAATTGTTTTCAGATACATGTAAATTGTTAGGAATTAAAAAGTTACATATTACGCCATATCATCCACAAGCTAATGGATCTTTGGAAAGAAGCCATCGACCATTAGCAGAATATTTGCGAAGTTTTGCAAAAGAAGATGGGTCAAACTGGGACCAATGGTTAAATTCGGCAATGCACGTGCACAATAACACAGTACATATGTCAACAGGGCAAACCCCTTTCCGTACTTTATATGGGTTTGATTTTGATATGCCCACTAATCTAAAACGTAAATGTTCACCAGTTTATAATACTGATGATTACAACAAATTATTAAAATATCAGATTCAACGCACACATGAAATCGTGAGACAAAATCAAGAAAAAGCAAAAGAAAAATCTAAACAAAGCTATGACAGCGCATTACACCCAACAATATTTAAAGTAGGCGATAAAATATTATTAAAAAATCAAAATAGAAAGAATAAATTTTCTCCAATATGGGTAGGACCCTATGAGGTACTTTCGGTAGTAAGTCCTGTAACGACAATGATTTCCATCAATGGAAAAGGGAAAAAATTCCATAAATACCTATTAAAAGCATATAATTTTGAAGTTTTACACAATTAAATAAATAAATGTAAAGAAATAAATAACTGAACCAATAGTTCATGATGATCATAAATCGTAATCATGTTAGAATGAAATGCATGCTGTTGCAAACAACAATATAAGGTAAAGAAATGCCGCGTTAATAAGAATTTTTTTTTAGGAATATGTTTTTAAATCTTAATCAAATAAATAAGTGCATGAGGGAATAGCTACGTATTAATTTTAAAAGGTTACTAGCATTAAATCATGTATTAAAAAATTTGTAATGGATAAAGGAATAAAGTGATTGACAAGATTATATTAGATAATTATTAAGCAAAGATTCAGTACGAATTAGCAAAAGAAATAAAATATACATTGCCACTATATTTGAGATAGGTCAGCACCTCAATTTCATTGTCAAGGGCATTGTCAATCGAAACAAATGAAAGAAAGATCGTTGTACTTGAAATACAGATAGACGTAAGCGGAGCACAAACTGAAGGGGAGCACAGATATAAGTGAGGAGCTTAGGTATAGTTATAAGTGATAAAATGCAATTCAGCGTTTTGCATGTAGGAACCACTGCACTAATGGACTGAAAATGAAACGAGATACGTTAATGCAGAGACAAAAACAAACAAACTAGCAAACGTTTTAACCAAAATCATTTAACGGTCATAAAAATATATATATATATGTACGTATTGAATGTACCAAAGTTGTTATGCAAAAGAAAGATTGAAAATACTGTCATATATCAAGCATATTTAAATTAATAAATTAGTGCATGAATAAATAGCTAAGTATTTTTGAATATGACTAGCATTGAGTCATGTGGTAATGAAATATTATGGAAAAATTAAAGATTTCTAAAGTACATGTACATTTTATTAAATGTAATAAATGAAATGTTCAATATAAACATACAATGAAGATATTAAATTTGAATATTCTATATAAATTAAAAATGATGTTAAATTAAATTAAGTATGAAGTTATAGTAAACAAGTAATAAGTATTTTAATAATAATCCTGATTCTGCAAATGTACTCCAACCACGACGAATCACAAAGAAGTAAAACATGCACGAAGAAGAACAACAAGCAACCACCAAACAATAAAAATTAGCGTTAAATACAATATGCTAAAATTTTAATTGCCAAAGAAGGTCGTTTAATTTTGTTGGGAAAAGGTCTGAAATGGTAATGTAATGTAATGAAGTACAAAAGAATAATGATAAAACGACATGTGAGAGTTATGGCGCGGACGACAACAATCAATACATGTTTAATTAAGAGAAAGGAGCTACCCTATGGATATGGATGTAGAAGTTTGACAAATCAGCAAAGAAAGTTGAAACTATTTTATCATAATAATGCAACAACATTTTACATCTTATGTATACTAAATAAAAGATGACAATTTTATCGCTCAAAGAACACGCTAACATTATGTAAATAAGTTGAAGGAGCTATTCCATATACACTTATTTGGCTGTCAATGCGAACCTGATTACAAAAATAAATTTAACAAATCAACAAAGTTACCACAATTACACTAAATCACACACGCTTCAACAAATGAACACAATTTCTTAAACAATTTTGAAGAAGACGAATATTAAAAACGATAAGAACCAAGAATATACGTATTCGAACATTGTTACAACAAGTGAAATATAATAGTACAACAACGTCAAACTAACAAAACAACAACATCTACGTATAAATAAAAATTACAATTACTGAAGATGACAATTCCGCTAGAAAAACTATCGAACAAGAAAATGTCTCAAAACATTTAAAGAAGACAAATCCGTATTAATTCAGAAATATAAAATTACAAAATTATCAATTTTAGTATCTGCTCTCAACAAAGTACGATTTAATTTGGCTGAAAAACAACGCAACATAGAAGACATCAAATTTTAAAAGCTAAGAAAATCAAGACGCAAGATGAAAACAATGTTTGTTGAAACAGTGGCAGAAACAAATAAAGTGCAGCTACAGTCAACGCAATCGCAGCAACTACCAACCGATGAGTGGCAGCAGCAGTTAACACTAAAAACATCGGGATCAGGTTATGTTTGTATTTAATTTCCTTTTATAATTCAGATTAAAGGCGGGCTAATGCAGCCAAATAATTAGAAAATTGGGCCAATACCATTTTTTTTTAATTTAAAATCATTAAATTTGAAATTATTTATCTCCACTAGGTAATATACAATTGTTTATTTTTAAAAATAAAATAATCTACACTATAAGAATTTTATCAATATATTAACAATGTAAAAGAAAAAACTATTATTATTTAATTAATAATAATTTTTTCTTAAAATAAGGGGGGAAGAATGTTGTATATCAGAAATACTTTTTCTTTTAGTTTGAAAAATCTGCACATCGCCAGTAAGCACAATAGCATATTCATATTAATCATAATAATGTAACACCAAAAATGCTTACTGTTATGCATGCATTCGTATTTTTCTCATACACTTATTTGATACACTTACTCTTATACACATATGATGACAACAACAAATGTATTGGTTGTAATGTGAGCCTCATCAGGTAGCACCTGCATGCGGCGTACAGGGAACTAAAGCACATAGAAGTTTTTCTCACGATCACCCCAATACGAATTGATTATTTCACAATATGATGACACTCAGATCTGGTGTTTGTAAATATTGGTGCGACCGAGGTGATGAGTAGAGGTTAAGAATATATTTTAAGTGGGATAAGATTTTAACTGCCTTAGAGTGCAGACGTGTTTCTTTTATAAGTTAAACAATAATTTTAATATTAAAATAGAACTTACAATTAAATAAAAGTATGTCTTGGAAGAAAAGACTTGTTTGAATTATTTCGGTTAATAAACATTCTTTGGTAGGACATCATGGGTAATTATAAATGGAACGTTGCGACATTTGGCCTCACGCCTAAGCAACGGACATTTTAATTACAACAGAAGCATGGACCTCTGATTCAAATAAAGTAATAAAAAACGAAGAAAAGAAGCAGAGTGGCAACATATTTGAAGATGTAGAAGGATGCACTAGGAGCAAACTTGTTGTTATACCAAGCACAAGTAGATTGCAGTGATTGAATTTTAATCATAAAAATACAACTGCCAGAAACGAGATGCAGAAAACAATATTCAACATTGATCTTGAAAATATATATAAAAAATAAATTATTATGTCTTCCATCGCACATAGAGAAGAAGCGATGCAGTAATGATTTTCTGATATCAACAATTCAGAAATCTATAAGCTACATAAAGTGACATAAGCACGAAGATGTTTGACAAGATCGCAGAAAAGAACACTCATCTCGAACGAATCGTCAACCAAGTCAACGGAACCAAAACTCTCTTGACCGACTAAGTCCACCGTATCAACATGACGACGTCTACTCGAGATAACACCATTAGCAAATTCCACAAGAACCATCGAAGCCCAACAAAAACAAAAAGACAATTAAAAATATATATAAAAAAGAAGAAAACTAAAAAATATGTTTGAATAAATAAATGGGTTTCAATAAAAATGATATATATGTTTTTTTTTTATTTTTTTTATTATTATTATTTTTTTTTTATTTAAAAAAAAAATAAAAAAAAAACATATATATATCATTTTTATTGAAACCCATTTATTTATTCAAACATATTTTTATAGATAATTTTAAAAGAAAAAAAAAATAATAACATTATATTTATTATCACCATGTTAAAATAAGCATATTATTTTATAATATTATTAATCTTAATATTAACTCTAAGAAAACATCATTTCTATATTTTCAACAATATATTTAAGACATTTTGTAAAAAATTATATTAATCCCAATATTAATAATAATTTTTTTTCCATAAGGGGGAGGAATGTTGTGAATTAGCACATATATTTTTCTTTTCTTTATGGTTCTTCACTATTCATTCAGTTTTGGATGTTGCTGTACATGTGTTGCGCGCATCATGTTTTTATATCATGTTGTACAGCAACATGTTCATAGCATTGTCCCAACTCTTCACGTTAGCAACAATGTTAATATTTTGGCATATCGCTAAGCTTTGCGTAGAACACACCTCTTTCAAGTTAGCTTCCACAGTTAACAAAAGCTTGCGATAAATCGGCAAATCGCTAAAGGTTAACTTAGACCACACCTCCTTCAAGAGGCTTGCAATGCAATTTCCCATTGCACAATTTTGGTTCTATGTAAAAATAAGCAAAGCAGCGATTGCCAACAATTCTGATATTTCGCAATTGGTGTCAGCCAAAAACAGTCGGACTTTCTTCAAAAGTCACGTACACCAAAATTGAGTGAAAGTGAAAACTCACTAGAACATAGTGAGAATAGAATTTAAGAAAAGCTTGCAACGAAAGTATTGTTAATACCTTTCGTTGCAATTTAAAAGATTGTAGTTTAGTTAGCCCCAAGTGGAGGTAGTGCTAGAGATGGGCACGTGAGTGAGTTTTGACTCACACTCACTCACGCTCACGAAAGAATATCTCTAATCACGCACACTCACTCACGGCCTTTTTTGTTCTACTCACACTCACTCACAATCACGTGAGTAAAATTAAGATTCAATCACACTCACGCGTGATTCACGTGTTTTTTGCTATTCTTTGTTGGTGAGATTGGTCGACCGATCGTGGCACCTCCAATACAACCTACATAATAATGTTATGATGTTAGGGATTTTGATAAAATATATCTCAATTTTTAACGGAGATGGAAATGTGAAAGACCTTTGATGTACTGTTCATATAAAAAAGTAAAAATTGCCTCAAGAAATAATTCTCCGTTAAAGAATTCGTGTAAAATCTTTGAGAATAGTCTCTGGAAAAGAATCTACTATATATTTGTGAATGTAAGAATGTATGTCTGTCTGTATGTTACGAATAGACGGCTGAACCGAATTGAATCAAATTTTGACACAATATGTCTGTTGGGTCTGGGCAGAGTATAGGCTATATATCGGTGGGATTGGTGGACTGGGCGTGGCACCTACCATATATCCGAAAAATTAAAAACACATTATATCAGGAATTAGTATAGCAAATTTAATGAAATTTTGGTCAACGTTATATATAACCATTCTAAACGGTCTCGCGGAATGTGGGCGGGATTAGACCACTGGGCGTGGCACCCCCAATAGAAGGTATATTTTCCACATGGTTTTGTCAACAGTTATTATAATGATAACAAGATATTTCGCACCAGGGTAACAACCACCACAATTTTTTTAAACTTACCACACCGAAATTCACCACATCAAAATTCACCACAACGAAACTCACCAGACTAAAATTCACCACACTGAAACTTACGACACCAAAATTCACCAAACTAAAATTCACCACACCAAAATTCACCATACTAAAACTAACCACACTAAAACTTCTACTGGAAAAAAACTCTACTGGGAAGAATTCTACAGGGAAATGTTTTACGGGGAAGATATAAATAATAAAAATGTTCTTTATATTAATAAAATCACTACATTCCTTGCATTCACAAAATCTTGGCACGAGTCGTGCACGGGTCCAGCTAGTTATTAATAAAAGAATAGTTCGGGGTAGAAGAATTAACCAGGGATAAATTGAATTTGGGAAAAACTATTTTTGAAGCGATTTTGAAAATTCAACTTTTTACAAAAATGGGTATATCGAAAAAAAAAATGAGTTCCATGAACGGTTGTATGAAACCAAGCCAAATCTATTGACATGATCCCACAGTACGGACGGTTTGAAGAGGTTAGATGAATTGTTGACTGAAACCTTGCAACTTATTCTGAGTTGAAGAAGGGGTGGTTATATGACGGTCGTTAGAAAGGGTTTGATTTATTATAGTTCTGAAATGTGGGCAGTCGCCTTCCCGAAGCCTTGTTCTGTAGTTCAACAAAAATATATAAAATCGCATAAAATTAAAACTGAGATTTTTTTATTTTATGAAATATTTGACTCACGCACACTCACTCACGATAAAATTGTACTCACTCACGGTCTTTTTTGGTCTACTCACACTCACTCACAATCACGTGAACAAAATTAGGATTCAATCACAATCACGCGTGATCACGCGTGATTCACGTGAATCACGCTCACATGCCCATCTCTAATACCTACATCACGTTGGAAAATTACTTCAGATATACAGAATGTATTTTTTACGATTATTTTCACTTTTCAAGTCAGCATATTTCGAAAACCAAAATATATGAATTTGATTTTTTTTTAAGTATAACATTTGTACCAATTGTACCATTTCTACCAAACTTAAGTTAAATATTTAACCTAGTTTTTTGTACCATTTATTCAAGAAGTAAAAGGTAATAGTTACTTGACCAATTATTAAATTAATTTACAAAAGTCATCAAATAAATATGGTTTCAATATCGATTTTTTTGTTAATAACTTCTTCAATTATAATTTGAAACAATCATAACCATCTAGCGCTGTGCCGATTGGACATACTTAATAACTATATTTTGTGATTATTAATTATGAAAAATGCACCAACATATCTAAAACTATGAATTGCAGAATTTTTATCGCACTTTCAAAAATGATATTTGGACTTATAAAAACATCTAAAAACATTAGTATAGACAATTTAAAGTTAAACTTAAATTGAAAATCATATTTTTGAAAATTTATTCTATACAAAAATTGTAAATAAAATATATTTTTTTAAGTCGAATTATAAAATTTGTCTTAAAATTGTCTATGGTTATGCGCCTATAATGTTTAAATACGATTTAATATTAATGCCCCGAGACAAAATTTATGTCATTTTTCAAGAATATTTACGGCATATTTCCGGCCAACAGAAAGATAAATGGAATATTTTGGGAAGTGTATAGCAGGTTGCAAAATTTTGTGGAATTTTAATGACAGATTCACGACATATTTTGGGATCGGCAAGTTCGGGCAGACAGCTGATACAAGCTCTGCCTATCTCTTTTAAAATATGTCGAAAAAATGTTTCTAAACTGTCTCGAGCCTGCCTAAAATTTTGTCTTGGGACATTTTGATATTGAACTCAAAATATTTAAAATTCGAATTGTGTATTCTTCAGAATCTTTGTCAAAATACAATATCGCATATTCGTAGATATTTTAAAGTCGACTTTAAAATAAAAGTTGCCCGCTATTTTGGACAATTTTAACAAAGATTTAAATGTCAAAAAGTTTATTTTAAAAGTCGCAAAATTAAAAAAAGCGAACAATTATAAAAGCGCGTAATTTACAGAATATTGTAAATTGAAAATAGTAATTTTTACACAAAGGCACAATGTAAAGAGAAAAGCTAAAAAGGCCTAAACTATTCCAATAACAATCATTTCAGAATTTTCTTTACAAACGCAAAATTATCAAAACAAACACAAAATGAAAATGATGCATATATACAAAAGGTGGAAAACTCTGTAAATTAAGCTAATTTTTCAATTGTGTGTTTTTTTTTTTTTTTTTGAAAATTTTGCGCCTTTTTCTATATATTGCGATCTTTTAAAAGGCGCAAACATTCTGCATTTTTGGCGCCTTTCTATGTAGTTTCCGCTCTTTTAAAAAGTCATAAAAATTCTGAATTTTAGGCGAATTTGCAAATTTATGCTTTTTAGAAAATGTTGCGCCTTTTTCTATATTTTACGCTTATGGGTTGAATTTTTTAAAAAGTATGCGCATTTCTCTATATTTTGTCATTTTTTAGAAAAGCTCAAAATTTCTATAAATTAGGAGCCTTTTCCATTTTGTAATGTTTTGATAATTTTGCGCCTTTTTCTGTATATAGCGCCCTTCTGTGGAGGCGCAAAAATTGTGTAAATTAGGCGCTTTTGCAATTTTACGCTTTTTTGAACATTTTGCGCCTTTTTCTATATGTTGCGCCCTTCTGTAGAGGCGCAAAAATTTTGTAAATTAGAGACATTTGCAATTTTATGCTTTTTTGAACATTTTGCGCCTTTTTCTATATTTTGCAAATTTTGCGCATTTCTCTATATTTTGAGCCCAATTGTAATTTTATGCTTTTTTGAACTTTTTGCGTATTTTTCTATATTTTGCCCTTCTGTAGAGGTGAAAAATTTTCATAAAGAACCTAATAACATATATAATTAAAATGAATAAATTCCTTTCGCAAAACTGATTAAATGTAGGCAACGCTATAAGCAAAGAAAAAGCTTTCGCCGAATCATAGAATCCACAAAATTACGTGACAGCGCAGATCATAGGCCTATTGCAAAAGTAACGATTTTAATTTAATATGTATTTGGATTGTTAGACTCTGGTGCTAGACGTCCGTACTTGGTAACAATAGTTTGAAGTTTCTAGAACGCAGCAAAATTAAAAAAAAACCTTTCAAATCTTTTGTTTCTACCGCGGATGGTGTAAAAAATCAGGATATTGGATATTCTTGTTTACCAGTAACTTCAAAAACGTCACAAAATCAATAGTTTTCAATACAGTACCATCTCTCTCCCAAAAAGCCTTTCTCAGTGTTAATTTGTGGCGTGAGTTTTCGCTACCTGCGAAATAATTCCTGAAATTTCAGCATTAGATTTAGAAACCCCAGAGAAAAAACAATTAAACTTCCACGATTTATCTGCAATAACTTGAGCTTGATTGTGTTATTTTGAAATTTCCCTCAGACGTAAAACAAGGCTTAGGCTGCACAGACCTGCTTCAGCACCATACTGAAACTTCAGATGCCATCCCAATAAAGGCAAAACATTATCATCTATCACTTCCTAGGAAAGAAGAAGTATACAAAGAACGAGACCTTATTTTAAAGCTCGGAGTTATAGAAGAGTCAAACTCTGCGTGGTGCAGTCCAATTGTCATAGTGAAAAAATCTGAAAAGGTTCGTATATGCCTAGATTCACGCAAATTAAACTAACTTATGAAGAAGAATTCGTACCCATTTCCTTATATAAATGTACTACTAAGCCGACTTAAATTTACACATTTCATAAGCGGTATTGACTTAAAAGATGCTTTCTTACAAATTAAGTTGACAGAGTCCTTCAAGGAAAAACCAGCATTCGCGGTACCCGGTAGACCACTCTACCAGTATAAAGTCATGACTTTTGGGCTATGCAATGGTCCTCAGGCTATGAGTAGACTGATGGACAAAGTAATACCGTCAAAACTTTCCGAAAATGTATTTATTTATCTTGATGACCTCTTTGTGTGCAGTCCTAATTTTGAAGTCATATGGAGTTATTGAGAGAAATCGCAAATTGTTTAAAAGATGAGAAATTAACGATAAATGTTGGTAAAAGCAATTTCTTCCCAAAGAAAATTAAATACTTAGGGTATAGAATAGGAGATGGGTGCCTGAAAGTCGACCCTGAAAAGGTTGAGACCATTCGCAAATTTCCTATGCCAAAAACGCTCTAAAATATCATTCACAAAACTATTCATGATGCCATAGCCTTTGAAGAAATTCCAGTATCTGGATGAACACTTTGTAAATGTAGATGGCGGCGAAGCTTTCCTTTCTCTTGCGCTTACGTTTCGTGTCATTCTTGGTGATGTTCTTCTGCAGATAGGCAGATAAACCTTTTTTTGACAGTTTTTTGAGAATGTAGAAAGGTTTGAAGTTTAAATCAAGTTTTTTTTTATATTTCCAGTTTTTATTTAACATTTTTAATTAGTTCAATGAATAAAATACACAAACTATGATTTTCTTCCAGTTTTTCCATAACTAAAAAAACATTGTTTGATCTTTTGTCGAGTCCTGTAGCAAGAACAAATTAAAACGTATTTTTCTCAAATCAAAATTTAAAAAAAAAAGAAATTGTAAACAAATTTGAAATTCCCACCTGTAGTGGGATTCTCCGTCCGAAGGATTCTTAAAGAAAACATGGACGGAACCTTACAAATTTTGTACAGTTTTTAAAAAATTATGAAAAAATTTGACATGCTTATTATATAAATTGTTATAATTTGAAAAATTATTGAATTGTTTTTGTTATTAATTGATATGTTTTCATTAATAATATGTTCATTTTTGTTTAATTACACAAATCAAGACGAAACACCCAATACAGCAGTTTTATATAATTCGCTGGTGCTGATTTAGACAGGATACTCAGTTTTTCTATTACCCTGAAAATCAACAAAATCATATTTTTAATTTTTGTAAATTTTTTAGTTAAAGTCGACAATTGGATTCTGAAATCAACAATATTTATTAATTTTTGTGGAATTCAAATATTTTTTATTCATATTGATGAAAGTTTTCTAAGACCTAATTTTCCCATTTGTTTATATAAGTTTCTTTTAATATTTCATTTTGACCAAAATTACAAATTGTAGGAAAAATGCATTTGGGTAATGTCCCAATTCCAGTCATAACCCCAAATTTTACAAAATACCATATGGGACTTAAATAAAAGCAATTTAAACATTTATAACCTTAAACGAATACTGTGTACCTATATTTTAAAAATTAAAATGGTGTAAAAAATGTTAGTAATTCTGAGTCTTTTTATAGTTCAAGTTTTTTGTCACAAAAAAAAGTTTTTTATTCCGAAAATAAAAGGTTTTTCAAAAAAATATCTGGCAACACTAGGCACAGGCATCATTTGTGTTAAAAATGGAGTGCTGTGAAGTGTTTTAGTGAAGTGAATAATGTCTGGTCGTGGCAAAAGTGGTAAAGTAAAGGCTAAGTCTTGCTCAAACCGAGCTGGTCCTAAATTTCATCGTAAAGGCAATTATGCTGAAAGTGTCGGTGCCGGCACTTCTGTATATCTTGCTGCTTTAATGGATTATTTGGCTGCTGAAGTTCTTTTCTAAAAATATTTTACTTAAATGAATGGGAAATTCATATTGCAGCAGCTTGTAAATTAATCCATTTGTACAGACTGAATCAAATTCTTTTTTGACGTCAATGAATACCGCGATTGGAGTACGTCTCTTGTTTAAATTATTTGTTTCTTAAAACCCATTTCGAAATCTTTTAAAATTGGCTTATTTTCCAATTCATCTTCTATTAAAGTAAATAAGAATTGTTCAAACATTTAAAAAAAAAAATTGACAAAAGCAAAATTGGCCTTTAGCTAGCCATGCTCCTGGGCGATTTTCCTGATTAAGGAACGGGGACTATATTTGCTACTTTCCAAGCAATTGGAAAATAAGAAATATTGATACTGTTGAAAATAAAGACCAGTTTTTAGATCTGCGATGTACTTTTTATTATTCCTTCGTACAACTAAATGTTTAGCTTAAAAATTCTAACTACAATTACAATTTATTATAAAATAGCCAAATTTTTCTCTTATTTCAATTTACCTTGGTCTCTCAGCCAATCTTATTTAAGCAAGAATTCAATGATGAGTGATTTAATGCAAAGCAAATGTCAAATTAATTCGCTATCGTACAGTGTTGCAATTATCGCATTGTGAAGTAGATTCGTTTTAAGTAATTTAGGTAACAGATACTAAAAGTACCGCAATGAAGTGGGAAATTTTATTTTCTGTTTTTTTGAGAATAAAATTTAAAATTTTGTAAAAGGATTTTTTGTTATTAAAAATAACTATTGCATCAGAATTTAGAAATCTAGCATTAATGGTGTGATCTATTAAATTTTTGTGGGTTATGTCTATTGAATTATTGCTTTGAGAATTAGTTGATTCAAAAAATTTGATAAAAGCTTCGGCTTTTGAGAGATCGTCCGATATTAATTGATTGTCTATTTCTTTCAGGGTAGGAAGTTTTTGATTTGTCTTTATTTACAAGATATTTTTCATATCTTTGAAAGTATTATTTAGTTTAATTTTTTCGAGCTTTTTGTATAGGCTATTGATAGTGAAATTTTGTGTTTCTTTTGAAATTATTTTAGTTAAAATGTTAATATCTGATTTTAATTGCATTAAATTTGGGTCATATTTACTACGAAAACCATATTTTTCTAAGTTTGAGTTCTGTTATGAGTTCTTCTATGTAAATTGGTAATTTTTTATAGTCAGAATGTTTTGATTTTATTTGAGGTGCATTATGGTGTATAAACATTTCTAAATAGTGATTCATTTGATCAATGATTTTATCAATTTCTTTAGAATTTAGATGTTGGTTAGTTGGCAATCTATTTTATTTAAGTGTTTTGCTAGTTATGTCAAGGAATTCCTGTCCCAGTCCCGCTTTGTCTTCTGCATTTCCATCGTCATCTTCTTAGAAGTTTGATAGGTCGTAAAATTTTGTTGTTTTTTAATTTTTGTTCTTATTGAACTATATTTGTTCAAGCTGATTTTTTTGTTTTTCGTAACTTATTAACTGTTCTTCATGAAATTTATCTTTCTCAAGTTGCACTGTATTTTTTTTGTAGCAGTTGAACTTGTAGTTCTTCGTTAACTGTTTTTAGATCTTGTATTTGTTTTGCTTTGCAGGATGACCCTGAGCAACACACGTTGCTCAGTGAGAATAGGAAAAGACCTCTCCGAGCCATTTCATACCGAACGAGGTTTCAGACAGGGTGACTCCCTATCGTGCGACTTTTTTAACTTATTGATGGAGAAAATAGTTCGAGCTGCCGAACTCCGTCAAAGCGGCACTATCCTCAACAAAAGTGTCATGCTCCTCGCATATGCCGACGATATTGATATCATTGGCACACGAGCAGTCAGCGCAGCATTCTCCAGATTGGAGAAAGAGTCGCGTCGAATGGGTCTAGCGGTGAACGTAGACAAGACAAAGTTCCTTGTGTCAACAAGCAAAAAAGAATCCGTGCGTCTTGGACAAAAAGCTGATTTTGACACCCACATGTTCGACATTGTGAAGGACTTCGTCTATCTGGGATCCAGCGTAAAGAGCTACAACGACGTCAGCCTGGAGATCAAACGGAGAATAACTCTTGCCAACAGGAGTAGTAT
This sequence comes from Dryomyza anilis, assembly GCA_951804985.1. Taxonomy (NCBI): domain Eukaryota; kingdom Metazoa; phylum Arthropoda; class Insecta; order Diptera; family Dryomyzidae; genus Dryomyza; species Dryomyza anilis. Next base: position 19,973,420 of record OX638136.1, on the reverse strand, counting down.
GTTTGCGCCGGTTCTGGCTCAAAGGGGCTCCATGGAGCCATAAGGAGACATGAGGAGCATTTTTTAACAGAGGTGTTGTTATTGTTTTCAATAGGGATCATTATTTAACAGAGGTTTTGTTAGTGTATTTCAGTTGAGATCAGTTTTTTATCAAAACCGTTCTAATTGTTTTCATATGGAGTATTTTTTAAGATGTGTGGATCATATTTTATCAAAAGCGTTCTAATTATTTTCATACGGAGTATTTTTTAACATGGTTGGATAATATTTTATCGAAAGCGTTCTAATTGTTTTCATAGGGAGTATTTTTTAACATGATACAGTAGTACGTTTGCGCCGGTTCTGGCTCAAAGGGGCTCCATGGAGCCATAAGGCCCCATGAGGAGCATTTTTTAACAGAGATGTTGTTATTGTTTTCAATAGGGATCACTTTTTAACAGAGTAGTTGTTAGTGTATTTCAATTCGGATAATTTTTTAACAGAGGTGTTGTTATTGTTTTCAATAGGGATCATTTTGTAACAGAGTAGTTGTTAGTATAATTTCAGGTATATTATATGTATACTATATACATTATAAAGGCATGGAGCAATTGGGATGACATTTTAACATATGTTGTTAATGTTGATACATACATATATATTATATGTATGTTATGAAGGCATGCATCCGTAAAGAGTAAATTTGCAACTCATATTGTTGTTCGGATAATTATTTCGGAGTAAGCATTTTTAATGGCAATATTTATAAACGTAGATATATGTACGTAATAATTTTGTTGTTGTATATGTTATAGAAGCAATTAAAATTTCAGTTTTATGCTTGATGATTTATTTAGCATGATCATCAAGAGAGTTGAGGAACAAAGGGTTCAATTTAAAACTTTGTTGAGGAACGAAGATTGTAATTTAAAACATGGCTATATGAATGAATGTTGTTATTAGACATATATTTTTTGGTGGGTAATTTTTTTGTTGTAAACAGGTAAATGCACTTCTGCATTAATGCATTGACACATGTTTAATTCAAGGTGAATTTTACCATAATGGATATTGTAGTATATTTTTATTTTACAAAGTCATGGTCATTTAATTCGTTTAATTTGCTTATATGAATGAATGGGCCATAAGACTCCATTGGGATCATTTTTATTTAAATTTGCATGGAGCAATAATGCTCCATTGGGATCAATTTTTAAACAACATACTATAAGTTTTAATGATTGAACATGTTAAAACATGTTTAATTTTATTTAGTTTTTTCTTGAGTCAAATTTTATATACTCTCTTTAAAATTTTAATTGAGTATATTTATACTAATGGAATTATCTTTTAACTCATTTTAAAGAGATATCCATTATATATAAATGAATCGAAATTTGAATTAAAGTTATTTATCGTCTACATTACAATTTGATTGGAACAAAAATATGGTAAGATTTTTTTTTTTAATTTTTGTATTTATTAATTTATATATTTTTTTTTTTATTTTAAGGATTTTGCTGACAATATTAGTTTAGCAAAAGGAAACCTCTCTACATACATTTGAGTAGATGACTTGCCCATTGATCAGGAATTCAGGATTTCTAAATTTGAATGGAAAAACACAATTAATGGAACAAAATTAATTGTACATCTAACAGACAATAGATGGTTTTATCTACCAGCAAGAATTTCTAGAAAAGTTGAAACCGATGATCCATATTTATATAATATAAATGAGAAGAAGTGGTTTATTATTTTCGAGGACGACAATCTGAATTAATGTGGATGGCTCTATTCGATTTACGTTATGAATAAAAACGTATCTATATACTTACTTTTAAATATATTCTTTTTAAATAAAATATTTAAATATATACATTTTGTTTTATTTATATATTCTTAAAACGATTTGAAAAAATATAACAAATAATAAAACTTATGTTTGCATTATCTGCTCAAAACTCAGTAGAGCGTTTAATAAAATGTTATCGTCATCATCGTCCATTAAATTACAATAATGGCGATCCGCATTTAACATCCTCGGATCGTCTAAGTTAAGAAATAGATGATCTAGTCCATCATCTAACAACCCTTCCCTAATTCCAACATCTATCAAATTTACTGACGGGAGTGTTACGACTTCTAGTATTTCAATTTGAGGATTTGCTGTTAATAAAATTTTTATTATTAATATAAAATAATTTTAAAAAATATATTTAGTTATTTACTTACAATTATAAGTTTTTGCCTTTTTATACGAAAAATTATGTTTTCGCAGGATATGCCGCTTCAGATTGTTTCTAGTCGAGAATTTTAAATGTGGACAAAATTCACACTTAATTTTTTAATGTTTATATATTAAAAGTGTGAAAACGATTAAAATTTATTAGTATATCCATTGTATAGAACACCTTTATACATCAAAGTATGTAATATGATATATGTTTAACTGAATATATAAATTTGAATTCATCAAAATTTAAAGTATATCTAGTGGAATACACCGGAAGTCAATTAAATTCAGAATACGATTTCATAATTTTTGTACATTTTATAACAACTCCGTTTTCTATATTTTACTAAGTAATTTGAGATATCCCTACTATGCAAAAAAAAAATAAAATTTTAATAAGTCAGCAAAAATATTGATGGTAGGTAATGTTGATTTGAAGTTAAATAGCAATATTTAGTATATATCTATCACTTCAATCCAACGTATCCAAAAACATATTTTAAAATGTTCGTGTGTGAAATGTGTAAAAAGTACTACGGGAAGTTATATAATTTAAAAAGGCACATCCTAAATGAGCATGACAATAAAAACTTTACATGTAAAAAATGTAATAAAACGTTCTCAAGGGAATACAATTTAAAAGTTCATTTATCGAAACATGATCAGGAGCTGTATATCAAGAAGACAAAACTACAGGTGGAACCGGTAATGGATAATGATGGAGCATCAACTAGCAATGAAACAATTAATTGTATATTCTGCAATTGTTTCGTTCATAAATCTTTATGGAAAGCTCATATAAGAACAAATTTACATAAGAAATACGCTGAGAAGGATGATAAAGATGGTTTCAAGCATATAAAAAATGCATTCAAACAAAATGTATGCAATTATATCTTATAATGGTGACGAAGGCGAGTTAAATATAAAAGATTAATTGAGAAAAATAGAACCACAACTAATAGCTTTACTAAAACGTGAGTTAAAATCAATAAAATTTAATGTCGAAGTCTCCGGAGAATATATTCTTCCGGTTAAACCTGAAAATGGAGATGATGAATTTAAAATATCAGTTATGTCCCATATAACTAAGCAGTTTACATTAAAATCAGAGAGTGACATCAGTACGGCTATTTTAAATATGAAGGATGTAATAATACAAAAAATGAATGAATTTCAAGAAAGAGATAGTGGTTGGTCTTTAACAAAAATTAATAAAATTGAAGTTAACATCAATCAGTACATGCCATTAAGAGGACTGAACTATTTTGAACTTCCTCAATGCATACAAAATAAAAAAGCTTGTGTTAATGTTCATAATAATGACATTTACTGCTTTATATGGGCAATTATATCAGCTCTTATGTATTCAAATATCAAAAATCCATCTCGAATACAATCTTATGGAATAGAGGACATTACTGGTGATATTATAAATATTGATGGAAATTGTATTAATTTTACTGGAATAGAATTCCCTCACAAAGTGAAGAATACGAAAATATTCGAACTAGGAAACTCAATTAGCATAAACATATTTATGTATAACGAAGTTAATATAAATAAATATGAAATACTGGGACCAGTATATAAGACAAAAAATTAACAACCAATACATATTAATATTCTATTTTGTGAAAACGAGACAAGTACTCATTACGTATGGATTAGAGACATTAGTACACAGTCACGTAAAAGAAATCATAAATTATTTGTATGTAATAATTGCATACTTCAATTTAATTCCGAAGCAACTTTAGAAAAGCATAAATCATCATGTAAACAGAAAATAACTTACTTACCTATGGAAAACGACAACAAAATTAAATTTAATGGTTTTGAAAAAACATTACATGTTCCATATACCTTCTATCTGGATTTCGAATCATTGCTAGTACCATTAGCCGGATGTACGCCAGATCCTTAAAATTCCTTCACCAATACAGTACAGGAACATGTACCTTGTGCTTTTTCATGGTATATGAAAGGAGCATATGATGACAAGTTTGATGAAATGAAAACATATATAGGTAAATATAAACTGAGAATAATCAAATGTATACTATACATTTTTACTGTTTATTCATTTTAGGAAGTGATTGCTAAACTAAAATCAAACAATTGTATTGGAATACAATTGCGAATATTCGACCCATCGAGATGACGGAGATGGATAAGATATCGTTTATAGAACGTAAGATATGTATAATATGTAAAAATAGTTTAGATAATAATATTAGTTCAAAAGTAAGACATCATTGTCATTATACAGGAAAATATTTAGGTGCTGCAATCAATAACCAAAACAATTGAATTAAATGATGATCATAATTTTAAAATAAGGGTTGTAGACTCATTCAGATTTCTACCAAGTAGCTTTGACAAATTAGTAAATACATTGAATGAAGATTCAATATATATAACAAAAAAAAATCTTTTCAAATAATTTTGGATAGTTTTCAGAAATTGAATGAGTCTGCATTACCCCCAAGGGATAAGTTCTTTAATACACGAAATAATGAGGAATGTACGGAGGAGGATTATATGTTTGCACAACAAGTTTGGAATAAATTTTCATGTCAAAGTTTGAAAGATTATTTAATAATATATTTTAATTGTGACGTTGTACTATTAGCAGATATTTTCGAAAATTTTAGGAATATTTGCATTCAAATTTATGAATTATATCCATGCCATTATTTTACAGCACCTGGTTTATCCTGGGATGCTATGCTTAAAATTACTGGTATTGAGTTAGAACTATTAACATATATAGATAAGTATACATTTATACAGGATGGCATTCGAGGAGGTCTAACTCAATGTTCAGTTAGACATGTTAAAGCCAATAATAAATTTATGAATGAATTTAATCCTAGAGAAAAATCAAAATATTTAATATATTTCGATGCAAATAATTTATATGGTTATGCAATGTCACAACCATTACCATATAAAGATTTTAAATTTTTGGATGAAAAAGATATTAAAACATTCACACCAGAAAAAATTAAATCATTATCAATGAGTTCTGATAAGGGTTAATTTTTGAAGTAGACTTAAGTTATTCTGAGAATATACATGATATGCATAATGATTTCCCATTTTGTCCAGAAAGTAAAGTATCACCTGCTTCTTCTAAATCTAAAGTACCGAAATTAATTGCAGATTTAACTCATAAGACTCAATATAAAATCCATTATATGATGCTTCAAGAATGTCTGAAACAGGGCCTAATTTTATTAAAAGTTCACAGAGTATTAGAGTTTCAACAAAGCTGTTGGCTTAAAAAATATATCGATCTGAATACTGTTATGAGATCAAAAGCTAAAAATGAATTTGAATTTTTTTTTTATAAACTCATGAATAACGCAGTATATGGGAAGACTATGGAAAATGTTGAAAAAAGAAAGAATGTCAAAATTTCATGTAAGTGGGAGAATTTAGGAAAAGTAAAAGGAACAAGAGCTTTAATAGCAAGTCCAGCTTTTCATAGCCAAACCATTATAGATGAAAATATGGTAATAATTGAATCCAAACAGCTCAGAGTAAAGCTAAATAAACCAATATATACAGGGTTTTGTGTATTAGATCTATCAAAATTAAAAATGTGTAACTAACTACCTGGCGGTCAAAGGCTGGGGTAACCTCAGCGGCGGTCCAGGGGTAGGTCGACAAATTATTTATTTGTGTCAGGGGTACCTTGCAAGATAAACTCAACTCGTAGCCTAGTCAGTTCAGTGAAAAGACCCACGTTTTTAATTTCAATAGTTGGGTTTAATGGATTAATAGTTCTTAAACTAACAAATAATAATATTGGTGATATAATGATAATAAATGAAATAAGCGGGTCCCCGCCGGAAATATTCTGCCGACGCTGAACCCTCGTGTTACAATGTTCTGGCTGGTTTCTTCAGTCTACGCTATTTTCTGCGCGTGCCGCTGTAAGTTGCGTCACAGCGTATCAGTACAGTTTTTTTTTTTTTTTTTTTTTTTTTTTTTTTTGGCATGGTAGCCGAGAGGTGTAATCTTCCAAAGATACGTATTAAAAATATTACGCATGCACGATTCGCTTCCATAGCGCCTACGTACTAAGCACCCCTCCTACTCGCTTCCTGTGTTTCCCTGCGGAACCGCCAGTTAAGGCATTACTTCGCAGGGCAGGATAGAGTCAGATATTCATCTGACTTCGTTCTTGTTGTTTCGTCTATCGCCTCTGTTGGCTTTGATGCGTTTGTTCGTCATGTCGGACTCGTTGCATAATTTGGGTTATTGTGCTGCCCGCGGCTTCCCACGCATTTAAGGAGGTATGCATGTACGCGATTACTCCTTCTGGAGACAGTACTCCGCTTGTGAGCTCCTCTATCTGGAGTCGGTCGCTGCCGAATCTCACGCAATCCATGAGCACATGCTCTGCATTCTCCACTTTCCCTACGCAGAATATGCAGTAGGGGTCGTCTGCGTGTTGGTACTTGTGGAGGTACTCTCTGAAGCATCCGTGGCCGGAGAAGAACTGCGTTAGGTGGTAGCTGGTGTCGCCGTGTTTCCTTTCTACCCAGGTTCTCACATCGGGGATTAGCCTATGTGTCCATCGGCCTTTTGGCGAGGCATTCCACGACCGTTGCCATTCTGCCATCGCTCTACCTTCTATCGCCTGCATTATTGCAGGAGAGACTATGCCGTGTGTTTTACGGATGTTGCGGGCGTCTGCAGCCATGTTCGCCAGAATATCAATCGGGGTTCTACTAGCAATTATGTTTGCTGCATCCTCCGATATTGTTCTGAATCCACAGCAGACTCGCAGTGATGTCAGCCTGTACGCTGATTTGACTCCCTTCATGTACGATTGGCATTTTGTTGCCGGGGCCCATATTGGCGCTGCGTACATGATCGTCGACGTGTTTACGCTGGCCAGCAGTTTCCGGATAGGCTGTTTGGGGCCTCCGATGTTGGGCATCAACCTTGCTAGGGCGGCTCCAACTCGGGCGGCCTTGCTTCCACTCTGTGCCAGATGTTCTCTGAAGTTCAGCCTGTGGTCAAGCTGGGCTCCCAGGTATTTCAGTTGTGGCGAGGATTGGATAGTGTGTCCTCCGACCCGTATTTCGAAGCGTTCCACCTTTTTGCGACTGCTGATGAGTACGGCTTCGGTCTTGTGTTCTGCCAGTTGTAGGCCTGCGGTTCGTAACCAAGACTTGATGCTTCCGATCGTAGCATTGCAGTTTTGGGCTACATCGCTGAGCATTTTGGCGACTACAACTATCGCAACATCATCCGCGTATCCGACGATGTGTACCCCTGCTGGCTTCTCGATTTTGAAGACTCCATCGTACATGGTGTTCCACAGGACCGGGCCAAGGACTGAGCCTTGTGGCACTCCACCGGTTACCTTGTACTGTTTGGGGCCTGCGTCTGTGTCGTATGAGAGTGTCCTTTGCTGGAAATATTGGGATATTATCCTTAGCAAGTAATCTGGAGCTCCCATATTGCTTAGTGCCATTAGGGTGTAGCTCCAGTTAGCAGAGTTGAACGCGTTTTTGATGTCTAAGGTCACCACTGCGCAATATTGTTTGTCGCCCCCCAGCCATCTTTCGCCGGCAATGGCTTTGCTGGCGATGTCACACACTCTGGCGATAGCATCAACGGTGCTGCGCTTCGTTCTGAAGCCGAACTGCCATTCAGATAAGCCTGTCGGTCCCTCTGTGAGGCATTCGAGGCGGGTGCATATTATTCGCTCGAGAACTTTCCCAGCTGTGTCGAGCATACAGAGTGGCCGGTGTGAGGACGGTTCCTCTGGAGGTTTGTCGCCTTTTGGTATGAGAACCAGTCGCTGGCGTTTCCAACGTTGTGGGAAGGTTCCTTCCTCTAGGAAAGTCGTATACAGTCGGCGCAAGATTTCTGGTTTCTTCTGCAGCGCCCTTTTCAGGACACAGTTCGGAATACCATCTAAGCCGGGAGTTTTGTTGATTTTGAGCCGATTGGCTGCATCTAGCACCTCAGTGGTGGTCACTGGAGGTATCGTTCCAATTTCGCAGCCAAGGCTTCTTGGGATGCTGAAGGGTTTGTGTTGCGGGAAGAGGCCTTCCACAATTGTGCCCATAATTTCCGGGCACATTGGTGCATTCCCTGCTTTCCCGTTAAGCTTTTTTAGCACAATTTTGTACGCGCTACCCCACGGGTTGCTCTGCACCTCTTCTCTAAGAGAGATAAAGGAGTCGCTTTTGCTTTTAGCAATGGCTTTTCGCAGCTGTTTCCTCTTCTCCTTGAAGTTGGCTTGGAGTTGTGCATGTCCAGCTCTTCCTCTCGAGCGTTGTTGTCTCCTTCGTAGCTTGTGGCATTCTGCACGGATTTTGGCAATGCCATCGTTCCACCAGTAGATTGGGGTCCGACCATTCTTTTTCGTTTTTCGCGACATGGATGCGTCGCAGGCATTTGCAAGGTATCGCATAGTGTGTTCCGTTTGCAGTTCGGCATTTCCTTCCGTTCCTGTCATGTGTTCAATCATGTATTCTAGCACGTCGGCGTCTAGCTTCTTGATGTTCCAGCCATTCTGTTGCACTTTCCTTTTAGGGTTGCGCCGAGTTGGGCCGTCGGGGTGTTTTGGTAGGATTGCAATCGCTTGGTGGTCGCTGTTTGTATACGCATTCATGACCTTCCATTGTATGTATTTCGAGAGAGTCCTGCTGGCGAATGTTAGGTCAACAATCGATCCACCTCTCCCGTTGCAGAAGGTAAGGGTGTTACCATGGTTCAGCAGTACTGTTCGAAGGCTGTTTTGCCACAAGTCCAAATTGACGCTTTTTCGGTCTTGTCTTCCGCCCATTTCGCGCTTCCGTTTGGGATTTTATATGGCTCACATATGAGGGCCACATCTATTTTATGTTCTGCAACTGTTTTTGACAGTATGGCCTGCGCTGCCTCGCAGTGGTTCAGATTTATTTGTAGGCATCTAATCATTCCGCTTGGCTCTCAAGCGGTACGCCGCCTTGTACGCTAGGCATCTGTAGCTGCCTGTGGGGTGCTCGTTGCCACCGCTACATCCTGGTTCAAAGATGGCGCATTTTGGTTTGGCTTCGCATGTTTTTGCTTTGTGCCCCTTGTGGCCGCATCTGAAGCATAGGTCTTGTCGGTCTTCTTTATTCTGACATTGCCTCGATATGTGTCCGAATTCAAGGCACCTGTAGCATCGGGTCGGGTTGAAACACTCCCGTAGGCGACATCTTACCCAGCCAATGCGTACTCATCCAGCTTTTAATAGCGCGTTCGCTGCCTCTGCTGGCAGGCTTATCTGTGCCGTTTGTGTGCCGTCTCGCATGGATCTGAGCGTCTTGATGGCGATGCGATCCGGCTCAGTTGCATCGGGAAACTGTTTTGCAATCGCACTACAGATTTCTTCTGGGGTGGTAGATTCGTCGATGTCCCGGCACTCTACCACTTCCATGTGGCAGAGGGTTCGGATGGTTGCCGAAGTTTTGAGCGTTCGCATCATTTCCTCCCTGTACTTATCAACTTTGCTCACTCCATTGCTTTTCAGCTGAAGTATGAGCTCGCCTTTAGCTGTTCGCCGTATGGTTTTCACATTATCGCCGAGTTCCTTCAGCTCGGGTTGCGCCTTCATATGTTTCAGCATGTCGGCGTATGACCAGTCTCCTGTCTTGGCGATGACGATTGCATCTGGGCGTGTTGGGGGCCGCTTTGGAGGCCGCCTGGGTCCACCGTTTGCCCTTGGTTTTCTGCCCACGTTCTTCCACTCTCCCTCTGGTTTTCCAGATTGCCTGTTCGGGGCTGTGGTATTTTCCTTATTTTCGCTTCGCTTGTTCCCGCCTGTCAGGCCTGGAGGATCTATCGGTTTTTCTTGCCTCGGCGTTTCGCTTGCCTTTGTGGCCTCCCTCTTCCTCTTCGGGGGGGTTTGCCTAGGCTGTAGCAGTCCTTCTCGCTGGCGCTTGCCTGCGGCGGAGTGATTTTTTCGCGGTGTGGTTTGTTCTGGTCGGTTGGCCACTTCGCGCAATACTCTGCTGTGCAGTTGCTTAGATTCGAGCAGTAGGTCCCGCATCTGTTGGGTTATGTGGCGTCTCTTTTTGTCGCACATCAGCTCTATTAGTGTCTGTATGTTCAGACCAATTTGAGCGAGTGGGTCTCTGCCAGTCGCGGTATCTACTGCAGCAGTGTGGCTGTTCTCCTCTTGTGGTTCATCGAGTGTCTCCCCATCAGTATCAGTTGCCACTGATAAGGCTCTTGGGGTGCCATACACTTCTGGCGAGCGAGCAATCCTCGACGTCCTTTTGAAGGGATTCACGTAGCTCGCTTCGTTCAGCGTACTTGTAGCTAGATCTGCTGCGGTGGCCAAGTGTGCCACCACCGTAGCATTGCGGTCGTTGGATAACGACGGCTGGGAGCCCGCTTGCTCACTCCCGATAGCCGCCGGCACTGGGGTTTTTAGGCCAACCTGCGCCGTAACATTTTTCTGTAAGTAACTTTCCATTAAAAACATTCTCCTCCTCCTTGCATTTTAAACCTTCTGCCAGGTTTGTAAGCTGCCGCCCCTCTGGGGTCAGACGCAGACCAGGGAGCCGCCCATTCTGGGTCAGACGCTCCTGGGTTTTTTTTTTTTTTTTTGTGAACACTTATTGAAGGGCGGTGTCATTTCGCCCTGTCACGCGAGCATCCTTGGGCCTATGCTGACTTTTATGTCGCACCCTCCGATCGCGTCGCCAATGGTCGGGGACTGCTTATTTGTCCACGGACTTATTCGCAGCTGGCCTACATATCTGTAGGCCGTCCAGCTATCCGCCACCTGCTGACCCCCACGATAGCCTATGGCCTGGCCCCGTGTATCAGTACAGTGCGTGGTCCCTCCTTTGTCCCCGGCTCACTTGTTGCTTCTCCTCAGGCGGTCACTACTAGGTACTTCGGTCAATGACTCGGGTCTCTTCGGCTCGCTGCCGATCTTCGTTGGTTGTCGTCACTCGCCGACTCGTTGACTGCTACTGCGACTCGTTTGCGCGGTTTGTAACTCGGGTGTCTTCGGCTCGTGGCCGCTGCTCGCTGACCGCTACTGCGACTCGTTCGCACGGTCGGGAACTCGAGTGTCGTCGGCTCGTGGCCGCTGCTACTGCGTCTCGTTCGCGCGATTGGTAACTCGGGTGCCTTCGGCTCGTGGCCGCTGTTCGTGGGATTACTCGTTGTAGCGTTATGCTTAACTCGCTGGCGTGACGCGCAACTCGTGCTCACTGCGGGTGCTCGGCTAGCACTCGTCAGGTTATATGAATTACAAAATGACGACTTACCACGAGGTGCTTGCTACTGATGCGATGAGTTCGTGTCGGTGGTGTTTCGGATGTTTTCGGTTTCTTCGTCCCGGCTCGCTGGCTTTACTCGTTGTCTCGTCGTGCGCAACTCGCTGGTTATGCGCGTGACTGACGCTTCGCGGGCGCTCCACTGGCGCTCGTTGGTTTTGACAAAAATGGCGACTTACCTCGAGGTGCGTGCTTTTGACTTTGCGCACCCTCGTCTGTCCGAGATTCCTCTTGTTAAATTCCCCGTTGCTTAGTTGGTTGTTCGCCTGCGCTTAACAATACTTATAACGACACGTCTCGATGTAGCTTTGCTTCCGGATATCGTGCTTTGGTCTAGGTGGTGCAGCGTGTCGACCCAAGTGGAAAGCGTTTACATATCTCCACTTGTCCGACAATCGTTGCCAACGAATGCAACCTGAGCGTGGAAACAAATGATACTCCTCTAAACCGATTACTTGTCTATCAGAATATCACTTGCCACGTACCTGTCGAATCCCTTTCCTTGGTATAGCAGGCTTTTCCTCCCAGGTAGAGCTTACTGTACCAAAACCACAGCGGAGATCCAACTCTACTTTCCTTGACGACGGCTACCCAAGAACTGACTTGAACTTCGTTCGTCGGCTTACTTTGAACCGTCGGCTTTTCCCCATGTTCATGCATGACACTCGTTGTCTCTTTCTGACCTTCGTTGTCGCCTCGATCACTCGTTTTCGCAATTCACCACGCCGCCATTTCCGTCGTTGCTATAATTTATCGGCTGTCCCCTCGCCAGTGTTGCCTACTGGCCGGCGTTTGTTCCCTTGTTTGTCTTGTTTCTGCGCTAAATGTGTGGGACAAATTTACCACAAAATTTGTCCGTCACAAATGTATGATTTTTATTATAGCTACTTAAAAAACAAATTTAATTCAAATATTCGTTTAGTATATACGGATACAGACTCGCTTGTAATTGAAGTTAATACCATTGATTTCTATAAAGACATTTATGAAGATGTTCAAAAAACTGATCCATCAAATTATATATTTGACACTTCTAGTTATGAGTATCCTAATATATTTGGTTATAATCAAAATAATTGTAAAGTAGTGGGTTTGATGAAATACGAAAATAATGGTAAAATAATGAAAGAAATAGTATATCTTAAACCTAAGGCATACTTTTTTACTATTGAAGATGGTACACCAATATCAAAAGTAAAAGGTGTCAAAAAATCAGTTAGTAAAACATTTACTATTCATGATTATAAAACATGTCTTTACAATAAAAAATTTATAATAAGAGATATGTATATAATTAGATCTAAAGCCCATGTTTTATATACACAATGTGTAAATAAATTAGCACTTAATTTTATAGATGACAAGCGGTATATACTGGATGATGGTATAAACACACTTGCTTGGGGGCATTATAAAATTAATTATATTAAAGCTTTAAATACTGATTTAGATAATTTTATGAACATAGATATTTAGAAAATTAATATGTAAACATATTAAATATAATGTATAATGTTATATACATGTATAATGTATTAAATTAAATAAACAATAAAATAAAATTTAAATTTTATATATGTAAAAAAATGCCTTTTTATTAAATATTATACCAATTAACATCATCATATTGTAATGTTTTAGTTCTTTGACGAGTAAGACGAGGTGAGTATTGATATGGTAACATAGTATGCTTAGTTTTCGGTGTAATTTTACTTCCATCACTTGAAATTCGTACTTTAGGTGATCCATGATTTGAAAAGTTTTTGAAACGTTTAGCTGCAGAACTTGCAGAGGTATGATTTATTTTATTAATTGTTGTATCCACATCCATAGAATTTTCTTCATGTTTGTTAATATTGCTAAATATATTCATCATGTATTCAAAATGTTCATCAGTATTGAAGTCAGCCTGTGAAGCAAAATCTCTTTTTCCAATATCCATTTTGTTTGAGTATCCTTATCCCTTAATGATTTATATGACTTTACCGATTTATTCTCTTGCTTCATATTTATTTCTTGTTTGGAAATCATACATTTTGCTAGTTCTTGTTTTATTTCATACCATTTATTGATATCTTTAAGTGTATGAGAAGCATATATCGGAAGAAGTTTTCGTTTTAAAAAATTTGAATCTGATATATCTTTAGAATAGCGTTCATATGTAGAAGGGTTTAATAATACAAGCTTGGATAAAATATTAGACGTTATCTAAAATTTTTCCTATAACACCGCTTAAAACAGATGAAATCAAAATTGGAATAAATCCTCCTCGTTGGATTATATGTTTTCTCTTTGATCGTAAAACAGTTTTTGAGCAGCAAAGTTTTCTAATGACATTTTTATATGATTTTAACTTTACTAGATCATTTTTCATTACATTATGATTTTTATGTAAAATATTAAATGCAATTTCATTAATAGCTTTTATAAGATTATCATCCGCATTTTTTAGAATTGCATTTCGCAATTAAGTTTCGCATTTTTAAGAACATATAGAATATATATGTTCTCCTTCAATCGTTTCAGTTTGCACGTCATTTTGAATTGAAACAAAGCAATAACAATATTCTTTATTTAAAATGTTAGATCTGAATCTTAATGCGTTATGTGCTTGTTGTGTAAGATCTATTAATAAATAACCATGAGCACTCTCAGTACAAGTGTTATATACTCGAACTAATTCTTTATAATTTTCAGGATAAATTTGTCTTGCCAAGCATTGAAATTGTAGTTTATCTCTAGGATTTTTAAACATAACTATATATTTTGAATTCAATGATATATCTCGTGTATATGTTTCCTTATGAAAAATATTTTGCGTTACTAAAACAACTGATAAATTTCGGTGATGTGAACCTTTAGTAAATAGTTCACAAACTTTTTTATTAAATGAGTCTAACATTAAATCATCCAAAATAATTAGTATAGATTAATTGGCGGAATTCTCAAAGTCATCTGGAATACCTTAAATAAAATTTACATTATCAATTTCTGGTAATGAGTTTTTTCAGCATAACACCAAATTACTTTCGTAATAGGAGAACTAATTAAATGTTTATTGTTAATAAGATTTATAATAAATGTCGATTTGCCACAACCTGATGGACCACAAACTAACATTGTAAATGGATACACAAATTGATGAAACATTGTTCTCTATGCTATGACTAACTTCAAATAAAAATAATTGTTGGAAGCATGTATTTTTTATATAAATATAAATTTTTAAAAATCAATCATTTCCATTATTGGCTGAACTCACTATGAGTAAAGAAGTTCTTGTAAATGAATTGCACCGACAAGCAAGAAGAAATTTTAAACGGCGTAGGTTTATACAAAAGGGTATTTCAGATACTTGGCAAATTGATCTTGTAGAAATGATACCTTTTGCAAAGATTAATAAAGGATATAAATATTTACTAACTGTTATATATGTTTTTTCTAAATACGCATATGCAATTCCTGTTAAAACGAAAAGTGGAATCGATGTAACCTTAGCTATGCAAAATATTCTGGAAAAAAATAAGAATAAAATTACAAATAATATTCAATCTGATCAGGGTAAAGAATTTTTCAATTCACATTTTAAAAAATTAATGAATCGATTTGAAATAAACCATTATCAGACATTTTCCAATATGAAGGCTTCAATAATTAAAAGGTTTAATAGAACTTTTAAAAATTTAATGTGGAAAGACTTTAGTCTTCAACTTATAAATGGTTAGAATTGATTACAAAAAATATATATAATAATAAATATCATCGTAGTATTAAAATGTCTCAAAAAAATGTCAATAAATCTAATCAACAAATGCTTTTAAATACAGTTTACAATCATAATAAAACATTTAAGATGAGCAAATTAAAAATTGGAGATGATGTTCGAATTAGTAAATATAAAGGCACTTTCTATAAAGCATATGAATTCAGTTGGTCCAATGAGGTATTCAAAATAAATAAAATAAAGATCACAAATCCAATTACATATCAATTAATTGATTATCAAGGAGAATTAATAAAAGGAGGATTTTATGAAGAAGAATTACTAAAAACAGAAACATCAAATACTTATCTAGTTGAAAAGGTTATAAAAAGAAAAAAGGATATGGTATATGTCAAATGGTTCGGTTTTGGAAGTGAAAATAATTCATGGATCAATAAAAACGATTTATTAACTAAGTAAACTATATTTAATTTATTATAATTATGTTGTTCAAATATTTATATAAATAAAGTGATTTTTAATAAAAAACGAGCATTCTTATTAAAACATTTGAAAATAAAAGATGGGAGATTCCAGTTTTTATGTTACTTTATTAAGTAATAATTCCGCAAATATCTATGAAAATACTAAATCTACATTTACAAATTTATTAAAACAATCTTTGATTTTAAATGAAAACTGGGTTGTAGGTTTAACAGAAATTTCATTTCAAATTGTTAATAACCCATCTACATTTCAAGTATCTCGAAATTTGAATAAGACGGATATTTTGAAATCAACTTTAAAGTTAAATAAAAGTAATATCAAAAATGTAAATAGTGATCTAAAAGTAGATAAAAAATAAATACTATCCCTATCACATATTTAAATTTCATTGACAAAATAAATCAAGCTATCACGAATAGAGAAGAAAAACCACAAATTGCAGAAAATCAACTCAATGTCAATTCTAATCCTGACCCAGTTGTAATAAAAAAAAAATAAAAAAAAAATAAAGATGAGTTGAATATCGATAACAAAAAAGATAAAAGTTTAAAATTAATAACTGAAAAATTAGACATTCAAGATACTATAAATGAAAACCCTGAGTTGGTTGGCGTAAAAAGCAGTATTAATAGACACTTAATATCGGAGAATACAATACTTAAAATGTTAGATGTTACATCGAATTCTTATGAAAAATTTAATTCACATACAAGTTATAAATTAAGATCTAGCGAGCTATACAACCTAGTGTTTGTGTACACAGACATAATTAATCCCAGATATGTAGGCGATCAAAAAATAAAATGCTTAAAAATATTTCCATGTTTAAATGCAATAAATTATATTCACATTAAAAATATTGAATATTATCCATTGGAATCTTCAAATATAATTAATATTTCTATAATGATACGAGATGATGAAGGAAAGAAAATAAATATTATGTCGAATGAATTCCCCGTTTATTGCACGTTACATTTTCGTAATATAAAAGAAGCTTCATAAGTTGTACTGATATCATTTATATGTAAACCATGGACAAGATTTATTCTGAGTACTATCTTAATCAATCCGGATCAAATTTGGATAATATAGGAGATATATACCATTCTCCTAGAATTGTTCAATATGGTCGTGGAATTGGTTCATTTTTTTCGGCCTTGTATATACACATAAAACCTCTAATGAAAACTGGATTAAATGCTTTAAAAAATCATTCACTCGAAATTGGAAAATCAGTTTTGGAAGAGTGAGGTACTAAACCTATAAAAACTGTTCGAAATTTAAAAGAAAAAGTTATTAACAAAATTAGAAATATACAAGATGGAAATGGAAAACGTATAAAATTCAAACGTCTTAAAGAAAAAAGATCATATGAAAACTACACGTTCTAGAAGAAGGAAGTTTACTGATATATTTGGCAACTGTTAATTTATTTATGATGGCAGGATTTATTGAATGTGTGAAAAGTGAATTAGATCTTTTTAAGTCACCACCTGTACAAACTAGCATAATTAAAACAGAGGAGGTATCATATAGTCCAATAGCAACAATTGACAACTCTACTACAATAGAATTTCTTTCACTCGGAAATGGTGAAACATATCGTGATCTAAGTAGTGTTTATTTACGATTAATTGTAGAAATTAATGGAAGTGGAGGAGTTATAAACAATTTACTTCATTCATTATTTCGGAGCTGTAGTGTTCATTTAAATAATAGAAATGTATCGCAATCTGATAATAATTATCACTATAGATCTTATATTGAAACATTATTAAACTACACATCTTGAACCATGCGGATGGTCATTAGATATAAAAAAAATTAATTCAATAGTCGAGAATGAAAATCCAGGTTTAGCTAGACGAAAGAAAACATTTAAAAATGGAGAACGAGTTGAATTGATTGGAAGACTTCATGCAGATATATTTAATCAATCTAAATATCTTCTTAATAATGTGGATCTTAAAGTAACCCTTAATATGGAGAAAACTTCTTTTTATATACTAGAAGATTCCAAATCTGGAGAGTCATCTATTAAAATTCATGAAGCTAACTTATACATTAATCATCTTACCATTAATTGTAATATTTTAATGGCACATCATAATGTTTTACAAAGTAGAAATGCTATTTATCCATATAAAAATGTTGAAATCAAGACATTAACCCCGGCAATCATTCTCTACTGTTAGATAATGTTATAATTGGACAACTTCCAAATTTCTTAATATTTGGTATGGTAACTAATAAAGCATATACTAGTGATCGTTCGGAAAATCCGTATAACTTTCGCCATTTCAATTTACAAAGATTTAATTTAGTTGTAAATACAGTACAAGTACCAGCACAGCCGATTGAATTTGATTATAAACATGGACGTATAAGTACAAGGGGATAACAAACCTTATTTAAAGGTACTGGCATACATTACTTTGATAAGGGACATCAAATAACTAAAGAATTATTTGATAACGGATATTTCTTAATTGCATTTGATTTAACACCAGATCATAACAATAACTCACACTGTGGAAACTTAATAAATCAAGGTATAATACGAATTGAAGGTCGTTTCAGTGAAGCACTTTCTGAAGCAATTACGTGTTTAGCATATTCTGAGTTTGATAGTGTTTTGGAAATTGATAAAAATCGTACTGTATTACAATCATTATGAATACAAGTAATATAGAAATATTTTATATAAAAATTTAGTAACTAAGAAAAATTTTAAAGGAGTTTTTGCATCAAATCAGCTACCTAGAAATCGAATAAAAAAGCCAGCATTTTATATTGTGAATGGATTCATCATTTAAACCAGGAGCACATTGGATTGTAATATATTTTCCTCAAAATGGGCCGGCTGAATATTTTTGTTCTGCAGGGAGTTCACCTATTAAACCAGTTATAAATTTTATGCAAACCAATGCATCTACATTTATTAAAAGGAATTTCCGATTACAAAGTGAAATTTCAATGTTATGCGGTGTTTATTGCTGTATATTTATACATTTAAGAAGTAAAAATATATCTTTTAAAAAGTTATTTAATTATTTTGATATATATAATTTATATATTAATGATATTTTAGCTGTACATTATTATAAAAGTATTTTTAAGTTTCCTATAATAACAAATAAATAAAACAATTTAATGAAAATAATTTATAAATTTGTCTTTTTATTTCTATTATTTAAAATTTTTACAAATTCATAGAATACAGTATAATAAAAACATTATTAATAATAAACAATTATTTTGTATATTTTATTCTATAATATAATTTTATTAGCTTATCAATGTCTTTGCATTCCTTGTCATAATAATAACAACCACATGTATCTGGTCCCTCCGTTAAGTCATCTGTGGCCCATGGACACCTCTTATAATGTACTTCGTGAATAGTTAATATTTTTTCCATATACTGGTAATGCTTACAATAAGGGATAAACTTAATAAACTGTTTTTTATGATCGTCAAATAAAATATTATTAAATCCTTTTAAAAACTTTTTTACTTTTATAACTTCCATAATAGTATTTTTTCCTATCAAATTGTAATGTAGACGATAAATAACTTTAATTCAAATTTCGATCCATTTATATATAATGGATATCTCTTTAAAATGAGTTAAAAAGATAATTCCATTAGTATAAATATACTCAATTAAAATTTTAAAGAGAGTATGTAAAATTTGACTCAAGAAAAAACATTAAAACTTATAGTATGTTGTTTAAAAATTGATCTCAATGGAGCATTATTGCAAATTTAAATAAAAATGATCCCAATGGAGTCTTATGGCCCATTCATTCATATAAGCAAATTAAACGAATTAAATGACCATGACTTTGTAAAATAAAAATATACTATAATATCCATTATAGTAAAATTCACCTTGAATTAAATATTTGTCAATGAATTAATGCAAAAGTGCATTTACCTGTTTACAACAAAAAAATTACCCACCAAAAAATATATGTCTAATAACAACATTCATTCATATAGCCATGGTTTAAATTACAATCTTCGTTCCTCAACAAAGTTTTAAATTGAACCCTTTGTTCCTCAACTCTCTTGATGATCATGCAAAATAAATCATCAAGCATAAAACTGAAATTTGAATTGCTTCTATAACATATACAACAACAAAATTATTTCGTCTACGTTTATAAATATTGCCATTAAAAATGCTTACTCCGAAATAATTATCCCAACAACAAAATGAGTTGCAAATTTACTCTTTACGGCTGCATGCCTTCATAACATACATATAATATATATGTATGTATCAACATTAACAACATATGTTAAAATGTCATCCCAATTGCTCCATGCCATTATAATGTATATAGTATACATATAATACACCTGAAATTATACTAACAACTACTCTGTTACAAAATGATCCCTTTGAAAACAATAACAACACCTCTGTTAAAAAATTATCCGAATTGAAATACACTAACAACTACTCTGTTAAAAAGTGATCCCTATTGAAAACAATAACAACATCTCTGTTAAAAAATACTCCTCATGGGGCCTTATGGCTCCATGGAGCCCCTTTGAGCCAGAACCGGCGCAAACGTACTACTGTATCATGTTAAAAAATACTCCCTATGAAAACAATTAGAACGCTTTCGATAAAATATTATCCAACCATGTTAAAAAATACTCCGTATGAAAATAATTAGAACGCTTTTGATAAAATATGATCCAAACATCTTAAAAAATACTCCATATGAAAACAATTAGAACGGTTTTGATAAAAAAACTGATCTCAACTGAAATACACTAACAAGACCTCTGTTAAAAAATGATCCCTATTGAAAACAATAACAACACCTCTGTTAAAAAATGCTCCTTATGGCTCCATGGAGCCCCTTGGAGCCAGAACCGGCGCAAACATACTACTAACAGGTGCTACTTTGGGCTCAGTAGGCAATTGAGAAGCAGAGCCCTCTCTCGCCGGACAAAAATAACGCTCTACAAGTCACTCATCATGCCCGTCCTACTTTATGGTGCAGAAACATGGACGCTGGCCTCCACCGATGAGAGAGTACTGGGAGCGTTCGAGAGAAAGATACTCCGTAAAATCTTTGGCCCTATCTGCTTTGCTAACGAGTATCGAATCAGGATGAACCACGAGCTGTATGAGTTATTCGACGACATTGACATAGTCAAGCGCATCAAGATCCAGCGGCTTCGTTGGCATGTCGAACGAATGGATGAAAACACTCCAGCCAAGAAGGTGCTTGAATCGAAACTCGAAGGTGGACAGCGTTGAAGAGGGCGTCCAAATCTGCGTTGGAAAGACCAAGTTGAGGACAACCTGGCAACGCTTGGTATTTCTAACTGGCGTCAGCGCGCGCAAAGCAGATCCGACTGGCGCGGCTTCATCTCAACGGCCAAAACCGACCCACGGTTGTAAGGGCCATTTAAGTAAGTAAGTATTTGTTTCAAATACTTTTGATTTTGATCATAACTGCTGTTGTTAGACATTTTTTTAGTTAATTTAGTTTCGTTATCATTTTAATTACTGTTTAAGTTTTTACGTTTAATTCTTTCTTTCTTAGAAGTATTTTTTTCGTCTTTGTCATTTGTATTTTCCATTTTAGAATATATTTTATTTTTATATGTTTTTATTTGTGTTTTTATGCAGATTGTCACTGTTTGTGTGGAATATATTTATAAGTAGATTATCACAGTTTATCTGGAATTTTAATTCTCCGGTTGTAAGGGCCAGAATACAGCCGGTTCGAGTGGGACAGAATACAGTAAAAATACAATAAAAAAATAAAATTAATGAATTTCATATTTTTAGTAAAATATTTTGTGGCCCTGAGAAGGGCCTTTTTATATACGAAACAAAATGTTGTTGAAAATTTATTTAGAGCTCCTGTATTTAGTGACAGCTTTTGTTCCTTCACTGACGGCATGCTTAGCCAGCTCACTAGGTAATATTAGACGGACGGCTGTTTGACTTTCGCGACTCGTAATTGTTGAGCGTTTGTTGTAGTGTGCCAAACGAGAAGCCTCAGCCGCAATGCGCTCACAAATATCATTCACAACACTATTCATGATGCTCATAGCCTTTAAAATTACAGTATCTGGATGAACTTGCTTCAACACTTTGTAAATGTAGATGGCGTAGCTTTCCTTCTTCTTGCGTTTACGCTTCTTGTCATTCTTGGTGATGTTCTTTTGGGCCTTTCCTGCCTTCTTCACTAGTTTTTGGTGGCATTTTATTTTTTCACTGTTCACTTTCTTTTCTGAAAACACAATTTTATGCCAAGTCCAAAATTCGATGTGTTTAAGTACTTTTTTCTATACGTGTTTTTCAGATAGACGAAGACATTATTGGTTATTTTATTTTAAAAACAACCCTCATTCAATGGAATGCGTAGAAAAAAAAATATAAATACAGAGCGACTATGTGTCACAGGCATCAGTTTTGTTTAATGTGCAGTGAAGTGTTTTATTAAAATAAGTGAATAATGACTGGTCGTGGCAAAAGTGGTAAAGTGAAGGGAAAGTCTCGCTCAAACCGAGTTGGTCTTCAATTTCCCGTTGGATGTATTCATCATTTACTGCGTTAAGGCAGTTATGGTGAACGTATCGGTGCCGGCGCGGCAATGTTGCACGTGACAAAAAGAATTATTCCACGTAATTTACAATTAGCTATACATAATGACGAAGAATTGAATTAGCTGTTATCTGGTGTACCCATAGCACAAGGTGGTCTTTTGCCAAATATCCAAGCATTGCTTTTGCCAAAGAAAACTGAAAAGAAGACCTTAATATTCAACAACAACAAAGAATATAAATAAACCGTCCTTTTCAGGAAGAAAAATTATTAATAAATAAAGAGATATATTATTTAAGTTTAATATTTTTTTAAGAAATCAGACTTAAATAAAAATTTAAAAAAAATCGATAACAAAACGATAAAAAAGTTGCTTCTCTGTGTGTCTCATATTTTCAAGGCAGACTAATTTGTATGTGAATTCATATGTTCAATGTAGAAATCATAATAAAATGAAAAAATATTCGATAATGAAACGATAAAAAAGTCGCTTCTCTGTACGTCTCATATTTTAAAGGGAGGCTAAATTCTATAGAAAATGTAGAAAATGATGATAAGAAGAAACATTTTTCGATAATGAAACGATAAAAAAGTCGCTTCTCTGTGTGTCTCATATTTTCAAGAGAGGCGAAATTCAGCAATATTGCAAGATGCCCAATGCATATAGTAAAAATAAAGCAATTTAACATTCAAACGAAGAAATATATATTTTGATAATATGTATTAAATTTTTAACATTTTTTTTTTATTAAATAGTGGTCCTGAAAAGGACCGATTGTTTATAAATTTTAAAAAAATGCAGAAATATTCGATAAGTCGCCAAAACCATAAAGAGTACGTCCCTGCCTCTTCAAAGTATTAACGACATCCATTGCGGTGACAGTTTTTCTGTCATGTTCGGTGTAAGTCACTGCATCGCGAAAGACATTTTCCAAAGACAGATTAAGAACACCACAAGTTTTTTTCGTATATGAGACCAGATATATGTTTCACACCACCACGACGGGCCAAACGGCAAATAGCTGGCTTGGTGATTCCCTGGATGTTATCATGAAGCACTTTGCGATGTCTCTTTACGCCGCCTTTACCTAAACCTTTACCACCTTTACCACGATCAATTATTTTTATTCACTTTTATTTTTTTCACTTCACTTCACAAATCACAAACGAGAACTAATACCTATAACTACCAAAATAGTGCGAGTGGGACAGAAATATAGTAAAATATGAAGAACTAGACATGTTAACGATGGAACGAAAACCTATCAAAAAACTACTTAAGCTCATTTCATTGCATGAAAATTTTTAAAGTAAAAAATGGCTCGTACCAAGCAAACTGCTCGTAAATTGAATGGTTGCAAGGCCCCACGAAAGCAATTGACAACAAAGGCTGCTCAAAAAAGTTCACCAGCTACTGATGATGATATTTAAACTACTAAACTGCCATGTGCAAAAATAAGAATAAAGACTCGAAAAACTCGTATATAAAGTGATGCTGAAAAAAAGACTTCAGTGAAACAAATATCTAAACGTAAAAACATTTACAATACTGAAATAGGTAATGATATTAAAGTAACGAAAAAAATGTCGAACAGTGATGAACAAAATCAAATGTATATAAAACAAATACATGATTTAAAAATATTTAATTCAGAACTACAAGTTCAAATACGAAATAGCTCAGTGCAACTTAAACAACTAAAAGTTTATGACAACAATTAAAATAACATGGAAATGAAAAACATCACCTTGAACAAATTCAATATGAAGAAACACTTCGAAACAACCGTATTATTAATTATGAAACTGTTATTAGGGTAACTAAAGTTATTAGGGTAACTAAATTAAATACGAATTGGCTGGTCCAATTCGACAAATCTTCAGATTTGTATGAAATATTAAAAATAAAATATTTAAACCAAAATCGTGTATTTTTTTACAAATACAAGGCGAATAAAATCTTGCAGTGCAAGAGATGCCAGCGTTATAATCATGCTGCTATAAATTGCAGTATGCCCTTCCATTGTGTGAAATGCGGCGGAAATCACGGACCAAAATTATGTAAAATTCCGCTAAAAGAATTATATAATAGTGTAATTACTACCACATTAAGTGATGGTACTATTAAGAAACAAGTTGGTCATCAAGTGTACTGTGTTATTTGCAAAACGGAAGGGAAATTTTAAAGTAGATGTAATTATGATAGTTAGGATTATCAAAATTATAGTCGGTCTAAGCCGACTATAAATACCCTACACATATGTGTGGTTACCATTCAAAGTGATATATAGTTCACCAGGGTATACGAATCCTGAAAATAACTACAAAAATTCAATCGCTGAAGAATTTCCATTCATTTGATACCCATATTTACAAATGGGTAGTTTACCTAAGCACGTATACATAAAAATTGATCTTTATACGTATTTGAACATAAGTTGTCGCCAATTTTTTCGCACATACTGCGTAGGTATATTAGTAATCTAAGTTATAAGTTTCATTTATCTAGCTCTTCAATTTTAAAAGTAGTAGGGATTTCAACAGACAGACAGACATACAGACGGACATCGCTAAATCGACTCAGGAGGTCATGCTGATCAAGAATATATATATTTTTCCTTACCGGAGATGCTTCCTTCTGGGTGTTACAAACGGCGTACCAAACTGAATATACCCTTTCACTCTTAGTGTAGGGTACTGTTTAATTTTATAACTGACGAGTGCATTAATGTATTTGGACAAAATTTTTCAAATATTTTTCTGACCATTCATCAGTTTATCCCTACATATAACAGAGATACACCGTTGCATGCAAAACAATAAAAATTATTTAATCTTTTTCTATCTATTTGCAATACACCATAATAGAAAAAACTTAAAATATTCATAAATTTGAATTCTCTTATATCGTTATATAGGAGACATTTTTTGTAATTTATTTCTAAAGCCACACAAACCTGATATTGTGTTTGCCGCTGAACATAAATTATCCCCTAAACATAAAATCTTCTTTAGAGGTTATAATATAATCAGACAGAATCGTACAAATGCGCGGTGGTGGAACTGCGATTATCATAAAAAATAACATTGCCTATGAAAAAGTGAATGTGAATACTGTTGTATGTTGAAAGGTCCTTCTTCTAGGACTTTAACTTGATCCTATTTATACTTACTGAGTCCTTTTTACTTTCTTTATATTATTTAAAACAACCGAGTCTTTTTTACTTCAAGACGCTTTATTTCGTTTTAAAAGTTGGTTACACTTATACTTAACACTTATTTGTAGACAGTTCAGCTTATCGAAAACAATTGATTCTTAGTCTATACTTAACTTCTACTTAACACCTCGTAAATTGAGTAATTTCATCATGCTAAAATAACTTAGTCAGCGTATTTATAATTTCACAATAAATTGAGTACTTTCATCATTCTAAAATAACTAAGTCAGCATTTATTTGTATGATCGGAGTGACCTAGTTAACGTGGGCGTGTATACCTGTGCTATGTTAAGCGGTGTGCGCCAATACAATTAAATGCTATTTGTGTTTAACATGCATAATGCTTAACCCTAAAAGTATGCCATAAAGAAAAATATACTGGTTGTGTTATGTTGTGGATCATAAGCACGCTGTAAGTTCCACGATTATGATACTCAACAGTGGATCATATGTAAGCTGTGAACTCTACGATTATGATACACAACATACCTTCCCCCTTATTGAAAAAAAAAAAAATTATTATTATTAAGAAGAATAATAGTTTTTTTTTTTTTTTTTGTATTATTTTAATTATTTCTGAAGAGAAAATTATTATTAAAAAGAATAATAGTTTTTTCTTTTTACATTGTTTTATGTGGTATAAATTACGTTAAGTTCTATTAGTTATGATCTTTACTTATATAATATTTAAAGGATATTAGTAAATTAAGAGTTGTAATTTCCAGTTATATATAATAAAAACTTGGTCCCGATGTTTTCGTTGCTGACTGCTGCTGTTCTGCGGTAGTAGTTCGATGCGTTGTCGTTGTTTCTGACGTATTGGCTTCTATTTCATGTGACTTCGTTCGTTGACTTGCTATGGGTGTTGTGGTGTTTGGTTTCTGCGTTGTTGATTTCCGCAATGAACCGATTTTTTCGAGTGGGGATTTCTTGCTGGGAAATGTATTTGACACCATTTCAAGGTTTTTCTTAGCCGCTTCTACATCTATTGTTGCTATTGGTGATTTATTTGTATTAAATTCAACGGCTTTTATTGTTGCTTTATTTTTAATTGTCGAGTAGTAATGTATGTATAATACATATGCCGCTATTATTATTATTAGTATCAGCATTAATATGCCGTACGACATACCGGTTTTCGTTATTTCATTTTGACGATTAAGTAATTCTTTGCGTTCCTGGTTATCAGTTAATTGTAGTAATATTTCGTCGAAATCACGATGCCCATCTCTTAATGCTGCTCTTATTTTGCTGTGATCTGACACCAAGATCGGTAACGATGTTTGTGATATATTTGAATATGCTAATGATGACCAATTGCCTTGTAAATTTTCTATCATAACCGTATGTTCTTCCTTCTTGTATGTTATATTCCTAATGCTTTGATGTGTAAACTCGTATGGCAGTATCATTTCTTTGTTGTGTATGTTGCAAGCTTCATTTATGGACATCCAACCCAGGCCGGATAGTGTCAATGTGGCTATATTTGACCCACAAACTGCTTCGAAAAAGGCTGGTGTATTGAATTTATACAACCATGTGTTTGGTGTCCATAGTTTAACTACTAGGCCAGAACTCCTTTTGATTGCAACATGTTCACAGGTATCTTTAATATCTGTTCTGTGTTGAATCAGCGCGACTTCACATAGTGTGTTGCTAGTTGTTAGCATGGTTCCTGGACGTTTGCATAGTGTAATTTCTTTGTCCGTATGTTGGCTAACCAAAATGCATTTGCTGTGATCTTCATTCGATAGACCTATGTATTTGCTCCGGTCTTCTGCTTCTGATATGTAGTCATATGTTGTTTTAACCAATATTATTAATATTTGTGGGTTATGGGTAAATTCTATATAATGTGAACAACAAATCATCAGGTAGTGGTGTCTTGATGACTATTATTAGGCCGTCTGTGTCTGGGAAAACTCGTACTGTTGATGCACGGTGCATTTCGAATGATTTTTGTATGAACCACTTCGCCTTTCCTCTTAACGTGAGACTATTCAGCATTTCATCTAACTCGCTCTGGTCTATAATTGTCGGGTGTAATCGTCCCTTGTATAGATCATCTATGATTGCCATTTCCATCTGCTGTTGTCCTTGAATTTCGATTAGGTTTGCATTAATTGTAGATTGAATTTCCAAGGTATCCATCATGAATAGTAAATGACTAACTTGTTGGTTTATTTTTTCATTTATGTATTTTTGTGTTCTTATTGTTATATTTAACACATTTTGTAGATTTTCGACTTCCTTCAAGGAATTCAGTAAGGGTTCTGCTATTCTTGATCATATCATATAGTTTTCTTATAAATATTTCTTAGTTTACCTTAATACATCCTGTTAAGGCTATGGCCATAATTATACCTTAATTAGTTATAATAGTTAGTTTACATATGTGTCAACATTTACTATATGATTTGAAACATATATGTTTGGATATGTTTCTGCATTATTGCAATACAAATTGTTTTATTTAGAGTCCTAGTAGTACATGGTTAAATGATAGTCATATTCAACAATACTTAGCTATTTACTCATGCACCAACTAATATTTTTTTTTTTAAATATTAAGAAATAAGCGCGCGCGACTTCTTAGCATTACATAAATGTATTTGCTATATTAAGTTGTTAAATATTTAATTTTGTACATCTCAATTGTACTTATTTATTTTCATTACCGTGTAATGAAATTTAAAACGTTTGTTAGTTTGTTAGTTTGCTATATTAACGCATATCTGCATTAATATATTTAGTTTCATGAATGAAAATTGTGTTAGTGATAAAAAATATTAGACAGTTTTGTCGCTGCACTACCGTATCTCGTTTCAGTTCCAGTACGTTAGTGGCTTCTGCTTGTAAAGTGCTGAAGTGCATTTAATCGTTTGGCCTATGAATATATTCAAGCCTTCTATATTTTAATATGAGCTGGGAGCATTGTGCTCTGTGTGCAATGAACTTGTTTGTTTAGAATGCCATTGATATAGGTACTGACCTATCGCAATTTTATGTTTCACAAATAATTTTGATTTTGTTATCTAATTAATTTTAGTCCATAATACAATGCTAGTTACATAGCTATCGATTCATGTACGGATTAGTTTATCCTACATTTATATTAAACCTGGGAACAGTCTTTATGCTCATTGTTCATCATTGTGACCTAGTGTTTTTTAGCTCCGCCCGCTGGAGGTTGATTGCTGTATTCACAACTCCTAGTCTTTATTTTATTGTTCCCTCTCCTCTGTAGCGCCCCCGATCAGAAACCTTTACCTTTAAATTAAATTGATTAATTTGCGATTTTTACACGGCATTGTTTTTGTATGTTACTTTGTACTCGTTCTTTATTTTTCTTTTACGTTCCCTCTCCTCTGTCAAAATGAGTAGCGCCCCCGATCAGAAACCCATACTTTGAACTAAACTGATTACTTAGCAATCTTTTATAAATTTGTTCTTGGATTCTTGTGGAATCCTTTTATTGATTATGTTGCAATTTATTAGTATATAAGATCGCAAAACTTAGCAAAAGTCAACAGTCAAGTTTTTCTAAAACAAGTGTATCCAAAGTAATTCAGTAAAAAAAAATGTCTTCGTTTGCTTTGAATTCCATCTCCTCTGCAGAATTCCTTCAGGATTTGCCGAATTCGGCCTTCCTGCAGGAATTTGAGGAGGAGATGCAATTTCTCCTGGAGGAAACCCAGAAGTCAGTTGAAGGTGAGTTAATGGATAAGATCCTTGGGGTCTTATCTGTTGATGCACCCTTCCCTGAAGAGGGGCAACGAATGGTCACGGATTTGGATGACGCAGATGTCGTCTTGATCCCAACCGTCGAGGAGTCGATCGACCTCACAGGTAATGTACATATTAATGGACATATATTATATCTTTTCATATTAAAATGAAAATTATATTCTAAATGTTCTAAATTTTTCTTGTCTCTAATAATTTAAATTTTTATATAATAATTTTTCTAGGGGTCTTATCTGTTGATGCACCCTTCCCTGAAGAGGGGCAGCGCATGGTCACGGATTTGGATGACGCAGATGTCGTCTTGATCCCAACCGTCGAGGAGTCGACCGACCTCACAGGTAATGTACAGTTTTATTAATGGACATATATTATATCTTTTCATATTAAAATGAAAATGATATTTTAAATGGTCTAAATTTTTCTTGTCTCTAATAATTTAATTTTTTATATAATAATTTTTTTTTTTATGTATTAAAGGCATTGACCAGAACAGCGAGCACCTTCTATCTTTGCGATCCGGACCGGATGGCAACCCTGAGGATCAACGGGGCCATGTTTCACACGTTAGTTATTCGGGGAGCAGTAGTTATAACTCTAGCTGCTATGTTGAAGATTTTTCGGCCAGTGGAATAGCTGAATCCCCCTATTACGGTGACTCTGGAGTGGGTAGCGGTTTTAGTGAAGGTTCTCTGGACAGCCGTAACAACGAAGAACAGGCCCCCTACTACGGTGCCTATGGAGTTGGTAGCGGTTTTAGTGAAGGTTCTCTAGACAGCCGTAACAATGAAGAATGGGCCCCCTACTACGGTGCCTATGAAGTTGGTAGCGGTTTTAGTGAAGGTTCTCTGGACAGCCGTAACAATGAAGAATGGGCCCCCTACTACGGTGCATATGGAGTTGGTAGCGGTTTTAGTGAAGGTTCTCTGGACGAAGGATATTGTAGCGCCTCTTCGTGGGGTTATCGTAAACCCTCGAAGAGTGGAGGTGCGCTAGCACAAGCGCTAACGAAATATCGAGATGCCTTCGTCACTGAATGCTGGGATGCGGCGCATCTGGTAGATGGCTTGGATGAGACAATCCGTTGTCTCAGCCAGCCCTACTCTCCGGAAGTGGCTGTCTGGGCTCGCGCCCAGATGGCCACGATACAAGCATACTGTGAATGCTTTGGTTATTCTCCACCATTCATCGACCCTTTGGTCGATGAGCTGGTGGGTTTACTCAGTTCCCAAAAAAAACAATAACTTGTAAAAATTTTTATAAATGAATAAAAATATATATTTTAAAATATATTGCTTTTGTCTTATTATTTCATCAAAATTAGGTGTTCTCTTTTTTCAGAAAAACAAATTATATTTTTATTTGTCAGTACATAAAACTGTTAGTCAACACATGGCTATTAAAAATAAAAATAAGAACAATAACTTGTAATAATTTTTATAAATGAATAAAATGCATCTATATATAAAAAAATATAATGCTTTTGTCTTATTATTTCATCAAAATTAGGTGTTCTCTTTTTTTCAAAAAAAAAATAATATTTTTATTTGTCAGTACATAAAACACTGCTAGGTCTTCTGAACATGTAATACTTAGCTACTCTGTCCTGCGCTAACTATTTGACTTTATTTCAATGATGTTAAAAATTATTGGTTCTTGTTTCAGTCAGCGTTTATTTAATTCTACGTAACTATACTGTTGTATGCTTTTAACAAATTATTATGAAATTTTTTCGCTTTACCCTTGATACAAATCTCAGTCGTTACAGGGCTTATTATTGAAAGTACCTCGTAGGGTCCTACCCAAACTGGTGAAAATTTATTTTTCCTATTTTGATTTTTAGTAAAATTTTATCGCCTATTTTGAATATTATTGGGTGTACTGAGCTATCATAGCTTTGCTTAGATTTTTCTTTGGCTCTGGCTTGATCTGTATAAATTTGAAAATGTCGGCCTAGAAGATAAGCTCTAAAATTTTTTGTTGCCCAGACTATAGCTAAAAATTCCTTTTCAATGGTGGAGTAATTTTTTTCTGCTGCATTTAATGCCCTACTAGCAAATGCTATTGGTCGGTCGCTCCCTACTTTGCCTTGTGACAGTACCGCACCTATTGCTTCGTTACTTGCATCTGTTGTAAGTAAAAAAGGTTTTGTAAAATCTGGATATGCGAGAATGGGTGGGGAAATTATTGATTCTTTTAATTTAATAAATGAACTTTGACAATCGTCTGTCCAAGCGAATTTAACATCTTTTCTAAGTAATTTATTAATTGGTAATGATAATTTTGCCATATTGTTTATAAATTTTCTGTAATAATTAATTAATCCCAAAAACGCTTGTACTTCTTTTTTATTTCTTGGTACCGGAATATTTTTCACGCATTCAACCTTTGAGGGGTCTGGCAGAGCACCTAGTTCCGAACATTTATGTCCTAAATAGACAACTTCGCGACGCAAAAACTGGCATTTTTCTGTATTTAATTTTAGATTGTGTTCCCTTAATTTCTGCAATACTCTACTCAACCTAAACTCATGTTCAGCTAAATTCTTTCCGTACACCACTATATCATCAAGATAAACAAAGCAATCGCTACCCTGTAAACCTGTTAATATGTGATTCATTATTCTTTGGAAAGTGGCTGGAGCCCCTGTTAAACCAAAAGGCATTCTGTTAAACTCGAAATGACCAAGACCTGTACTAAAAGCTGTTTTTTCCTTATCCCCTTCTTCAACTAGTACCACATACTGCGTAGGTATATTAGTAATCTAAGTTATAAGTTTCATTTATCTAGCTCTTCAATTTTAAAAGTAGTAGGGATTTCAACAGACAGACAGACATACAGACGGACATCGCTAAATCGACTCAGGAGGTCATGCTGATCAAGAATATATATATTTTTCCTTACCGGAGATGCTTCCTTCTGGGTGTTACAAACGGCGTACCAAACTGAATATACCCTTTCACTCTTAGTGTAGGGTACTGTTTAATTTTATAACTGACGAGTGCATTAATGTATTTGGACAAAATTTTTCAAATATTTTTCTGACCATTCATCAGTTTATCCCTACATATAACAGAGATACACCGTTGCATGCAAAACAATAAAAATTATTTAATCTTTTTCTATCTATTTGCAATACACCATAATAGAAAAAACTTAAAATATTCATAAATTTGAATTCTCTTATATCGTTATATAGGAGACATTTTTTGTAATTTATTTCTAAAGCCACACAAACCTGATATTGTGTTTGCCGCTGAACATAAATTATCCCCTAAACATAAAATCTTCTTTAGAGGTTATAATATAATCAGACAGAATCGTACAAATGCGCGGTGGTGGAACTGCGATTATCATAAAAAATAACATTGCCTATGAAAAAGTGAATGTGAATACTGTTGTATGTTGAAAGGTCCTTCTTCTAGGACTTTAACTTGATCCTATTTATACTTACTGAGTCCTTTTTACTTTCTTTATATTATTTAAAACAACCGAGTGTTTTTTACTTCAAGACGCTTTATTTCGTTTTAAAAGTTGGTTACACTTATACTTAACACTTATTTGTAGACAGTTCAGCTTATCGAAAACAATTGATTCTTAGTCTATACTTAACTTCTACTTAACACCTCGTATTCTTATAATTTCACAATAAATTGAGTAATTTCATCATGCTAAAATAACTTAGTCAGCGTATTTATAATTTCACAATAAATTGAGTACTTTCATCATTCTAAAATAACTAAGTCAGCATTTATTTGTATGATCGGAGTGACCTAGTTAACGTGGGCGTGTATACCTGTGCTATGTTAAGCGGTGTGCGCCAATACAATTAAATGCTATTTGTGTTTAACATGCATAATGCTTAACCCTAAAAGTATGCCATAAAGAAAAATATACTGGTTGTGTTATGTTGTGGATCATAAGCACGCTGTAAGTTCCACGATTATGATACTCAACAGTGGATCATATGTAAGCTGTGAACTCTACGATTATGATACACAACATACCTTCCCCCTTATTGAAAAAAAAAAAAATTATTATTATTAAGAAGAATAATAGTTTTTTTTTTTTTTTTTGTATTATTTTAATTATTTCTGAAGAGAAAATTATTATTAAAAAGAATAATAGTTTTTTCTTTTTACATTGTTTTATGTGGTATAAATTACGTTAAGTTCTATTAGTTATGATCTTTACTTATATAATATTTAAAGGATATTAGTAAATTAAGAGTTGTAATTTCCAGTTATATATAATAAAAACTTGGTCCCGATGTTTTCGTTGCTGACTGCTGCTGTTCTGCGGTAGTAGTTCGATGCGTTGTCGTTGTTTCTGACGTATTGGCTTCTATTTCATGTGACTTCGTTCGTTGACTTGCTATGGGTGTTGTGGTGTTTGGTTTCTGCGTTGTTGATTTCCGCAATGAACCGATTTTTTCGAGTGGGGATTTCTTGCTGGGAAATGTATTTGACACCATTTCAAGGTTTTTCTTAGCCGCTTCTACATCTATTGTTGCTATTGGTGATTTATTTGTATTAAATTCAACGGCTTTTATTGTTGCTTTATTTTTAATTGTCGAGTAGTAATGTATGTATAATACATATGCCGCTATTATTATTATTAGTATCAGCATTAATATGCCGTACGACATACCGGTTTTCGTTATTTCATTTTGACGATTAAGTAATTCTTTGCGTTCCTGGTTATCAGTTAATTGTAGTAATATTTCGTCGAAATCACGATGCCCATCTCTTAATGCTGCTCTTATTTTGCTGTGATCTGACACCAAGATCGGTAACGATGTTTGTGATATATTTGAATATGCTAATGATGACCAATTGCCTTGTAAATTTTCTATCATAACCGTATGTTCTTCCTTCTTGTATGTTATATTCCTAATGCTTTGATGTGTAAACTCGTATGGCAGTATCATTTCTTTGTTGTGTATGTTGCAAGCTTCATTTATGGACATCCAACCCAGGCCGGATAGTGTCAATGTGGCTATATTTGACCCACAAACTGCTTCGAAAAAGGCTGGTGTATTGAATTTATACAACCATGTGTTTGGTGTCCATAGTTTAACTACTAGGCCAGAACTCCTTTTGATTGCAACATGTTCACAGGTATCTTTAATATCTGTTCTGTGTTGAATCAGCGCGACTTCACATAGTGTGTTGCTAGTTGTTAGCATGGTTCCTGGACGTTTGCATAGTGTAATTTCTTTGTCCGTATGTTGGCTAACCAAAATGCATTTGCTGTGATCTTCATTCGATAGACCTATGTATTTGCTCCGGTCTTCTGCTTCTGATATGTAGTCATATGTTGTTTTAACCAATATTATTAATATTTGTGGGTTATGGGTAAATTCTATATAATGTGAACAACAAATCATCAGGTAGTGGTGTCTTGATGACTATTATTAGGCCGTCTGTGTCTGGGAAAACTCGTACTGTTGATGCACGGTGCATTTCGAATGATTTTTGTATGAACCACTTCGCCTTTCCTCTTAACGTGAGACTATTCAGCATTTCATCTAACTCGCTCTGGTCTATAATTGTCGGGTGTAATCGTCCCTTGTATAGATCATCTATGATTGCCATTTCCATCTGCTGTTGTCCTTGAATTTCGATTAGGTTTGCATTAATTGTAGATTGAATTTCCAAGGTATCCATCATGAATAGTAAATGACTAACTTGTTGGTTTATTTTTTCATTTATGTATTTTTGTGTTCTTATTGTTATATTTAACACATTTTGTAGATTTTCGACTTCCTTCAAGGAATTCAGTAAGGGTTCTGCTATTCTTGATCATATCATATAGTTTTCTTATAAATATTTCTTAGTTTACCTTAATACATCCTGTTAAGGCTATGGCCATAATTATACCTTAATTAGTTATAATAGTTAGTTTACATATGTGTCAACATTTACTATATGATTTGAAACATATATGTTTGGATATGTTTCTGCATTATTGCAATACAAATTGTTTTATTTAGAGTCCTAGTAGTACATGGTTAAATGATAGTCATATTCAACAATACTTAGCTATTTACTCATGCACCAACTAATATTTTTTTTTTTAAATATTAAGAAATAAGCGCGCGCGACTTCTTAGCATTACATAAATGTATTTGCTATATTAAGTTGTTAAATATTTAATTTTGTACATCTCAATTGTACTTATTTATTTTCATTACCGTGTAATGAAATTTAAAACGTTTGTTAGTTTGTTAGTTTGCTATATTAACGCATATCTGCATTAATATATTTAGTTTCATGAATGAAAATTGTGTTAGTGATAAAAAATATTAGACAGTTTTGTCGCTGCACTACCGTATCTCGTTTCAGTTCCAGTACGTTAGTGGCTTCTGCTTGTAAAGTGCTGAAGTGCATTTAATCGTTTGGCCTATGAATATATTCAAGCCTTCTATATTTTAATATGAGCTGGGAGCATTGTGCTCTGTGTGCAATGAACTTGTTTGTTTAGAATGCCATTGATATAGGTACTGACCTATCGCAATTTTATGTTTCACAAATAATTTTGATTTTGTTATCTAATTAATTTTAGTCCATAATACAATGCTAGTTACATAGCTATCGATTCATGTACGGATTAGTTTATCCTACATTTATATTAAACCTGGGAACAGTCTTTATGCTCATTGTTCATCATTGTGACCTAGTGTTTTTTAGCTCCGCCCGCTGGAGGTTGATTGCTGTATTCACAACTCCTAGTCTTTATTTTATTGTTCCCTCTCCTCTGTAGCGCCCCCGATCAGAAACCTTTACCTTTAAATTAAATTGATTAATTTGCGATTTTTACACGGCATTGTTTTTGTATGTTACTTTGTACTCGTTCTTTATTTTTCTTTTACGTTCCCTCTCCTCTGTCAAAATGAGTAGCGCCCCCGATCAGAAACCCATACTTTGAACTAAACTGATTACTTAGCAATCTTTTATAAATTTGTTCTTGGATTCTTGTGGAATCCTTTTATTGATTATGTTGCAATTTATTAGTATATAAGATCGCAAAACTTAGCAAAAGTCAACAGTCAAGTTTTTCTAAAACAAGTGTATCCAAAGTAATTCAGTAAAAAAAAATGTCTTCGTTTGCTTTGAATTCCATCTCCTCTGCAGAATTCCTTCAGGATTTGCCGAATTCGGCCTTCCTGCAGGAATTTGAGGAGGAGATGCAATTTCTCCTGGAGGAAACCCAGA
This sequence comes from Dryomyza anilis, assembly GCA_951804985.1. Classification (NCBI taxonomy): domain Eukaryota; kingdom Metazoa; phylum Arthropoda; class Insecta; order Diptera; family Dryomyzidae; genus Dryomyza; species Dryomyza anilis. The sequence continues at coordinate 19,936,937 of OX638136.1, read as the reverse complement.
AGTCAGTTGAAGGTGAGTTAATGGATAAGATCCTTGATGCACCCTTCCCTGAAGAGGGGCAACGAATGGTCACGGATTTGGATGACGCAGATGTCGTCTTGATCCCAGCCGTCGAGGAGTCGATCGACCTCACAGGTAATGTACATATTAATGGACATATATTATATCTTTTCATATTAAAATGAAAATTATATTCTAAATGTTCTAAATTTTTCTTGTCTCTAATAATTTAAATTTTTATATAATAATTTTTCTAGGGGTCTTATCTGTTGATGCACCCTTCCCTGAAGAGGGGCAGCGCATGGTCACGGATTTGGATGACGCAGATGTCGTCTTGATCCCAACCGTCGAGGAGTCGACCGACCTCACAGGTAATGTACAGTTTTATTAATGGACATATATTATATCTTTTCATATTAAAATGAAAATGATATTTTAAATGGTCTAAATTTTTCTTGTCTCTAATAATTTAATTTTTTATATAATAATTTTTTTTTTTATGTATTAAAGGCATTGACCAGAACAGCGAGCACCTTCTATCTTTGCGATCCGGACCGGATGGCAACCCTGAGGATCAACGGGGCCATGTTTCACACGTTAGTTATTCGGGGAGCAGTAGTTATAACTCTAGCTGCTATGTTGAAGATTTTTCGGCCAGTGGAATAGCTGAATCCCCCTATTACGGTGACTCTGGAGTGGGTAGCGGTTTTAGTGAAGGTTCTCTGGACAGCCGTAACAACGAAGAACAGGCCCCCTACTACGGTGCCTATGGAGTTGGTAGCGGTTTTAGTGAAGGTTCTCTAGACAGCCGTAACAATGAAGAATGGGCCCCCTACTACGGTGCCTATGAAGTTGGTAGCGGTTTTAGTGAAGGTTCTCTGGACAGCCGTAACAATGAAGAATGGGCCCCCTACTACGGTGCATATGGAGTTGGTAGCGGTTTTAGTGAAGGTTCTCTGGACGAAGGATATTGTAGCGCCTCTTCGTGGGGTTATCGTAAACCCTCGAAGAGTGGAGGTGCGCTAGCACAAGCGCTAACGAAATATCGAGATGCCTTCGTCACTGAATGCTGGGATGCGGCGCATCTGGTAGATGGCTTGGATGAGACAATCCGTTGTCTCAGCCAGCCCTACTCTCCGGAAGTGGCTGTCTGGGCTCGCGCCCAGATGGCCACGATACAAGCATACTGTGAATGCTTTGGTTATTCTCCACCATTCATCGACCCTTTGGTCGATGAGCTGGTGGGTTTACTCAGTTCCCAAAAAAAACAATAACTTGTAAAAATTTTTATAAATGAATAAAAATATATATTTTAAAATATATTGCTTTTGTCTTATTATTTCATCAAAATTAGGTGTTCTCTTTTTTCAGAAAAACAAATTATATTTTTATTTGTCAGTACATAAAACTGTTAGTCAACACATGGCTATTAAAAATAAAAATAAGAACAATAACTTGTAATAATTTTTATAAATGAATAAAATGCATCTATATATAAAAAAATATAATGCTTTTGTCTTATTATTTCATCAAAATTAGGTGTTCTCTTTTTTTCAAAAAAAAAATAATATTTTTATTTGTCAGTACATAAAACACTGCTAGGTCTTCTGAACATGTAATACTTAGCTACTCTGTCCTGCGCTAACTATTTGACTTTATTTCAATGATGTTAAAAATTATTGGTTCTTGTTGCAGTCAGCGTTTATTTAATTCTACGTAACTATACTGTTGTATGCTTTTAACAAATTATTATGAAATTTTTTCGCTTTACCCTTGATACAAATCTCAGTCGTTACAGGGCTTATTATTGAAAGTACCTCGTAGGGTCCTACCCAAACTGGTGAAAATTTATTTTTCCTATTTTGATTTTTAGTAAAATTTTATCGCCTATTTTGAATATTATTGGGTGTACTGAGCTATCATAGCTTTGCTTAGATTTTTCTTTGGCTCTGGCTTGATCTGTATAAATTTGAAAATGTCGGCCTAGAAGATAAGCTCTAAAATTTTTTGTTGCCCAGACTATAGCTAAAAATTCCTTTTCAATGGTGGAGTAATTTTTTTCTGCTGCATTTAATGCCCTACTAGCAAATGCTATTGGTCGGTCGCTCCCTACTTTGCCTTGTGACAGTACCGCACCTATTGCTTCGTTACTTGCATCTGTTGTAAGTAAAAAAGGTTTTGTAAAATCTGGATATGCGAGAATGGGTGGGGAAATTATTGATTCTTTTAATTTAATAAATGAACTTTGACAATCGTCTGTCCAAGCGAATTTAACATCTTTTCTAAGTAATTTATTAATTGGTAATGATAATTTTGCCATATTGTTTATAAATTTTCTGTAATAATTAATTAATCCCAAAAACGCTTGTACTTCTTTTTTATTTCTTGGTACCGGAATATTTTTCACGCATTCAACCTTTGAGGGGTCTGGCAGAGCACCTAGTTCCGAACATTTATGTCCTAAATAGACAACTTCGCGACGCAAAAACTGGCATTTTTCTGTATTTAATTTTAGATTGTGTTCCCTTAATTTCTGCAATACTCTACTCAACCTAAACTCATGTTCAGCTAAATTCTTTCCGTACACCACTATATCATCAAGATAAACAAAGCAATCGCTACCCTGTAAACCTGTTAATATGTGATTCATTATTCTTTGGAAAGTGGCTGGAGCCCCTGTTAAACCAAAAGGCATTCTGTTAAACTCGAAATGACCAAGACCTGTACTAAAAGCTGTTTTTTCCTTATCCCCTTCTTCAACTAGTACCACATACTGCGTAGGTATATTAGTAATCTAAGTTATAAGTTTCATTTATCTAGCTCTTCAATTTTAAAAGTAGTAGGGATTTCAACAGACAGACAGACATACAGACGGACATCGCTAAATCGACTCAGGAGGTCATGCTGATCAAGAATATATATATTTTTCCTTACCGGAGATGCTTCCTTCTGGGTGTTACAAACGGCGTACCAAACTGAATATACCCTTTCACTCTTAGTGTAGGGTACTGTTTAATTTTATAACTGACGAGTGCATTAATGTATTTGGACAAAATTTTTCAAATATTTTTCTGACCATTCATCAGTTTATCCCTACATATAACAGAGATACACCGTTGCATGCAAAACAATAAAAATTATTTAATCTTTTTCTATCTATTTGCAATACACCATAATAGAAAAAACTTAAAATATTCATAAATTTGAATTCTCTTATATCGTTATATAGGAGACATTTTTTGTAATTTATTTCTAAAGCCACACAAACCTGATATTGTGTTTGCCGCTGAACATAAATTATCCCCTAAACATAAAATCTTCTTTAGAGGTTATAATATAATCAGACAGAATCGTACAAATGCGCGGTGGTGGAACTGCGATTATCATAAAAAATAACATTGCCTATGAAAAAGTGAATGTGAATACTGTTGTATGTTGAAAGGTCCTTCTTCTAGGACTTTAACTTGATCCTATTTATACTTACTGAGTCCTTTTTACTTTCTTTATATTATTTAAAACAACCGAGTGTTTTTTACTTCAAGACGCTTTATTTCGTTTTAAAAGTTGGTTACACTTATACTTAACACTTATTTGTAGACAGTTCAGCTTATCGAAAACAATTGATTCTTAGTCTATACTTAACTTCTACTTAACACCTCGTATTCTTATAATTTCACAATAAATTGAGTAATTTCATCATGCTAAAATAACTTAGTCAGCGTATTTATAATTTCACAATAAATTGAGTACTTTCATCATTCTAAAATAACTAAGTCAGCATTTATTTGTATGATCGGAGTGACCTAGTTAACGTGGGCGTGTATACCTGTGCTATGTTAAGCGGTGTGCGCCAATACAATTAAATGCTATTTGTGTTTAACATGCATAATGCTTAACCCTAAAAGTATGCCATAAAGAAAAATATACTGGTTGTGTTATGTTGTGGATCATAAGCACGCTGTAAGTTCCACGATTATGATACTCAACAGTGGATCATATGTAAGCTGTGAACTCTACGATTATGATACACAACATACCTTCCCCCTTATTGAAAAAAAAAAAAATTATTATTATTAAGAAGAATAATAGTTTTTTTTTTTTTTTTTGTATTATTTTAATTATTTCTGAAGAGAAAATTATTTTTAAAAAGAATAATAGTTTTTTCTTTTTACATTGTTTTATGTGGTATAAATTACGTTAAGTTCTATTAGTTATGATCTTTACTTATATAATATTTAAAGGATATTAGTAAATTAAGAGTTGTAATTTCCAGTTATATATAATAAAAACTTGGTCCCGATGTTTTCGTTGCTGACTGCTGCTGTTCTGCGGTAGTAGTTCGATGCGTTGTCGTTGTTTCTGACGTATTGGCTTCTATTTCATGTGACTTCGTTCGTTGACTTGCTATGGGTGTTGTGGTGTTTGGTTTCTGCGTTGTTGATTTCCGCAATGAACCGATTTTTTCGAGTGGGGATTTCTTGCTGGGAAATGTATTTGACACCATTTCAAGGTTTTTCTTAGCCGCTTCTACATCTATTGTTGCTATTGGTGATTTATTTGTATTAAATTCAACGGCTTTTATTGTTGCTTTATTTTTAATTGTCGAGTAGTAATGTATGTATAATACATATGCCGCTATTATTATTATTAGTATCAGCATTAATATGCCGTACGACATACCGGTTTTCGTTATTTCATTTTGACGATTAAGTAATTCTTTGCGTTCCTGGTTATCAGTTAATTGTAGTAATATTTCGTCGAAATCACGATGCCCATCTCTTAATGCTGCTCTTATTTTGCTGTGATCTGACACCAAGATCGGTAACGATGTTTGTGATATATTTGAATATGCTAATGATGACCAATTGCCTTGTAAATTTTCTATCATAACCGTATGTTCTTCCTTCTTGTATGTTATATTCCTAATGCTTTGATGTGTAAACTCGTATGGCAGTATCATTTCTTTGTTGTGTATGTTGCAAGCTTCATTTATGGACATCCAACCCAGGCCGGATAGTGTCAATGTGGCTATATTTGACCCACAAACTGCTTCGAAAAAGGCTGGTGTATTGAATTTATACAACCATGTGTTTGGTGTCCATAGTTTAACTACTAGGCCAGAACTCCTTTTGATTGCAACATGTTCACAGGTATCTTTAATATCTGTTCTGTGTTGAATCAGCGCGACTTCACATAGTGTGTTGCTAGTTGTTAGCATGGTTCCTGGACGTTTGCATAGTGTAATTTCTTTGTCCGTATGTTGGCTAACCAAAATGCATTTGCTGTGATCTTCATTCGATAGACCTATGTATTTGCTCCGGTCTTCTGCTTCTGATATGTAGTCATATGTTGTTTTAACCAATATTATTAATATTTGTGGGTTATGGGTAAATTCTATATAATGTGAACAACAAATCATCAGGTAGTGGTGTCTTGATGACTATTATTAGGCCGTCTGTGTCTGGGAAAACTCGTACTGTTGATGCACGGTGCATTTCGAATGATTTTTGTATGAACCACTTCGCCTTTCCTCTTAACGTGAGACTATTCAGCATTTCATCTAACTCGCTCTGGTCTATAATTGTCGGGTGTAATCGTCCCTTGTATAGATCATCTATGATTGCCATTTCCATCTGCTGTTGTCCTTGAATTTCGATTAGGTTTGCATTAATTGTAGATTGAATTTCCAAGGTATCCATCATGAATAGTAAATGACTAACTTGTTGGTTTATTTTTTCATTTATGTATTTTTGTGTTCTTATTGTTATATTTAACACATTTTGTAGATTTTCGACTTCCTTCAAGGAATTCAGTAAGGGTTCTGCTATTCTTGATCATATCATATAGTTTTCTTATAAATATTTCTTAGTTTACCTTAATACATCCTGTTAAGGCTATGGCCATAATTATACCTTAATTAGTTATAATAGTTAGTTTACATATGTGTCAACATTTACTATATGATTTGAAACATATATGTTTGGATATGTTTCTGCATTATTGCAATACAAATTGTTTTATTTAGAGTCCTAGTAGTACATGGTTAAATGATAGTCATATTCAACAATACTTAGCTATTTACTCATGCACCAACTAATATTTTTTTTTTTAAATATTAAGAAATAAGCGCGCGCGACTTCTTAGCATTACATAAATGTATTTGCTATATTAAGTTGTTAAATATTTAATTTTGTACATCTCAATTGTACTTATTTATTTTCATTACCGTGTAATGAAATTTAAAACGTTTGTTAGTTTGTTAGTTTGCTATATTAACGCATATCTGCATTAATATATTTAGTTTCATGAATGAAAATTGTGTTAGTGATAAAAAATATTAGACAGTTTTGTCGCTGCACTACCGTATCTCGTTTCAGTTCCAGTACGTTAGTGGCTTCTGCTTGTAAAGTGCTGAAGTGCATTTAATCGTTTGGCCTATGAATATATTCAAGCCTTCTATATTTTAATATGAGCTGGGAGCATTGTGCTCTGTGTGCAATGAACTTGTTTGTTTAGAATGCCATTGATATAGGTACTGACCTATCGCAATTTTATGTTTCACAAATAATTTTGATTTTGTTATCTAATTAATTTTAGTCCATAATACAATGCTAGTTACATAGCTATCGATTCATGTACGGATTAGTTTATCCTACATTTATATTAAACCTGGGAACAGTCTTTATGCTCATTGTTCATCATTGTGACCTAGTGTTTTTTAGCTCCGCCCGCTGGAGGTTGATTGCTGTATTCACAACTCCTAGTCTTTATTTTATTGTTCCCTCTCCTCTGTAGCGCCCCCGATCAGAAACCTTTACCTTTAAATTAAATTGATTAATTTGCGATTTTTACACGGCATTGTTTTTGTATGTTACTTTGTACTCGTTCTTTATTTTTCTTTTACGTTCCCTCTCCTCTGTCAAAATGAGTAGCGCCCCCGATCAGAAACCCATACTTTGAACTAAACTGATTACTTAGCAATCTTTTATAAATTTGTTCTTGGATTCTTGTGGAATCCTTTTATTGATTATGTTGCAATTTATTAGTATATAAGATCGCAAAACTTAGCAAAAGTCAACAGTCAAGTTTTTCTAAAACAAGTGTATCCAAAGTAATTCAGTAAAAAAAAATGTCTTCGTTTGCTTTGAATTCCATCTCCTCTGCAGAATTCCTTCAGGATTTGCCGAATTCGGCCTTCCTGCAGGAATTTGAGGAGGAGATGCAATTTCTCCTGGAGGAAACCCAGAAGTCAGTTGAAGGTGAGTTAATGGATAAGATCCTTGATGCACCCTTCCCTGAAGAGGGGCAACGAATGGTCACGGATTTGGATGACGCAGATGTCGTCTTGATCCCAACCGTCGAGGAGTCGATCGACCTCACAGGTAATGTACATATTAATGGACATATATTATATCTTTTCATATTAAAATGAAAATTATATTCTAAATGTTCTAAATTTTTCTTGTCTCTAATAATTTAAATTTTTATATAATAATTTTTCTAGGGGTCTTATCTGTTGATGCACCCTTCCCTGAAGAGGGGCAGCGCATGGTCACGGATTTGGATGACGCAGATGTCGTCTTGATCCCAACCGTCGAGGAGTCGACCGACCTCACAGGTAATGTACAGTTTTATTAATGGACATATATTATATCTTTTCATATTAAAATGAAAATGATATTTTAAATGGTCTAAATTTTTCTTGTCTCTAATAATTTAATTTTTTATATAATAATTTTTTTTTTTATGTATTAAAGGCATTGACCAGAACAGCGAGCACCTTCTATCTTTGCGATCCGGACCGGATGGCAACCCTGAGGATCAACGGGGCCATGTTTCACACGTTAGTTATTCGGGGAGCAGTAGTTATAACTCTAGCTGCTATGTTGAAGATTTTTCGGCCAGTGGAATAGCTGAATCCCCCTATTACGGTGACTCTGGAGTGGGTAGCGGTTTTAGTGAAGGTTCTCTGGACAGCCGTAACAACGAAGAACAGGCCCCCTACTACGGTGCCTATGGAGTTGGTAGCGGTTTTAGTGAAGGTTCTCTAGACAGCCGTAACAATGAAGAATGGGCCCCCTACTACGGTGCCTATGAAGTTGGTAGCGGTTTTAGTGAAGGTTCTCTGGACAGCCGTAACAATGAAGAATGGGCCCCCTACTACGGTGCATATGGAGTTGGTAGCGGTTTTAGTGAAGGTTCTCTGGACGAAGGATATTGTAGCGCCTCTTCGTGGGGTTATCGTAAACCCTCGAAGAGTGGAGGTGCGCTAGCACAAGCGCTAACGAAATATCGAGATGCCTTCGTCACTGAATGCTGGGATGCGGCGCATCTGGTAGATGGCTTGGATGAGACAATCCGTTGTCTCAGCCAGCCCTACTCTCCGGAAGTGGCTGTCTGGGCTCGCGCCCAGATGGCCACGATACAAGCATACTGTGAATGCTTTGGTTATTCTCCACCATTCATCGACCCTTTGGTCGATGAGCTGGTGGGTTTACTCAGTTCCCAAAAAAAACAATAACTTGTAAAAATTTTTATAAATGAATAAAAATATATATTTTAAAATATATTGCTTTTGTCTTATTATTTCATCAAAATTAGGTGTTCTCTTTTTTCAGAAAAACAAATTATATTTTTATTTGTCAGTACATAAAACTGTTAGTCAACACATGGCTATTAAAAATAAAAATAAGAACAATAACTTGTAATAATTTTTATAAATGAATAAAATGCATCTATATATAAAAAAATATAATGCTTTTGTCTTATTATTTCATCAAAATTAGGTGTTCTCTTTTTTTCAAAAAAAAAATAATATTTTTATTTGTCAGTACATAAAACACTGCTAGGTCTTCTGAACATGTAATACTTAGCTACTCTGTCCTGCGCTAACTATTTGACTTTATTTCAATGATGTTAAAAATTATTGGTTCTTGTTTCAGTCAGCGTTTATTTAATTCTACGTAACTATACTGTTGTATGCTTTTAACAAATTATTATGAAATTTTTTCGCTTTACCCTTGATACAAATCTCAGTCGTTACAGGGCTTATTATTGAAAGTACCTCGTAGGGTCCTACCCAAACTGGTGAAAATTTATTTTTCCTATTTTGATTTTTAGTAAAATTTTATCGCCTATTTTGAATATTATTGGGTGTACTGAGCTATCATAGCTTTGCTTAGATTTTTCTTTGGCTCTGGCTTGATCTGTATAAATTTGAAAATGTCGGCCTAGAAGATAAGCTCTAAAATTTTTTGTTGCCCAGACTATAGCTAAAAATTCCTTTTCAATGGTGGAGTAATTTTTTTCTGCTGCATTTAATGCCCTACTAGCAAATGCTATTGGTCGGTCGCTCCCTACTTTGCCTTGTGACAGTACCGCACCTATTGCTTCGTTACTTGCATCTGTTGTAAGTAAAAAAGGTTTTGTAAAATCTGGATATGCGAGAATGGGTGGGGAAATTATTGATTCTTTTAATTTAATAAATGAACTTTGACAATCGTCTGTCCAAGCGAATTTAACATCTTTTCTAAGTAATTTATTAATTGGTAATGATAATTTTGCCATATTGTTTATAAATTTTCTGTAATAATTAATTAATCCCAAAAACGCTTGTACTTCTTTTTTATTTCTTGGTACCGGAATATTTTTCACGCATTCAACCTTTGAGGGGTCTGGCAGAGCACCTAGTTCCGAACATTTATGTCCTAAATAGACAACTTCGCGACGCAAAAACTGGCATTTTTCTGTATTTAATTTTAGATTGTGTTCCCTTAATTTCTGCAATACTCTACTCAACCTAAACTCATGTTCAGCTAAATTCTTTCCGTACACCACTATATCATCAAGATAAACAAAGCAATCGCTACCCTGTAAACCTGTTAATATGTGATTCATTATTCTTTGGAAAGTGGCTGGAGCCCCTGTTAAACCAAAAGGCATTCTGTTAAACTCGAAATGACCAAGACCTGTACTAAAAGCTGTTTTTTCCTTATCCCCTTCTTCAACTAGTACCTGATGATAACCACTTGCCAAGTCTAAAGTTGAAAAATAGCGACTGTGACCTAATTGGTCTAATATTTCGTCTATTCGAGGAATCGGAAATACTTGTTTAATTGTCACATCGTTTAATTTACGGAAATCTATAACTAGCCTCCACTTTTTGTTACCGTCCTTGCCGCTCTTCTTAGGAACTAGCAACATCGGTGAATTCCAGGGTGATATGCTTGGCGATATAATGCCGTCATCCAACATTTTACTAACCTGTCTGTTGATTTCATCTCTATGTGTGTGTAGCAATTTGTATTGCTTTTGATTGATTGGTGGTTGGTTCCACTGTGTTATTATTTCATGTTTAAGTACTGGCGTGTATGTTAATTCATCGCCATCTAAATGAAAAACATCATGATACGAAATACACAGATTTTGTAAAGATGTAATTTCGTCTTTATTCAAGGTTCCATCAATTTTTATTTCCTCTAATAATTTGTTAATTCTGTTCGTAATGTTTACTGAATTTATGCTATTTATTGTAGAATTGTTGGTATCTGATTCCTTATACTGATTGAAATTCGAGAATTTTGGTTTAAAAGCACTGTCTATTATAAATTCCTTTTCTGTAGCATTTAATACGGACACATAAACTCTATTTTTGCTAACATTCGATATGCTTTCGCCCAAATATACTCCTGGACAAATTTCTTGTTTATGTATTAAGACGATTGGAATTTTTGTTTTTAAACGTAATGATACTATCTTTGCGGTTCTAGGTTCTACTTTTAATTCCTGATTTAGAAAAATATTGTCCATGTCTGCCCGTGTCCTCATGGGTAGTTGTATAGTATTGTTTTTATCTTAATCATAAAATATTAACTTCTTATCTATGGCATTTATTATGGACCTATTCCATATATTATCTCGTCCTATTATTCCATCAGCGGGTATTCCTTGTTCAAGTGCCACTACATGCATCTTTAAACAGAACCACTCTATACTATTGTGCTGAATATTTATTGTCCCTAAAGTCCTTACGCATCCCCCAAAAGCACCACTAAAGTCCTTCTGAGTATTTTTATCAAAACCCGGAAGTCGTATCATCGAACCCTCCTTTACTATACTAGCATCTGCTCCCGAATCTACCAGTAATATGAGTTTTCCATTTTTAGCATCCTCACAAGGTACTTCGATGAAAACATCACTTACATTAGGTAGTTTGAAATAGTCACCCTGCCTACTGCATATTATACGATTCTTTCTTTTACTAAACTCACTCATATGACATCTAATCTTCTTATCATATTCTATTACGAAATTTTCAAAACTTTTTGATATTCTTGATAATATGTTTTTTACTTTATACCCTACTGCTTCCTCTCCAAAAGTTCCCTTATACTTTTCATATTCTGCTAATTTTATTATTTTGTTCCCCAGTGTAATCGACACAATACCTATAAAGTGTATGATATAAACTAATAATCCTACTACTGCATTACAAAACAAACACGGTGGCTCAACATATGTATCAACGGTCACTCCCGACGTTTGATGAACAATATTTTCACCCATTTTTTCCTCTTTCAACTTCTCCTTACAGACCAAACACGGTGGCTCAACATATGTATCAACGGTCACTCTCGACGTTTGATGAACGATATTTTCCCCCACGATTTTTTGGTTGTTATTTGAAGTTGCGGTAGCAAATGTGATCACAGGCTCCTTTGGCGTATGATCCACTATTTCTACCTTTGACCTAATTTTACTAATGTTAACGGGACCCCAGCTTATTGGCCTTGACTGGGCCCGTGGTAGTTTCCCCTATGGTGAGCATTACTACCGTTTGGCACAACATTTTTCTTGGCGTGGCAATCCGCTATCATATGGCCGACTTGACCACACCCATAACATGCCCTATTATTTCTGTATGTTCTATTAGGTTCGTTATTGTTATTACTATTGTTATTTCTAAACGGATTATTATTTCTATTATTTTCATTACCATTATTAATATTATTATTTCTATTATTACGAGTATTGCTGTCTTGCGGATTTTGATTTTGCTGCTGTTGGTGTTGATAGCCGTTATTCTGAAGTCCTCTATAACCCCCTTGGTACTGCTGATTCTGAAATGGTTGTTGTTGGTTCTCCTGGCGTTCCTCCAGTCTATTTGATCCACATCTCCAACTCGATTCATGTCCGTATTTCTCGCATTCTCTGCAAAATGGTGTATTTTTTCGCAAATAACAGTCATCCCTTGTGTGTCCTGGTCTTGTGCAAAATGAACAGACTAGCCCCTTTTTCATGGCACCCCCTGTATTCCCATTATTTCTATTTTGTTGACTTTTACCCCTACTTGTCGTGAATTTCTAATATCAGTTTCTTGATTATTTTTAATAACTGAGGTTCCATTCGGTCTTTTTTCAAAACTATACAGTTCCTCCGGTAATCTCGGCCCCCGCAGTATGGTGGCTTCTGCCCTTAACGCTTCGTCTAATAAATCATTTAAATTATCTGCCTTGCTACTCAACAGTAGTATATTTACAGTCGGGTCACTCACTCCCACTTTAAATGCTGTTAGCACAGAATTTAATAGTTAAAAATGTCTGTTGGCAGGTTTTTCTTTTTGTACATTGTATCGGCTATGTCGTTTGCGTTTGACTGCAATACTTCTAAACGCCTTGCAAACGCCCTTAAACTTTCCCCTCCACCTTGATATGCCTGTCTTATGTTGTATTGAACTGAATCTAATGTAGCCACCTTTAAATATGTGCTTTTAAGTAATTCAAACAACTCATCTAAATCATTTATATTCTTGGTCCTCACTAATTCGTATGCATCTCCATCAAGACGCAGTTTAATACAAATCATGAATTCCTCCTGATTTTCTTCAGTTATTTTAAGGTTCGCTGCCTTACAACCGTCTATAAATCTAAGAAGCTCCGTTTTTAGGAACGGTGAATCTTCGCCCTTGAACACCGGGACCAGATTTCGTACGCATTCGAAATATCGTCTGTCGGCATTTCAATTATTGTTATATCTTTTGTTATGCTTTCTAAATTTTCTTCTATTCTTAAAGCTTCTTTATGGTATAACGATGTTTCGTGTGCTAAGTTTACTTCCGCCTCTAAAAATCTGATTTTCGAATCCAATTCCCTTACTTTGTTATTTGCCTCTTCGACTGATTCAAATTCTAACCTTGGTTGTTGACGTAGTACCCTAGCTACTGATTCATCAGAAATATCTTTATCTTTCAACAATGCTCTTAATTTTTCGTTTTCCGCCTCTATACCGCAGGCGTGGTCTAACAACTCCTGTTTTTCTGCTAATTTATCGTTTATTTTTTTAGTTAATGCAGCAAATTCGCCTTTCCAGCCTTCTATCTCTTTTATTTTATTCTCACTTTTGTGTTCCAGGAAATATATTAATTCTTCGAACACGACATCTACTCCTTCTACTTTAGAAAAAACCTTTGTGTTATTAACTTTATTTTTTATTAATTGTAAATGTTCTTTATTATTTACTTCGAGGCTAATTTGAGCCCACAATTTATCCGTAAACCTGTCCAATTGCCCTAGTATGTTTCCGTATGGTAACTGTAATTGTTCCAATTCCGCCATATATTTATCAACGACAAAAAAATCCCAATTTATTTCCTAGAACACTCAACAGTTCACGTAGCTCCACAATGTTATAAAAAAAATATTATACATTTTTTAAATTTTAAATCTGTTGACTAAAATCAGATATTTTATAATAATGTAAAATTTTTAATTAAATTGACCATGATATTAAAATAAAATAAAAAATATTTCAAATTCACAAAATCTTTAGAATGTTATTTTATTCTCATTTAAATTTTAAAATGAAAATTATATTTTAAATGTTCTAAAATTTTTTAAATTTAAAAAAAAAATTAAAAATTCCGTTTCATATTAATTTTAGAAATAATTTTATTTACTTATCTGAGTTTAATATTAAATAAATTTCCTATTTTCTTTTTATTTCGTTTGTTATTTAATTTTAATTTCCATTTGTATATTTATTCATTCGATTTGTATTTATTGCTTTATTAAACACTGTAATAATTGTTTAAATTTTCTGCTGTTACTCACGTATTTTCAAAATAAAAAATTAAATAATCACCATTTATTTTGTTATTTTTAGTCCTTTTCTTCCTTCTATCGTCCTTCTTCTCACGGTCCCTGAGAGCGTTGTTTGAGAAACCGGCTGCGCCAAAATGTTGTATGTTGAAAGGTCCTTCTTCTAGGACTTTAACTTGATCCTATTTATACTTACTGAGTCCTTTTTACTTTCTTTATATTATTTAAAACAACCGAGTCGTTTTTACTTCAAGACACTTTATTTCGTTTTAAAAGTTGGTTACACTTATACTTAACACTTATTTGTAGACAGTTCAGCTTATCGAAAACAATTGATTCTTAGTCTATACTTAACTTCTACTTAACACCTCGTATTCTTATAATTTCGCAATAAATTGAGTAATTTCATCATGCTAAAATAACTTAGTCAGCGTATTTATAATTTCACAATAAATTGAGTACTTTCATCATTCTAAAATAATTAAGTCAGCATTTATTTGTATGATCGGAGTGACATAGTTAACGTGGGCGTGTATACCTGGGTGTATTTCTTGGAACATAAAAGTGAGAATAAAATAAAAGAGATAGAAGGCTGGAAAGGCGAATTTGCAGCATTAACTAAAAAAATAAACGATAAATTAGCAGGAAAACAGGAGTTGTTAGACCATAAGACAAGCATTTCAAGGTGGAGGGGAAAGTTTAAGGGCGTTTGCAAGGCGTTTAGAAGTATTGCAGTCAAACGCAAACGACATAGCCGATACAATGTATAAAAAGAAAAACCTGCCAACGGACATTTTTAATACGGAACTATTAAATTCTGTGATAACAGCATTTAAAGTGGGAGTGAGTGACCCGACTGTAAAGATACTACTGCTGAGTAGCAAGGCAGAAAATTTAAATGAATTATTAGACGAAGCGTTAAGGGCAGAGGCCATAATACTGAGGGGCCGAGATTACCGGAGGAACTGTATAGTTTTGAAAAAAGACCGAATGGAACCTCAGTTAGTAAAAATAATCAAGAAACTGATATTAGAAATTCACGACAAGATAGGGGTAAAAGTCAACAAAATAGAAATAATGGGAATAAAGGGGGTGCCATGAAAAAGGGGCCAGTCTGTTCATTTTGCACAAGACCAGGACACACAAGGGATGAGTGTTATTTGCGAAAAAATACACCATTTTGCAGAGAATGCGAGAAATACGGACATGAATCGAGTTGGAGATGTGGATCAAATAGACTGGAAGAACGCCAGGAGAACCAACAACAACCATTTCAGAATCAGCAGTACCAATGGGGTTATAGAGGACTTCAGAAAAACGGCTATCAACACCAACAGCAGCAAAATCAAAATCCGCAAGACAGCAATACTCGTAATAATAGAAATAATAATTTTAATAATGGTAATGAAAATAATAGAAATAATAATACGTTTAGAAATAACAACAGTAATAACAATAACGAACCTAATAGAACATACAGAAATAATAGGGCAAGTTATGGGTGTGGTCAAGTCGGCCATATGATAGCGGATTGCCACGCCAAGAAAATTGTTGTGCCAAACGGTAGTAATGCTCACCATAGGGGAAACTACCACGGGCCCAGTCAAGGCCAATAAGCTGGGGTCCCGTTAACATTAGTAAAGTTAGGTCAAAAGTAGAAATAGTGGATCATACACCAAGGAGCCTGTGATCACATTTGCTACCGCAGCTTCAAATAACAACCAAAAAATCGTGGGGGAAAATATCGTTCATCAAACGTCGAGAGTGACCGCTGATACATATGTTGAGCCACCGTGTTTGGTCTGTAAGGAGAAGTTGAAAGAGGAAAAAATGGTTGAAAATATTGTTCATCAAACGTCGGGAGTGACCGTTGAGCCACCGTGTTTGGTTTGTAATGCAGTAGTAGTTTATATCATTCACTTTATAGGTATTGTGTCGATTACACTGGGGAACATAATAATAAAATTAGCAGAATATGAAAAGTATAAGGGAACCTTTGGAGAGGAAGCAGTAGGGTATAAAGTAAAAAACATATTATCAAGTATATCAAATAGTTTTGAGAATTTCGTAATAGAATATGATAAGAAGATTAGATGTCATATGAGTGAGTTTAGTAAAAGAAAGAATCGCATAATATGCAGTAGGCAGGGTGACTGTTTCAAACTACCTAATAAGTGATGTTTTCATCTAAGTACCTTGTGAGGATGCTAAAAATGGAAAACTCATATTACTGGTAGATTCGGGAGCAGATGCTAGTATAGTAAAGGAGGGGTCGATGATACGACTTCCGGGTTTTGATAAAAATACTCAGAAGGACTTTAGTGGTGCTTTTGGGGGATGCGTAAGGACTTTAGGGACAATAAACATTTAGCACAACAGTATAGAGTGGTTCTGTTTAAATATGAATGTAGTGGCACTTGAACAAGGAATACCCGCTGATGGAATAATAGGACGAGATAATATATGGAATAGGTCCATAATAAATGCAATAGATAAGAAGTTAATATTTTATGATAAAGATAAAAACAATACTATACAACTACCCATGAGGACACGGGCAGACATGGAAAATATTTTTGTAAATCAGGAATTAAAAGTAGAACCTAGAACCGCAAAGATAGTAACATTACGTTTAAAAACAAAAATTCCAATCGTCTTAATACATAAACAAGTAATTTGTCCAGGAGTATATTTGGGCGAAAGCATATCGAATGTTAGCAAAAATAGAGTCTATGTGTCCGTATTAAATGCTACAGAAAAAGAATTTATAATAGACAATACTTTTAAACCAAAATTCTCGAATTTCAATCAGTATAAGGAATCGGATACTAACAATTCTACAATAAATAACATAAATTCAGTAAACATTACAAACAGAATTAACAAATTATTAGAGGAAATAAAAATTGATGGAACCTTGAATAAAGACGAAATTACATCTTTACAAAATCTGTGTATTTCGTATCATGATGTTTTTCATTTAGACGGCGATGAATTAATATACACGCCAGTACTTAAACATGAAATAATAACACAGTGGAACCAACCACCAATCAATCAAAAGCAATACAAATTGCCACACACACATAGAGATGAAATCAACAGACAGGTTAATAAAATGTTGGATGACGGCATTATATCGCCAAGCATATCACCGTGGAATTCACCGATGTTGTAAGTTCCTAAGAGGTAACAAAAAAGGAGGCTAGTTATAGATTTCCGAAATCAAACGATGTGACAATAAAACAAGTATTTCCGATTCCTCGAATAGACGAAATATTAGACCAATTAGGTCACAGTCGCTATTTTTCAACTTTAGACTTGGCAAGTGGTTATCATCAGGTACTAGTTGAAGAAGGGGATAAGGAAAAAACAGCTTTTAGTACAGGTCTTGGTCATTTCGAGTTTAACAGAATGCCTTTTGGTTTAACAGGGGCTCCAGCCACTTTCCAAAGAATAATGAATCACATATTAACAGGTTTACAGGGTAGCGATTGCTTTGTTTATCTTGATGATATAGTGGTGTACGGAAAGAATTTAGCTGAACATGAGCTTAGTCTGAGTAGAGTATTGCAGAAATTAAGGGAACACAATCTAAAATTAAATACAGAAAAATGTCAGTTTTTGCGTCGCGAAGTTGTCTATTTAGGACATAAATGTACGGAGCTAAGTGCCCTGCCAGATCCCTCTAAGGTTGAATGCGTAAAAAATATTCCGGTGCCGAGAAATAAAAAAGAAGTGCAAGCGTTTTTGGGATTAATAATTATTATAGAAAATTTATAAGCAATATGACAAAATTATCATTACCAATTAATAAATAACTTAGTTAATTTCACTTGGACAGACGATTGTCAAAGTTCATTTATTAAATTAAAAGAATCAATAATTTCACCACCCATTCTCGCATATCCAGATTTTACAAACCCTTTTTTACTTACAACAGATGCAAGTAACGAAGCAATAGGTGCGGTACTTTCACAAGGCAAAGTAGGGAGCGACCGACCAATAGCATTTGCTAGTAGGGCATTAAATGGAGCAGAAAAAAATTTCTCCACCATTTAAAAGGAATTTTTAGCTATAGTCTGGGCAACAAAAAAATTTAGAGCTTATCTTCTAGGCCGACATTTTCAAATTTATACAGATCATGAACCATTACGTAGCACAGCAAATCTCAAAGATCAGACATCAAGGTTATCCCGTTTCAGGCATAAATTATCAGAATATGATTACGAAATATCTTACAAACCAGGTAAACAGAATTTGAACGCAGATGCTTTAAGTAGAATTCCACATCCAGAACCAGATATTACTGCGATCCAAACACGGTCTAAGACCACACAGAATAAATTAGATAATCAAATTTCAAAAACCAAAAATCCAAGTGAGGACGCCAGTACTGGATGAAATAACAACAGACACCAAGAACGAATTAAACTCAAGTCTACTATTAACTGACCCAGAGGAAATTAAAACTGTTATAAAAGACTTTCATGACTCAGCATTAGGGCGTCACCAGGGCGCAGTGAAAACATATTTTAGAATCAGAAAACAATTTAAGTGGAAAGGTATGCAGAATTAATAAAAGATTACGTTAAGAATTGTCAAAAATGCCAAGTAAATAAAAGTTCTAGGCTTACTAAAATGCCAATGGTTTTAACTGATACGCCTGTACGACCATTCGATAAAGTATACATGGATCTTGTAGGTATTTTACCAGAAACTATATCTGGAAATAAATATATATTAACTTTTCAAGATGATTTTTCAAAATATATGTGCTGCATAGCTATCCCAGACGCAGAAGCAAGCACTGTAGCAAAAGCATTTTACGACGAAATTATTACAAGACATAACATACCAAAAGTATTGATAACCGACAATGGTTCGAATTTTGTTTCAAAATTATTTTCGGACACGTGTAAATTGTTAGGAATTAAAAAGTTACATATTACGCCATATCATCCACAGGCCATCGGCTCTTTGGAACGAAGCCACCGACCATTAGCAGAGTTTTGCGAAAGAGGATGGATCAAACTGGGACCAATGGTTAAATACCGCAATGCATGTACACAATAATACAATGCATATGTGCACCGGGCAAACGCCTTTCCGTACTTTATACGGTTACGATTTTGAAATGCCAACCAATCTTAAACGCAAATGCTCACCAGTATTATAATACCGCTATTAAAATACCAAATTCAACGCACACACGAAATCGTGCGACAAAATCAAGCCAGAGCCAAAGAAAAATCTAAGCAAAGCTATGATAGCTAAGTACACCCAATAATATTCAAAGTAGGCGATAAAATTTTACTAAAAAATCAAAATAGGAAAAATAAATTTTCACCAGTTTGGGTGGGACCCTACGAGGTACTTTCAATAATAAGCCCTGTAACGACTGAGATTTGTATCAAGGGTAAAGCGAGAAAATGTCATAATAATTTGTTAAAAGCATACAACAGTATAGTTACGTAGCATTAAATAAACGCTGACTGCAACAAGAAACAATAATTTTATAGCTAATGACTAGCAGTGTTTTATGAACTGACAAATAAAAATATATTTTTTTTTGGAATCTGAAAGAAAGAACACCTAATTTTGATGAAATAATAAGACAAAAGCAAAATATTTTAAAATATATAAATGTATTTTATTCATTTATAATAATTATTACAAGTTATTGTTCTTATTTTTATTTTAATAGCCATGTGTTGACTAGCAGTGTTTTATGTACTGACAAAGAAAATATATTTTTTTTGAAAAAAAAAAATATATATATAAAGAACGAGTAAGTCGTAAAATACAAATATAAGTTCATGTAAAAATCGCAAATTAATCAATTTAAGTTAAAAGTAAAGGTTCTCCGATCGGGTGCGCTAGTCATTACTACAGACGAAAGGAAAAATAAAAAAAAAATAAAATAAGGCAAGGAATAGTTAATACAGCAACCAACCTCAAGTGGTTATGTTATGTTATGTCACGTTTGGTCCACGTGTCCCCCGATACGGTTTAATTAAAAACACACCCAGGGCAACACGCTTGGCAAAGTCCCCCGATACGGTTTAATTAAAAACACACCCAGGGTAACGATGCAGCTATTCAGTCACGAAGTCAGGAACAGAGAGAGTGATTTTACCTCGTGCAATGCCTTTTATAGGCCATTGGTTGGTGAATTGTTGCGCACGATTCTGTAGCACTGCCAATACTTCTGGAGGTACCTCGTCACCTGTCGCTCGATCAGTCGTACCATCGGATGGGCGGTCCTCGCTCGCATCCGGCTGTGAAGTGCTGGGTCTGTTATTACTGCTTCTTGTCTCGTCACGGCCAGTGCTGCTAATGCTACTGCTGCCGCTGCTACTACTGCTGCTGCTACTGTCGCTGCTGTTGGTACGGCTGCTACTATTGTGGTTGGTAGGCCCATATGCCTTTCGCGCAGCCGCTGTACACCACGGTTTGGTCGTTGTCTTCGGTGGGGATGTAATCGTCGGTGATGACCGTCGTGGTGTGGTTATAACCACCTGTACTGCCCCTGGTTCCGCTTCCTCGTATGGCGCGGTCGCTACAGCCGTCCGCTATGAGACGCTCTGCTGGTCTCTAGTTCGTTGTGGGGCGCTGATTGTAGCGCCAGCCACCTCCTGTTGTATCGTCGTCGTAGATGCGTCGCTTCGACGCTTCGTCGGCACAGCCGTCAGCTGTGAGACGCTCTGCTGGTCTCTCGTTCGTTGTGGGGCGCTGATTGTCGCGCTGGCCACCTCTTGTTGTGTCTTTGCAAGCACCTCTGCGTCGTGTTGCTGTTGCGCTGGTTCAGCAACCTCTGGTGCGGCGTCCAAAACCTCCTCTATCTGGGTGCCTACAGCAGTCCACTGTGCACTCCTCTATACATCCTCCCACTTTGGAGCGCCGGTTACCGCATCTGCGGCCCTTGGTTGGGTGTTTTCTCCCACTTGCTGCTGCCATGCCCACACAACCGTCTGTTGTGTGGCATCTGTCGCCTTGCCAGTGGCGCTCTGTTTCGCCCTCTTGCGCCTTGTGGTGGGTGCCGCGGCTTGCCGCGCTGCTGTCGCCTGCGTCGTCGTCTTTGGAGCGATCTTCTTCGCCGTCGCCGTTGCGGGTGCAACGCTCTGTTGCGTCACCTGGAACATGGTGATGGGCGCAGCTAACTACCGCGCTGCTGTCGCCTGCGTGGTCGTCGTTGTGGGTGCAACGCTCTGTTGCGTCACCTGGAACATGGTGATGGGCGCAGCTATCTGCCGCTCTGTTGTCGCCTGCGTGGTCGTCGTTGTGGGAGCAAGGCACTGTTGCATCACCTGGAACATGGTGATGGGCGCAGCAATCTGCCTCGCTGCTTCCGCCTGCGTCGTCGTCGATCTGGCCACCTGATCGGTAGCGGGTCGCTGGAACGGCCGGTGCGCTGGCCGCTTCGCCAGATCAGGCCATAGTGGGACCGCTGTCCCCCCTTCGTTTGCCAGAAGACGGATCTGCCGGGCAATGATCCCGCGTTTCGCATCGCCTTCTCTGCTACTGAACCACCTGCTTCTGTTCAACGGCGGGTACAGATGGTATTGCGGGTCACTCCTCTCGCCCACGTCTTCACACATCTCTATGCGCCTCGGGATAGGCTGGCGTAGAAGAACGTGTCGTATGCATGCATCCGTCAACCTGGAACCGCGTCCTCAGTATTTTGCAGCGACCACTGAACCCAGAAATTGAGGATCGTGTCGTTTAGGAAACGCCCGACTGCCAGACAGCGATAGTCTCCTACGGTGACTGATACGCCTTGTCTTCCTAGCGGGTATCTGCATAGGTGATGAGTATCACCTTTGTTGACGGGTCTCGTCACGCTCAGTTCCACTAGCATTGTGTGTGGCGACCCTGGTGCCTGAGTAACCTGGTCCGACTGCTGCTCAGACCGGAACCGCTTACATGCCTGCTCCACATTGTCCACTCCTGCCTCGACCTCGTATGGCGCTACCACCGGTTCTGCTGGTAGGTTGCTCCCCTCTACCATGCATCGCTGCAGTGCCGCTGTCGTTGGGCGCAATTCGTATTCGTACCGCGTTTTAGTATTCGTCCCGCGAGTGTAGATTTTCTCTTGCAATGATTTTTGTTGTTTCGCCGCATGCGTAGTGGTTTTGTTGTTGCCATTTTCGGCGCCCGTGGCATTCCACGTATTTCCTGTCTCCTGTGCCGCTTGGCGTATAAATTTCACGCGATTATGCTCCATCGAGCGTTGATTTTGTGCGCGACATGAATTTAATTTCACGCGATCATGTGATTTATGCTGCATCGAGCGTTGATTTTGTGCACGACACGAATTTAATTTCACGCGATCATATGATTTATGCTGCATCGAGCGTTGATTTTGTGCGCGACACGAATTTAATTTTTCGAGATCATGTGATTTATGCTGCATCCAGCGTTGATTTTGATCGCGACCTGCATGTAAATGTTTGCGATCAAGCTCCATTGATAGTTGGTTTTGTGCGCGACCCGCATGTAATTTCATGCGATCATGTAATTTCACGCGATCATGCTCCATCGAGCGTTTATTTTGCGCGCGACCCGAATGCGATTGCCCCTGATTTGTCATGCTCGTTTTCCGAATATTTCCCCCGCGGGGTTGTTTTCCTGGATAACAACGTACTGGAATTGTTACTCCTGATGACGTCGGAACTCGCAACGGGTTAGAAATATTTAAATCTTTATCGCTGTCGTTGTCTGTACTGTGACTTTGTGCACGCACTTGTCGTAGTCGCCTTCGTGTTGCAGTCACTGCCGTTGCAACTTGTGCCACTCTGCCTCGTTCATCGTCGCCATCCTGATGAAACTGCTTCAGTTCGCCTACATGCACTGCTCGTGTCTTTGATTGCCCCTGTCCTTTCACTCTGACGATTACAGGCGAGTCAAAGTAGATAACTCGATACGGCCCGTCCAATATCGGTGCCAATTTTGGGGCAAATCCATCAGCTGCCTTCGAAAGGTGGTGCTGCTTAACAAGTACCAGCTCACCTACTTCTGGTTTCCATGCCATCCGTCGTAGATTGCAGTGACGCGCTCGATCTTGCGCAGCAAGCGCCAGCTGCCGCTTCACTATCACAAATATTTCTCGAAGCTCCGTTGCCCGTTCATTCGGCGTCTGCGCCTCAGCGCCTATCGTGACCTCGTCATAAAGTGCCTTCGGAAATCGTGGCTCCAGTCCTTGAGTCAAATATGTCGGACTGTAGCCTGTAGTCTCCGACACACTTGTATTAATTGCCAACGCAATTTCTGGGAACTGCTCGTCCTATCGGTTTTGTTGGTGTCCTGCCAACTGTGCTATGATTGTCTCCAGAGTCTCCGTAGGGTTTTCCTGGGGTGTGTACGGAGCTGTGAACTGTTGCCTCACGCCCATATTTTGCAGAAATCGCCTGAACGCCTTGCTGGTGAATTGTGCTCCATTATCAGTAATGAGCACCTTAGGGACGCCGTATCTCGCCAAAATACGCTCCCGGAACGCCTTCTGTAAGCTGTCAGCCGTTGCCTTACGTAATGGCACCATTTCGGTCCACTTCGAGAATTTGTCGAAAAAAACTAACAGCATCGTGTTGCCGTCTTTGGATCGCGGTAGGGGACCCACGAAATCCGCACATAACCAAGACCATGGCTCCTGTGCAATCTTCGTTAACATTTTACCCGCAGGTTTTTGTTGTGACGCCTTGAATTTCTGGCATGACTCACAGTTGCGCACGTACCTTCGTATTGTCCGACTCATGGCTGGCCAGAAATATCGCTTCGCTACCCGAGCGATAGTCTTGCGGACACCCATGTGCCCCGCGGTGGCGTCATCGTGATTTTCGCGCATCACTTGCGCGCGTCGTGGTGTAGGGACGCATAGCTTCCAAGCTACTCCCTCGCTGTCGTCTGAGTGTTGCGGTAGATGCCTGTATAGATTACCATCTTCAGTGGCATAGTCGGGGAACTTTTCTGGTTGTTCTCGTACCTCGATTATTCATCTGTCTGTCCATTGACAACGATCTTCAGCAGGTGCCTCCTCTCCGGTCTTCATCAGCGTTTCCATTAGTTGCCTAGACAATGCGTCAGCCAAGACATTCAGCTTCCCTTTGCGGTACTGGATGTCGAATGTGTGCTGCTGTAGCTCCAGTGCCCAGCGCGCGATCCGCCCAGAAGAGCTCTCAATGGAGTTCAAACATTTCAGGGACAAATGGTCGGTGATGACCAGGAACCGATATCCTTCCAGGTAAGGCCGCATTTTCCTAATTCCTTATACGATGGCTAGGCACTCCTTCTCCGTTGGCGAGTAATTTTCGTCTTCCTTGTTTAGCCTGCGGCTTGCGTATGCAATGACACGCTTCAGACCATCAATGTCTTGCGTCAGCCCTGCTCCTAATCCGTAGTTGCTGGCGTCCGTCTGCAGCGTGAACCTTTTAGTAAAGTCTGGGCAACCCAGCACTGGTGCCTCAGTTGGCATAACCTTTAACTGATCAAACGCCAATTGCTGTTCATCTGACCAACTGAAATGTTTATCCTTTTTCAGCAGTTTGGTCAGCGGTTGCACAACATCTGAAACTTCTGGTACAAACCTCCGGTACCATGAGGCGATGCCCAGGCATTGGCGTAGTTCTCGTACGTTGGTCGGTGGTCGTAACTCCTGAATGGCAGCAATCTTGTCCGGGTCCGTATGAATACCTTGGTTGCTCACCATATGCCCAAGATACCTGATCTCCCGCTTAAAAAAATCGCATTTTTCTATATTGAGTTGCAGCTTGGCCCGTCTTAGCCGTCTGAAAACTTCCTTGAGATTCGTCATGTGCTCCTCGAGCGTGGTTCCGGTGACGATGATGTCATCTAGATAGGCGAACGCGTGCGGCTCCATGTCCGGTCCTATCACTCGGTCTAGTGCGCGCTGAAATGTCGCCGGGGCTGAATGTAGCCCAAAGGGCATCACCCGCCATTGGTACAGCCCTCGGCCAGGCACTGTAAATGCGGTGAGCTTCTTGCGGTCCTCGTCCATAGGGATCTGCCAATATCCATTCTTTAAATCCAAACTGCTAATGAATTTAGCATTCCTCAATCGATCCAATATGTGGTGAATGTGTGGTAATGGGTATGCGCCCGACAATGAATGCGAGTTCAGCTGCCGGTAGTCGATGCATAGCCGCCACTGTCCCGACTTCTTCTTGACCAAGACGATAGGCGCACTGTGGGAGCTCCTTGCCGGCTCTATGCACCCCTTCGCGATGAGCCCGTCGACTCGCCTGCATCGCTGGATTCTTCGGAAAATTTATTATCTTTTGAGTGGTGAGGTCAGTAGTCCCCCCATTACTCACAAACTTCCCAAGTTCCTCGTTTAGAAATTGATCAATTATTTCTTGTTCGTTGCGAGAGTCCGGTCGCACCACTGTGCATACCGGCTGCCGTTCTGGTTGCTGCGCAACTTCTCCCAAGGTGACACTCTGTCCTGTAAAAAATCCATCCCGAGGATGATGTGGTCGACCACTGTGGGTAGCACCAGCAGTGTCAAAGGGCACTCACAGTCCTCGAGTCTGCCGATCACTAGTATCTCCTCCTTAACATGCCTAGTTGCACCATCCGCCATGCTCACCCTGACATCCGTGCTTCTGCAATTAAATGGTGAACGAATCATCTGAGCGCAGACTTTGCTCACAAAACTCCGTGTTGCGCCTGTGTCTACCGTTGCGACCGCCAACTCGTTGTCAATGGCAATTGTTGCCACCTGTTTCAGGTGGCAACAATTGTTTCAGCGCTACTGCTGGATACGGAGAGCTGTGTTCGGGGCCGCCAGCCCTCGCTACTGGCGGTTCCCACGGTAGTTTCCCGGACGTCGTTGACAACATTCGATAGTGCGAACGCCCCTGCGTCCGCACTTCCAACAAAATACAATCGCGTCATTACGGCAGTCCGCCTGCATGTGTCCGTCATGTCCGCAACGCCTGCATGCGGTCCTTGGGTTGATGTCCATCCTGGTGACATCATCCAATCGTCGATTTTGTACCTCGCGTGGTCGTCCTGCGTGATGTGGCTGCGCGTGCCCCATCCTCTGAATAACGTCGTATTCGTCCGCTAGGTCTACTAGCTCTTCCATCGTGAAGAAGTCGCGACGCCAAATATATAGCTGATATTCTTGGCGGCAATTTCTAAAAACTCGATCCAGCTCTGTCTGCTCGTCTTAGTGCGCATGCCTTATCATGTCCTTCATTCCGATGACATAATCTCTGAACGTCTCCCGCGGCCGTTGTGTCCGTTTGTGGATGTCGTCATCGAGATCCTCAAAAAATCGTGGCGGCTGGAAAAACCGTAGAAACCCTCTCTTAAATTCACTCCACACTCGCCACGGCGAGTAGTTGTTTCT
Source organism: Dryomyza anilis (assembly GCA_951804985.1). Classification (NCBI taxonomy): domain Eukaryota; kingdom Metazoa; phylum Arthropoda; class Insecta; order Diptera; family Dryomyzidae; genus Dryomyza; species Dryomyza anilis. The sequence continues at coordinate 19,910,468 of OX638136.1, read as the reverse complement.
GTACCACGTCAATGCTCTTTGCTGCAAGAGATCCGCCAATCCGTGTGGGACCCAATCGCGGTCCACTCCATAGGTCTGCGTCAGCTCCTCTATGCGCTCGATGAACACCAGCGGGTCGCTGCTGCCATTAAACTTCACTGGCCATTTTCTCAACCGCTCCATTGCAATTTCGTATCTTACTGCCTCTCCTGCGTGAGACACTGCTCCTGGATAGTGGACTGGTACCGCTCCTGTGGTCTGTGCTAAAGTCTGTCTGTTCTACGGTTGAGGTCCCATGAACCTGTTAGCGTCGAATGAAGCCATATGCGCCTGTCGCGCCATATGGGCTTGCACCTGTATAAGTTGCTCCCGTTCTTTACATATATTTTTTTTTGAAAAATATATGAAATATGTGTTTTGCAACCAGACTTACTCGATGCGATGTGTTTTCAGGAACTGTTTGATAAGTCCTGGGTCCATAACCAGGACGGAAACTCTAGTCAGTTATGTCACGTTTGGTCCACGTGTCCCCCGATACGGTTTAATTAAAAACACACCCAGGGCAACACGCATGGCTAAGTCCCCCGATACGGTTTAATTAAAAACACACCCAAGGCAACACGCTTGGCAAAGTCCCCCGATACGGTTTAATTAAAAACACACCCAGGGTAACGATGCAGCTATTCAGTCACGAAGTCAGGAACAGAGAGAATGATTTTCCCTCGTGCAATGCCTTTTATAGGCCATTGGTTGGTGAAGCGTTGGTGCTTTGTTGCCCAACCGTTGGTGGATTGTTGAGCACGATACTGTAGCTTTGCTACGTCTGTGTATCGGTGATGCGCTCACCAGTGAGTGTGTATTCGTAACACTTTGCTCACTGATGCGCCTGTGTTGGTAACACAATTGTATGTTCTGGCCGTTGATGTCTGCTAATTTTCTCACCAGTGAGAGTGTATGAGTGACACTTTGTAGCCAAGCTCACTGGTGAGCTTTAGCTCGTTTGTGTTAATTCGATGCTCTGCGCCGAGTACGGTTCGACGGCGTTGACGTCGAAGCCGGTTTCTTGGATCCTCCGTGAATGTGCGGTCGCCATTTGACGCCTCAAAATGGAACCGTCACAAGATAACAAAACCAAAATAATTTGTGAAGTATAAAATTGCGATAGATCCGTACCTATATCAATGGCATTCTAAATAAACAAATTCATTGCACATAGAGCACAATGCTCCCAGCTCATATTAAAATATAAGGCTTGGATATATACATATACTAACCGATTAAATGCACTTCAGCACTGTAGAGGCAGAAGCCACTAACGTACTGGAACTGAAACGAGATACGGCAGTGCAGCGATAAAGCTGCCTAATATATTTTTTATCATTAACACAATTTTCATTCATAAAACTAAATATAATGCATATGTTAATATATCAACAAAAAAAAAGAGAAGCTAACATACGTTTTACATTCATCATTACACGGTAATGAAAATAAATAAGTACAATTGAGATGTACAAAACTAAATATTTAACAACTTAATATAGCAAATACATTTATGTAATGCTAAGAGGTCGCGCGCGCTTATTTCTTAACATTTAAAAAAAAATATATTAGTTAGTGCATGAGTAAATAGCTAAGTATTGTTGAATATGACTAGCATTTAAACATGTACTACTGGGACTCTAAATAAATCAATTTGTATTGCAAAAATGCGGAAATATATCCAAACATATATGTTTCTAAACAAAATCATATAGTACATGTTGACTCATATGTAAATTAACTATTATAACTAATTAAGGTATAATTATGGCCATAGCCTTAACAGAAAGTATTAAGATAAAATAAGAAATATTTATAAGAAAACTGTATGATGTGATCAAGGATTCCGTTAAATATATAAAAAAATTGAATTTCTTCTCTTTCTTTTTACAATAGGCAATAAAGAGTGAAACCAATATAATGATTAAAATTGTCACACTGGTCCTGATGCTGGCAGCCAATGAAGCAGTCAACATCACACAGACATAAATTAATGATACAAGATTATTCTTTGAGAACACAACTGATGCTTTGTTCTACAATGATGAATGGACGATAGTACTGAACGCTAACACTGAACGATTTCCTGGAGCTGACAAATAAATACATAATCACGGCAAACACAATGTGCGAACAAATGAGCACCAATGTAAACGGACCCAGCATAAAAAGATCATGTATAGCAGCAACACGGGAGACCACGGCAATAATAGCCACACTACAGAAAAATGAAGAAATAATTAAGCGCACAATAAAGAGTAACCGACAAAAAAGATCACTCAATTTCATTTGCGAAGGACTCAACTGGGCTTTTGGACTGATGGACAATAAAGAAAGAGTGAGTATCTATAAACATCTCAATGACATTGAAGATAATGAACATAAAACATACGAAATTATGAAAAGACAAATTACGGTGATTTCATCAAATTATAACAAGATAGCAGAACCCTTACTGAATTCCTTGAAGGAAGTCGATCATCTGCAAAATGTGTTAACCATGCTAACAACTAGCAACACACTATCTGAAGTCGCGCTGATTCAACACAGAACAGGTATTAAAGATTTCTGTGAAAATGTTGCAATCAAAAGGAGTTCATCTGCAAAATGTGTTAACCATGCTAACAACTAGCAACACACTATCTGAAGTCGCGCTGATTCAACACAGAACAGATATTAAAGATATCTGTGAAAATGTTGCAATCAAAAGGAGTTCAGGCCTAGTAGTTAAAATATGGACACCAAACACATAATTGTATAAATTCAATACACCAGCCTTTTTCGAAGCAGTTTGTGGGTCAAATATAGCCACATTGACACTATCCGGCCTGGGTTGGATGTCCATAAATGAAGCTTGCAACTTACACAACAAAGAAATGATACTGCCATACGAGTTTACACATCAAAGCATTAGGAATATAACATACAAGAAGGAAGAATATACGGTTATGATAGAAAATTTACAAGGCAATTGGTCATCATTAGCATATTCAAATATATCACAAACATCGTTACCGATCTTGGTGTCAAATCACAGCAAAATAAGATCAGCATTAAGAGATGGGCATCGTGATTTCGACGAAATATTACTACAATTAACTGAAAACCAGGAACGCAAAGAATTACTTAAACGTCAAAATGAAATAACGAACCGGTTGTATGTTAAAAGTCCTTCTACTAGGACTTTAACTTGATCCTATTTATACTTACTGAGTCCTTTTTACTTTCTTTATATTATTTAAAACAACCGGGTCTTTTTTACTTCAAGACACTTTATTTCGCTTTAAAAGTTGGTTACACTTATACTTAACACTTATTTGTAGACAGTTCAGCTTATCGAAAACAATTGATTCTTAGTCTATACTTAACTTCTACTTAACACCTCGTATTCTTATAATTTCACAATAAATTGAGTAATTTCATCATGCTAAAATAACTTAGTCAGCGTATTTATAATTTCACAATAAATTGAGTACTTTCATCATTCTAAAATAACTAAGTCAGCGTTTATCTGAGTGACCTATTTAACGTGAGCGTGTATACCTGTGCTATGTTAAGCTGTGTGCGCCAAGACAATTAAATGCTGTTTGTGTTTAACATGCATAATGCTTAACCCTAAAAGTATGCCATAAAGAAAAATGTACTGGTTATGTTATGTTGTGGATCATAAGCACGCTGTAAGTTCCACGATTATGATACGTAACAGTGGATCATATGTAAGCTGTGAACTCTACGATTATGATACACAACATACCTCCCCCTTATTGAAAGAAAAAAAAATATTATTATTAAGAAGAATAATAGTTTTTTTTCTTTTGTATTATTTTAATTATTTTTGAAGAGAAAATTATTATTAAAAAGAATAATAGTTTTTTCTTTTACATTGTTTTATGTGGTATAAATTACGTTAAGTTCTATTAGTTATGAAGTTATGATCTTTACTTATATAATATTTAATGGATATTAGTAAATTAAGGGTTGTAATTTCCAGTTATATATAATAAAAACCTGGTCCCGATGTTTTCGTTGCTGACTGCTGCTGTTCTGCGGTAGTAGTCCGATGCGTTGTTGTTGTTTCTGACGTATTGGCTTCTATTTCATGTGACTTCGTTCGTTGACTTGCTATGGGTGTTGTGGTGTTTGTTTCTGCATTGTTGATTTCCGCAATGAACCGATTTTTTCGAGTGGGGATTTCTTGCTGGGAAATGTATTTGACACCATTTCAAGATTTTCCTTAGCCGCTTCTACATCTATTGTTGCGGTTTTCGTTATTTCATTTTGACGATTAAGTAATTCTTTGCGTTCCTGGTTATCAGTTAATTGTAGTAATATTTCGTCGAAATCACGATGCCCATCTCTTAATGCTGATCTTATTTTGTTGTGATCTGACACCAAGATCGGTAACGATGTTTGTAATATATTTGAATGTGGTAATGATGACCAATTGCCTTGTAAATTTTCTATTATAACCGTATGTTCTTCCTTCTTGTATGTTATATTCCTAATGCTTTGATGTGTAAACTCGTATGGCAGTATCATTTCTTTGTTGTGTAAGTTGCAAGCTTCATTTATGGACATCCAACCCAGGCCGGATAGTGTCAATGTGGCTATATTTGACCCACAAACTGCTTCGAAAAGGCTGGTGTATTGAATTTATACAACCATGTGTTTGGTGTCTATAGTTTAACTACTAGGCCAGAACTCCTTGTGATTGTAACATGTTCACAGGTATCTTTAATATCTGTTATGTGTTGAATCAGCGCGACTTCACATAGTGTGTTGCTAGTTGTTAGTATGGTTCCTGGACGTTTGCATAGTGTAATTTCTTTGTCCGTATGTTGGCTAACCAAAATGCATTTGCTGTGATCTTTATTCGTTAGACCTATGTATTTGCTCCGGTCTTCTGCTTCTGATATGTAGTCATATGTTGTTTTAACCAATGCATCCCATTCTTCATTAATATTTGTGGGTATTGGGTAAATTCTATATAATGTGAACAACAAATCATCTTGATGACTATTATTAGGCCGTCTGTGTCTGGGAAAAATCGTACTGTTGATGCACGGTGCATTTCGAATGATTTTTGTATGAACCACTTCGCCTTTCCTCTTAACGTGAGGCTAGTCAGCATTTCATCTAACTCGCTCTGGTCCATAATTGTCGGGTGTAATCGTCCCTTGTATAGATCATCTGTGATTGCCATTTCCATCAGCTGTTGTCTTGTTGGTTTATTTTTTCATTTATGTATTTTTGTGTTCTTATTGTTATGTTTAACACATTTTGCAGATTTTCGACTTCCTTCAAGGAATTCAGTAAGGGTTCTGCTATCTTGTTACAATTTGATGAAATCACCGTCTTTTCATAATTTCGTATGTTTTATGTTCATTATCTTCAATGTCATTGAGATGTTTATAGATAGTCTCTCTTTCTTTATCAGTCCAAAAGCCCAGTTGAGTCCTTCGCCAATGAAATTGAGTGATCTCTTTTGTCGGTTACTCTTTATTGTGCGCTTAATTATTTCTTCATTTTTCTGTAGTGTGGCTATTATTGCCGTGGTTTCCCGTGTTGCTGCTATACATGATCTTTTTATGCTGGGTCCGGTGCTCATTTGTTCGCACATTGTGTTTGCCGTGATTATGTATTTGTTTGTCAGCTCCAGGAAATCGTTCAGTTGTAGCGGTTTAAACTTGGCTACTATCGTCCATTCATCATTGTAGAACAAAGCATCAGTTGTCTTCTCAAAGAATAATCTTGTATCATTAATTGATGTCTGTGTGATGTTGACTGCTTCCTTGGCTGCCAACATCAGGACCAGTGTGACAATTCTAAAGTTTTGCTCTTTATTTCATATTGTAAAAAGACGAAATTCCATTTTTTTTACATATATAAATGGAATCCTCAATAATTTTATGTAGTTTTCTTTCTCATTTTACCCCTTAATACATATTGTTAAGGCGTTGGCCATAATTATAATTTAAATATTTATAGTAGTTAATATATGTGTTAACATGTACTAAATGATTTATAGAAACATACATTTAAATATGTTTCTGTATTGTTGTAATACAAAATGTTGTATATACAATCCCAGTAGTACATGGTTAAATGCTAGTCATATTCAACAATACTTAGCTATTTACTCATGCACTAACTAATATTTTAGAAATAAGCGCGCGCGATCTCTTAGCATTACATAAATGTATTTGCTATATTAAGTTGTTAAATATTTAGTTTTGTACATCCCAATTGTACTTATTTATTTTCATTACCGTGTAATGATGAATGTAAAACGTTTGTTAGTTTGGTATATTAATGCATATCTGCATTAATATATTTAGTTTCATGAATGAAAATTCTGTTAATGATAAAAAATATTAGACAGTTTTGTCGCTGCACTACCGTATCCAATACGTTATTGGCTTCTGCCTGTAAAGTGCTGAAGTGCATTTAATCGGTTGGCATATGAATATGTTCAAGCCTTCTATATTGATATGAGCTGGGAGCATTGCGCTCTATGCACAATGAACATGTATGTTTAAAATGCCATTGAGGTAGGTACTGACCTATCGCAATTTTAATGACAACGTAATTTTTATAACTTGCAAATTCGTACCTCAAATAATAACTTGATTTTGTTATTTGTTTATATTCAATGCTAGTCATCTTCAATTAATACATAGCTATTTTCTCTGCGATTTGTATTTTGGCAATATTGCTTTAAATTTTTTGGATTTTATAAATTATTTAAAATTAATTTATTTAATATCTACATTTAAAAAAAATTATAGTTTTTCTTTATTCTTTTCATTGGTAGTTTCAAATTCGTTAGTACAGGAAGCAATACCAGTCATATTCAATATGTAATACTTAGCTATTCTGCCCTGCACTAACTATTTGACTTTATTTCAATGATGTTAAAAATTATTGGTTCTTGTTGCAGACAGTGTTTATTTAATTCTACAGTGTTTATTTAAACTATACTGTTGTATTCTTTTAACAAATTATTATGAATTTTTTTCGCTTTACCCTTGATACAAATCTCAGTCGTTAAATTTTCACCCAAACTGGTGAAAATTTATTTTTCCTATTTTGATTTTTTAGTAAAATTTTATCGCCTACTTTGAATGTTATTGGGTAATGAGCTATCATAGCTTTGCTTAGATTTTTCTTTGGCTCTGGCTTGATTTTATCGTACGATTTCGTGTGTTCGTTGAATTTGGTATTTTAATAGCTTGTTGCTATAATCGGTATTATATACTGGTGAGCATTTGCGTTTTAGATTGGTTGGCATTTCAAAATCGTAACCGTATAAAGTACGGAAAGGCGTTTGACCGGTGGACATATGCATTGTATTATTGTGTACATGCATTGCGGTATTTAACCATTGGTCCCAGTTTGACCCATCCTCTTTCGCAAAGCTTCGTAAATACTCTGCTAATGGTCGATGGCTTCTTTCCAAAGAGCCGTTGGCCTGGGGATGATATGGCGTAATATGTAACTTTTTAATTCCTAACAATTTACACGTGTCCGAAAATAATTTTGAAACAAAATTCGAACCATTGTCGGTTATCAATACTTTTGGTATGTTATGTCTTGTAATAATTTCGTCGTAAAATGCTTTTGCTACAGTACTTGCTTCTGCGTCTGGGATAGCTACGCAGCACATATATTTTGAAAAATCATCTTGAATAGTTAATATATATTTATTTCCAGATATAGTTTCCGGTAAAATACCAACAAGATCCATGTATACTTTATCGAATGGTCGTACAGGCGTATCAGTTAAAACCATTGGCATTTTAGTAAGCCTAGAACTTTTATTTACTTGGCATTTTTGACAATTCTTAACGTAATCTTTTATTTGTTTCTGCATACCTTTCCACTTAAATTGTTTTCTGATTCTAAAATATGTTTTCACTGCGCCCTGGTGACGCCCTAATGCTGAGTCATGAAAGTCTTTTATAACAGTTTTAATTTCCTCTGGGTCAGTTAATAGTAGACTTGAGTTTAATTCGTTCTTGGTGTCTGTTGTTATTTCATCCAGTACTGGCGTCCTCACTTGGATTTTTGGTTTTTGAAATTTGATTATCTAATTTATTCTGTGTGGTCTTAGACCGTGTTTGGATCGCAGTAATATCTGGTTCTGGATGTGGAATTCTACTTAAAGCATCTGCGTTCAAATTCTGTTTACCTGGTTTGTAAGATATTTCGTAATCATATTCTGATAATTTATTCCTGAAACGGGCTAACCTTGAAGTCTGATCTTTAAGATTTGCTGTGCTACGTAATGGTTGATGATCTGTATAAATTTGAAAATGTCGGCCTAGAAGATAAGCTCTAAAATTTTTCGTTGCCCAGACTATAGCTAAAAATTCCTTTTCAATGGTGGAGTAATTTTTTTCTGCTCCATTTAATGTCCTACTAGCAAATGCTATTGGTCGGTCCCTCCCTACTTTGCCTTGTGACACCTATTGCTTCGTTACTTGCATCTGTTGTAAGTAAAAAAGGTTTTGTAAAATCTGGATATGCGAGAATGGGTGGTGAAATTATTGATTCTTTTAATTTAATAAATGAACTTTGACAATCGTCTGTCCAAGTGAATTTAACATCTTTTCTAAGTAATTTATTTATTGGTAATGATAATTTTGCCATATTGCTTATAAATTTTCTGTAATAATTAATTAATCCCAAAAACGCTTGCACTTCTTTTTTATTTCTCGGCACCGGAATATTTTTTACGCATTCAACCTTAGAGGGATCTGGCAGGGCACCTAGCTCCGTACATTTATGTCCTAAATAGACAACTTCGCGACGCAAAAACTGACATTTTTCTGTATTTAATTTTAGATTGTGTTCCCTTAATTTCTGCAATACTCTACTCAGGCTAAGCTCATGTTCAGCTAAATTTTTTCCGTACACCACTATATCATCAAGATAAACAAAGCAATCTATACCCTGTAAACCTGTTAATATGTGGTTCATTATTCTTTGGAAGGTAGCTGGTGCACCTGTTAAGCCAAATGGCATTCTGTTAAATTCGAAATGACCCAGTCCTGTACTAAAAGCTGTTTTTTCCTTATCCCCTTCTTCAACTAGTACCTGATGATAACCACTTGCCAAGTCTAAAGTTGAAAAATAGCGACTGTGACCTAATTGGTCTAATATTTCGTCGATTCGAGGAATCGGAAATACTTGTTTTATTGTCACGTCGTTCAATTTACGGAAATCTATTACTAGCCTCCACTTTTTGTTACCGTCCTTGCCGCTCTTTTTAGGAACCAACAACATCGATGAATTCCAGGGTGATATGCTTGGCGATATAATGCCGTCATCCAACATTTTATTAACCTGTCTGTTGATTTCATCTCTATGAGTGTGTGGCAATTTGTATTGCTTTTGGTTTATCGGTGGCTGGTTCCACTGTGTTGCTATTTCATGTTTAAGCGCTGGCGTGTATGTTAATTCATCGCCGTCTAAATGAAAAACATCATGATACGAAATACACATACTTTGTAAATTTATTTAAAGTCTCATCAATTTTTTTTCTTCTAATAATTTATTAATTCTGTTTGTAATGTTTACTGAATTTATGCTATTTATTGTAGAATTATTGGTATCCGATTCTTTATACTGATTAAAATTCGAAAATTTTGGTTTAAAAGTACTGTCTATTACAATTTCTGTTTCCGTAGCATTTAAAACTGAAACATAAACTCTATTTTTGCTAACATTCGATATGCTTTCGCCCAAATATACTCCTGGAAAAATTTCTTGTTTATGTATTAACACTATTGGAATTTTTGTTTTTAAACGTAATGATACTATCTTTGCGGTTCTCGCTTGAATTTTAATTTGTTGATTGTAAAAAATATTTTGTATTTCTGTCTGCGATTTCATTGGTACTTTTATAATATGGTTTTTATGTTTATCAAAGAATGTTATTGTTTTGTCTATCGCATTTATTACAGATCGATTCCATAAATTGTCACGTCCGATTATTCCATCAGCTGGTACACCTTGTTTAAGTGACACTACATGTAGCAATAAACTTAAGCGCCCTATGTTCCTATGTTGGACTTTGGTGGAACCTAATGTTCTAACACACCCACCAAAAGCTCCTTTTAAATCCTTTTGTATATTTTCGTTAAAGTCTGGCAAATTTGTCATTGCATTTTCTTTTACTATACTGGCATCAGCTCCTGAGTCTACCAGTAAAATAAGTCTTCCATTTTTAGCTGCCTCGCAAGGTACTTCAATGAAAACGTCACTTACATTAGATAAACCCAAGCTATCTCCATGCCCACTGCATATTATGCGATCACCTTCTTCCTCATATTTTAATTCATTGGTCTCCTCTGTTCTATGGAAATGCAATGGAGTAGTAAATTTGATCACAGTCTCCTCCGACGTCTTATCTACAATTCCTAACTCTTTCTGTCTTATATTACTATTATTATTCGCACATATCCAATTAGATTCGTGACCATAAGTTCCACATTCGTAGCAGAAAGGCGTATTTTTTCTAATAATACATTCATCCCTAGTATGCCCCAATTTACTACAAAATGAACATGTTGGAACACTCCTTTTATAGTTGCTTTCATTATTTATTTGTTGCAATTTATTTTCCGATATAAGGCTTGACTGTGTTTTTTCCATATAATTATATTCATCCTCTTCCGACCTTGTACTTCGCTGCATAACAGCCTGTATATTTAAAGCTTCTTCCAACATTGCATCTAATGTTTCTGACTTACTACCCAACAATACAACCTTTATAGAGATCAACACTGAGCTCTGTAATTCTAATCTGAATACTTCATCTTCACTTATCTTTTTACTGTATTTTTTACTTGCAATTTCCAAAGCCATGGATTGCAACTCATCTAATCGTCTACCAAACATTCTCAAACTCTCGTTACTATTTTGATAAGCCTTTTTAATCTCTTCTAGTACTAATTCTAAAGAAATTTCATTTAAGTACGTATTTTTTAACAACTCGTATAATTCATCTATTTTTTGAAACTGTTTTGTCCTTACTAATTTATAGGCATCTCCCTCCAAACGTAACTTAACGCATTTAATAAATTCCTCACTATCTGATTCCTTAATTTTAAGCTTAGCTGTTTCACAACATTCAATAAATTTATATAATTCTGTTTCTAATAATGGAGATTCTGCCCCAGAAAAGTAAGAAACAACGTAATGAACGCGTTTCAATACATTTTCAGTACCCATTATTAGTGTTTCTTATTTTTCCATTTACTTAATCATATAATTAACTATACCTTTCTTTAATAAATTATTTATTTTGTTTTTACTAGTTTCATATTAAATCAACTTTTAACCATTATTTAATTTATCTATTAAATTTTTTACTACCTTATTTATCACATTTTTATGTTTCATTATTTAAACTTTTTAATCTATATTTCAAAATCATATCAACATATTATTTATGAATCCTAAATTAACTTATTTGTTCAATTTATTTATTTTTTTTTTAATTTTCCAGTTTTGTTCTTTAATTAATTTCGCGACATTATAAAAACATTGCTGTATCAAAATTCTTATTTTATTCAATTTATTTAAATTTACAAATTTATTAATCATTATTATTAAATGTCCAAACTAATTTATAATGTTTCACAATTACTTTAAAAATGTTCTTCAATATATCAATTAATCAATTTAATAAAAAAATTTAGTTTACTTATTTAATTTCCTGATTTATAAAATTTTATAATTTATGTAATTCATTTCACAATTTTATTTCACAGTTTTATTAAAAGTTTATTTTATTCCACAATTTATTTCAAAATTTTCAATTGTTCTTTATTTTATTTTTACAAATGTCAATTTTCATAATTCCATTATTTTTTGCTTATTAAAATTCTCAAATATTTCTTTTGTTCTATATCACAAATTCATAATTTTTTTTTTTTTTTACCGCACATATTTTTTGTTTCCACTATTTTTCACAATACTTACAAATACAAAAAATATTTTCCATGATCCAAAATAGTTATTTCTTCCAATATTAATCTCCATCCAGTCCTTCTCGTCCCTTGGGAGTTGATGTATGGTCCGAAAACCGGCTGCGCCAAAATGTTGTATGTTAAAAGTCCTTCTACTAGGACTTTAACTTGATCCTATTTATACTTACTGAGTCCTTTTTACTTTCTTTATATTATTTAAAACAACCGGGTCTTTTTTACTTCAAGACACTTTATTTCGCTTTAAAAGTTGGTTACACTTATACTTAACACTTATTTGTAGACAGTTCAGCTTATCGAAAACAATTGATTCTTAGTCTATACTTAACTTCTACTTAACACCTCGTATTCTTATAATTTCACAATAAATTGAGTAATTTCATCATGCTAAAATAACTTAGTCAGCGTATTTATAATTTCACAATAAATTGAGTACTTTCATCATTCTAAAATAACTAAGTCAGCGTTTATCTGAGTGACCTATTTAACGTGGGCGTGTATACCTGTGCTATGTTAAGCTGTGTGCGCCAAGACAATTAAATGCTGTTTGTGTTTAACATGCATAATGCTTAACCCTAAAAGTATGCCATAAAGAAAAATGTACTGGTTATGTTATGTTGTGGATCATAAGCACGCTGTAAGTTCCACGATTATGATACACAACAGTGGATCATATGTAAGCTGTGAACTCTACGATTATGATACACAACAATATTAATGCTGATAATAATAATAAGAGCAGCATATGTGTTATACATACATTACTACTCGACAATTAAAAATAAAGCAACAATAAAAACCGATGAATTTAATACAAATAAATCACCAATAGCAACATAAATGTAGAAGCGGCTAGGAAAACCTTGAAATGGTGTCAAATACATTTTCCAGCAAGAAATCGCCACTCGAAAAAATCGGGTCATTGCGGAAAAGAACAACGCAGAAACCAAACACCACAACACCCATAGAAACTACTACCACAGAACAGCAGCAGTCAGCAACGCAAACATCGGGACCAGGTTTTTATTATATATAACTGGAAATTACAAACCTGCGATAGCTCAGTGGTTAGTGCGTTGGACTGCGAGTCGAAAGGTCCCCGGTTCAAGCCTGGACTGGGGCTAACAACATCTTTTCATAGAAACATTTTTCTATACCGCGCTACCTCTCGTCAGTAAATGGCAAACCTACGAGAGTAAAACCATTGCCTATGAAAAGCTCTCACTCGCCGTTCGGATTCGGCAATAAACTGTAGGTCCCACCACTTTGAGTACAAATATAACACGCACAGCTCAAAATGGTGAGAGAGCTCGGCCGAAGTTCTGTACAGGACTGTAGCACCAAACTATTATATTATTATATTAATTTACTAATATCCATTAAATATTATATAAGTAAATATCATAACTTCATAACTAATAGAACTTAACGTAATTTATACCACATAAAACAATGTAAAGAGAAAATATTATTCTTTTTAATAATAATTTTCTCTTCAGAAATAATTAAAATAATACAAAAGAAAAAAACTATTATTCTTCTTAATAATAATAATTTTTTTTCTTTCAATAAGGGGGAAGGTATGTTGTGTATCATAATCGTAGCGTTCACAGCTTACATATGATCCACTGTTGTGTATCATAATCGTGGAACTTACAGCGTGCTTATGATCCACAACATAACATAACCAGTATATTTCAGTATATTTCTTTATGGTATACTTTTAGGGTTAAGCATTATGCATGTTAAACACAAACAGCATTTAATTGTCTTGGCGCACAGCGCTTAACATAGTACAGGTATACACGCCCACGTTAAATAGGTCACTCAGATCACACAAATAAATGCTGACTTAGTTATTTTAGAATGATGAAAGTACTCAATTTATTGTGAAATTATAAATACGCTAAGTTATTTTAGCATGATGAAATTACTCAATTTATTGTGAAATTATAAGAATACGAGGTGTTATGTAGAAGTTAAGTATAGACTAAGAATCAATTGTTTTCGATAAGCTGAAGTGTCTACAAATAAATGTTAAGTATAAGTGTAACCAACTTTTAAAGCGAAATAAAGTGTCTTAAAGTAAAAAAGACCCGGTTGTTTTAAATAAAAAAAGAAAGTAAAAAGGACTCAGTAAGTATAAATAGGATCAAGGAAGTTAAAGTCCTAGTAGAAGGACTTTGACATACAACAGATGGCAGTAGTTTAGTAACTGCTGCAATATATAATAAACCAACTGATATTTTTAGTAAAAATGACTTAAATATTATCTTAAACTCAATAAACGGAAATGAAATTATATCGGTGGTGACTTTAACAAAGGTACTCAGATTGGGGTGATAGTGTATGCAAAAGAAATGGTTAAACCAATTGGCTCTTAAGTAATCAAAATATTTATATAGCTCCTACAAAATTTCCCACTAGAAATTCAAGTTTTTTAGATTTATTCATAATTGACCACAAATTCTCGTTGATTACAACCCAAACATGTATGGATATATTGATACTCGATGTTATGAATCGGACCACAGCGCGGTTGAAATTATAATTAATACTAAAGATACACTAAAAATTCCGCCTACTCTAATTTACAATTTTGAAAAAAGAATTAAAAAAAAATTAATAGTATATTGCAAGACAACCTAAATAAATGCTTCTCGGCGAGAAACAGATGATTGCATCACGATTGTCAATGACGCGATTAGCAAAGATATCGAAAGTTCTGTCCCTAAAATTAAAATTGAGAAAAGAGGTCCATTTAACTTGCCTCAAAATATTCTAGACTTGATAGCTGAAAAGAAAAAAATGCGTAAAACCCTATTTCTAACTCTTAATGCTCAAAGAAAAAATACACTGAAAGCGATTATCAAAAATCTAGACAAAATTATCCAAGAATTAATAAAAATTCACGAAAACTCTTATTGGGAAAATTACTTCAAAAATATAAAAATGAACAATAAAACTTACAAACAGATTAAAGGTTTAAATCGACTAAATACAATATGTGACTTGGTAGATAGAAATGGTGTAATTTTAGACCCAGATGTCACTTAATTAAATGAGCTCGCGGATGGCTTTGTAAATATACATAAGCAAAATCTAAACCTGGGAACACTTGATTTCTCAACATTTGTTGAAAATGAAGTCACAAGTCTTCCTAATAACAGTACCTTTTTTACATTTAGCACCCTTTACACAGCAGATGGTCTATCCGATATCGACATTAATGATGATATCTTTACGAAATATAAAAAATTTACTAATTACAGAGAAATACACAATTCTATTAAATATAAAAACAGTAAAAAAGTTACGGTGAAGACAGAATGTCTAATTACCTTCTAAAAAAACAGATTTATTTTTTTCAAAACACCTGGCAATTCTTTTTAACAATATTAGCTATTTTACAGATTTTTGGAAAAAAGCTAAAATTGTACTAATATTAAAACCAAAGTCGGAGCCAAAATTAGCAAACAATTATCGGCACATTTCTTTGTTATCAAATATAAGTAAAATATTTGAAGAAATGTTAATAGACAAAATTAAAAACCACACCATCGATAATAATATTTTCAAACATTTTCAATTTGGATTTCGTCAGTTTCACTCTACGTCACATGCACTAACGATTTTATCTGGTTATGTTACAAAAAACTTAAACAATAGATAGGCAACTATAGCAGTTAGTCTTGACTTTGCAAAAGCGTTCGATAATGCATGGATCGGAGGAATTATTTATAAAATGTTTAAAAAATTTCAATTTAATGAGGTCCTTTGCATAATAATATATAATTACCTAAAAGATCGAGAATTTAGGGTTTCAGTAAATAATAAAAGAAAAGGGTTTCAATAAGAAATAAAGAAACAAAGCAAGTGTTGGCGGGCAATTGGCAACCCTCAAGGCTCGGGTTTAGGTCCTATACTTTAGTACATTTTTCTTGCAGATATAACAGAACCAAGTTCTAATATACAGGTTTTAATTAGGTTTTAATATTATGCAGTCAGCCGTCGTTGAAAAAAGCTAATATTTCGATAAACAATTATCTCACAACACTTAACAAATATTTCTTGAAATGGAAACTGAAATTAAATATTAATTAGTGTGAAACGATTACATTTAGAGGCAAGAAAAAACTGTTATACCCGAATGGACGTACTTTTGATCCTTGTGTAGCAATTAATAATATGAAAATTTCGAACAAAGATAGTATCAAATACGTATTATTTTACAAACTAATTTACCTATTACAGATATATCGATTTTATAATTCTCAAAGCAAAATGTATATGCTTTTCCCATTTGGTTCACCATATCATCATCCCATATGGAGCGAATCAGAATATTTGAAAGAGATTGTCTTAGAAAATGTACAGGACTAGGCAAAATAAGACTTCCAGATGGAAGCTTTCGAACAACTTCAATTAATAAATTATATAATAATAACAATAATAATCTATACAACTGTGACAATAAACTAGTGTATAATCACAGAAGGTTCAATACACATAATATAGAAAATACAGTGTATAACACTAGTCGATTTGTGTCTCAAAAATAAAAAAATAATAAACAATAAAAATATAAATTTAAATATTAAAATAATAAATATCTTTTTATTTCTTTTATTTTTATTCTGTATATATATTCTTATTTTTTATTTTATTAAATGATCTCTTTTTGTTTCTAGTCTTAATTATAATTTTGTTTTAGTTTTAAGTAAAAGTAAAAAAAAATTGTAACGTAACTCCTTTTTTTTGACCGTTCCATTTTTAAACATAAACATAAGAAAATTTACAATAAAAACTATTGAAATATGTAATGTAATAAGAAAATAAATTTAATGTAAATCTATATTTCTAGAAAATAAACTATATGTATGTTAAAGATTCCATTAATGTAACTTAGTTTAAGATTTCATGTATTATTTAATTTTTAGAACAATACAAACTTGTCTTTTCATAAAACTTGTCTTTACATGAACATTTTTATAGTGTTCAGTGAAAAAAAGTGGCTCGTACCAAGCAAACTGCTCGTAAATCAACTGGTGGCAAGGCACCACGAAAGAAATTGGCAACAAAGGCTGCTCGTAAAAGTGCACCAGCTACTGGCGGTGTGAAGAAGCCATATCGTTATCGTCTCGATACAGTTCCGTTGCGTGAGATTCGTAATTATCAGAAGAGTGCCGAGTTGTCGAGTCGCAAATTGCGTTTAGTGCGTGAAATTGCACTAGATTTTAAAACCGATTTGCGTTTTCAAAGTTCAGCGCTGATGGCTCTTGTAGCAAAATTTAGAGTTGATTATTTTATAATTTAATTAAAAATACTTTTTAATTTTAGAGATGAAAATACACTTTTATTGCTTTATTAACTTTATTACCTCCACTTGAGGTTGACTATAACAATACCTTTGTTGCAAGCTTTTCTCAAATTCTATTTTCATTATGTTCTAGTGAATTTTCACATTTACTTAATTTTGGTGTACGTGACTTTTAAAGAAAGTCCGATTGAATGAGGTGTGGTCTAAGCATAGCTTTAGCGCTTTGCCAAATTGTTATCATTGTTGCCAACGTAAAGCGTTCGGACAATGCTATGAACATGTTGCTGTACAATATGAGTACAACATGATATAAAAACATTGTGCGCTCAACATATGTACAGCAACATCCAAAACTGAATGAATGGTGAAAAACCATAAAGAAAAGAAATAAGTGTGAACTAATTCACAACACTCTGCAGGAGGCGAGTGAAGCGTACTTGCACCCAAAGAACGAATCAATTGGGGCAACCGTCTTTTTTTGCTAACCGATTTATTTAGTTCTGTCAACATTCGACTGATTCAGTTGTTGCAACACCGCGTATCAGTTCACACAACTAATGAATACAATTGACACAACCAATTTGTTTAGTTGTGGTAGCCAATTTTTTTATAAGAAATCGGCCATTTTACCTAGCGCTCCAACGTGTTGCAAACACGAAGTCCGCGTCACAACAGCGTTCCCGAGATCGAACATTGTCGACGATTCGTTGTGCTGCTGACTTCGTGTTTGCAACACGTTGGAGCGCTAGGGCTGCATATATAAATACAACATATAGAAACACAATAGGAAGTGCTCTGTAGAATAGTATGTCTCTAGTGGAAGAAAGTATATTTGAGCATGAAAAAACCGAACAGTAAAAACGAACAATCCTTAAAACAATTCCAAATTTTGTTTAGGACGTGGAACGCACTGTCCGCATCACAAAACAAAAAAATAGTGAAAAAATCTGAAATCGCCTTAAAACAATTCCAAATATTGTTTAAGACTAAGACGTGGCACGCGCTGTCCGCAAAACAAAACGAGTGAAAATGTAAAGCTTGCGCGACTGGTGTTGTCCTGCTTTGGCATCGCTATTATGCAAGACAACTGATTTCACAGTTGAATCAAATAAATCAGAGCTCTCGATTACCCGGGTGCCCGGGTACCCGGGCTGCCCGGGTTTTTCGAGCTACCCGGGTAATACCCGGGTAGTTCAAATACTCGAAAAACCCGGGTATTAAATGTTCGAGCTACCCGGGTAGTTCGCAAAACCCGGGTAGTTGGTTCGTTCGTTTGTTCGAGCTATTCGAGTAGCTCGTTTGTTCGAGTAGCTCGATGGCTCGTTCGTTGTTCGAGTAGCTCGATCGTTGTTCGAGCTTCGAGTAGCTTGTTCGTTCGTTCGTTTGTTCGATTGACGATTGTTCATTTGATCGCTTGTTAATTTGTCTGTCCGTTCGTTTGCTTGATGTGGGAGTTGGTCGGAAGTGGTTGGAAAAATGTAGGTGGACAAAAGTGGGTGGGTGGGCAAAAGTGAGCGGAAAGTGATAAAAAGACCGAAAAAATTTTTATTGCAGAAATCGGTAGCAGACATCAAGGGAAATCGAATGGTACCACTCTCAGTGGTCCCTGACCCCCAAAATGGGGTCAAAAACCACTTTTTGTCCAAAAATGTTTTATTGCGTAAATGGATAGCGAACCTCATTAGAAGACTAATGGTACCCTTTGGAGTGGTCCCTGACCCCCAAAAGGGGGTCAAAAACCCATTTATGACCCAAAAATTTTTATTTCAGAAATCGATAGCGGACACTATTAGAATGCTATTGGTACACTTTGGAGTGGTCCATGATCCCCAAAAGGGGGTCAAAAACCCATTTATGACCCAAAAATTTTTATCTCGGAAATCGATAGTGGACATCATTAGAAGGCTAATGGTACCCTTTAGTGTGGTCCATGAACCCCAAAAGGGGGTCAAAAACCAATTTATGGCCCAAAAACTTTTATCTCGGAAATCGATAGCGGACATCATTTGAAGGCTTTGGAGTGGTCCAGGTCCCCCCAAAGGGGGTCAAAACCCCCATTTTCGAAAAAAATATTTTGTGAATGTCAAAATGCATAACGTCAGCTATCTATTTCTGCAAAAAAAAATTTTCGAAAATAGGATTTTTGACCCCCTATGGGGGGACCTGGACCACTACAAAGGGTACCATTAGCCTTCTAATGATGTCCGCTATCGATTTCCGAGATAAAAATTTTTGGGTCATAAATGGGTTTTTGACCCCCTTTTGGGGGTCATGGACCACTCCAAAGTGTACCAATAGCATTCTAATAGTGTCCGCTATCGATTTCTGAAATAAAAATTGTTGGGTCATAAATGGGTTTTTGACCCCCTTTTGGGAGTCAGGGACCACTCCAAAGGGTACCATTAGTCTTCTAATGAGGTTCGCTATCCATTTCCGCAATAAAATTTTTTTGGACAAAAAGTGGTTTTTGACCCGCTTTTGGGGGTCAGGGACCACTGAGAGTGGTACCATTCGATTTCCCTTGATGTCTGCTACCGATTTCTGCAATAAAAATTGTTTCGGTCTTTTTATCACTTTCCGCCCACTTTTGCCCACCCACCCACTTTTGTCCACCTACATTTTTCCAACCACTTCCGACCAACTCCCACATCAAGCAAACGAAAGGACAGACAAATTAACAAGCGATCAAATGAACAATCGTCAATCGAACAAACGAACGAACGAACAAGCTACTCGAAGCTCGAACAACGATCGAGCTACTCGAACAACGAACGAGCCATCGAGCTACTCGAACAAACGAGCTACTCGAATAGCTCGAACAAACGAACGAACCAACTACCCGGGTTTTGCGAACTACCCGGGTAGCTCGAACATTTAATACCCGGGTTTTTCGAGTATTTGAACTACCCGGGTATTACCCGGGCTTTCGAGCGCCCGGGTACCCGGGCTACTCGAAAATACTCGTATGAAATCGAGAGCTCTGAAATAAATATTGTTTGCTACAACTTAATGTTATATAGCTATCCATTAAGTCAACTAAATATTGGTTAGGTCTCATTTTTAATTTAGTTGCCGTGGCAATGGAAACAAAAAAATTAAAAAATGATAAAAAGTTTGTTTCCCCAATCAATGTTGCAGTTGCTTCAACTAATAGTTGGTTACGCTTCATACTATTGTTTACCACAAATGAATTTCAGTTGAAACTGACTAAATTTGGTAGATGCAAATGAATATTCGTTGAAACAACTGCACGTCAAGCAATTATTTTTTTGTGTGTGGTTGGTCTATTTGAAGATACAATTATGCCCAAGGATATTCAATTGGCCCGTCGCATTCGTGGCGAACGTGCTTTCAAATATTTTTTAAAACAAATCGGTAAAAAATTTCAAAATTGAGTATTTTTTTATATGGAATATACTAAAAAATACAATTGAGATTTTTGAGAAAAAATA
Organism: Dryomyza anilis; assembly: GCA_951804985.1. Taxonomy (NCBI): domain Eukaryota; kingdom Metazoa; phylum Arthropoda; class Insecta; order Diptera; family Dryomyzidae; genus Dryomyza; species Dryomyza anilis. The sequence goes on along the minus strand of OX638136.1, from coordinate 19,889,679 downwards.
TATATTTATATATATATATATATATATATATATATATATATTTTCATATATTCAATTTTAAATATGTTCAATGTACACAATTGATTTAAATTTGACCCTAATAAAATTATAATTTTTCAAAAACATTTTTTATAAAATAAATTGTCAACAAAAATAATATATTTATTTTTTTTTAATTATATTTTGCGTCTTTGATTTTTTTATGATAATGAAACGATAATTTCATACAAATATACAATTCTCAGACGATAGTTTGGGCAAAAAAGACGCTTCTCGGTACGTCACACTTTTTCGAGGGAGGCTAATTTCCCGCCCACCAATTCCATTCCGCCCAGAAATTCCATTAATGTAACTTAGCTTAAGATTTCATTATTATATACTTTTTGAAACCAAGGTGTATTTAACAAGGTGAGGAAAGTGTGGAAACGTCTCTCTTTTTGTTATTAATAAAAAAATTTTTTTTTGGTCATTCGATTTTTTAATTTCCTCGTTGAGGTCGATACATATTTATTAAAAAATAAAATTGTCAAAAGTGAATTCGCAACGGACTTAAGCCAAAAATAAGGCCGCAATCGTCTTGTTCTATCGTGGATAAAAGATAATATTAATGTCAAAAGTGAATTCGCAACGGACTTAAGTCAAAAATAATGCCGCAATCGTCTTGTTCTATCGTGGATAAAAGATATTTATTAATTTTTCCACGTTCGCAGTGATCCCCAGAAGCGAAAGCTATGGAGCGAATCTTGTGGAATGTTATTAAAAAATTCTTCGCTAATTTCCGAAAAACATTTTACGAATTGTGACTACAATGCAATGTTTACTCTCGTAGGTTTGCCATTGATTGTCGAGCTAACCAGACGAGCCACCGACGCTAGGAACATATAAGATAGAATAATGCCTTATACCCCAGTAGAAATTTGCCCGATGCGAAATGATCGGGTTTTCGTTGGGTAAGCCCTATTAGAGAAAATATGATCATTGCATTAGCAAGCCCTTATCATGCTTACCATGGCAGGGTTTACATTATCTAAACAGTCAATGTTCCCGATCATAGCTAGATTATTTGTTCCTCATAACGAAATTAGCATCAGGTAATGATCGAAATTAATGAGAGAAACCCTATTATGCTCGGGCTTAGACAAGTCAATTGTCGGGTAAATATTAAAATGGGGAATTGCCCGATCAGTACATGATCATAACCTGAGGTCAATACATGATCAGAACACTGCCTTACAAGGACATTATGGGCCTCGTCATATCTCGATCACCTCAAATAATGACATGAGCACTTCATGATCATGTCCCCTACCAAAATATCTACTAGGGTAAGCACCTGCATTTATATATGTCCTTAAAACTTTGATGTATATTGTGATTGTTTATCTTTTTAACCCAATTTGGGAGAGATTGGACAAAAGGGCGTGCTTCTCCCATATATCCATAACATGAAAAATGCTATAACTCCTGACCTCTTAATAGTAGAGTTGTACAAATGGAAACAAAGTATAAATATGGGCATGATTGGACATAGGGCGGGGCCTCCTATGTAACCAAAACTTTACAAATACAAAAAATTACAAGTTTTAAATGTAGTAGTTGTGTATCATAATCGTGGAACTTACAGTGTGCTTATGATCCACAACATATCATAACCAGTATATTTCAGTATATTTCTTTATGGTATATTTTTAGGGTTAAGCATTATGCATGTTAAACACAAACAGCATTTAATTGTCTTGGCGCACACCGCATAACATAGTACAGGTATACACGCCCACGTTGAATAGGTTACTCAGATCACACAAATAAATGCTGACTTAGTTATTTTAGAATGATGAAAGTACTCAATTTATTGTGAAATTATAAATACGCTGACTAAGTTATTTTAGCATGATGAAATTACTCAATTTATTGTGAAATTATAAGAATACGAGGTGTTATGTAGAAGTTAAGTATAGACTAACGTGTCGATCATGTATTTCCCGGTGACAACAATATCGGCTACAATTCGTTTGAATGTCGGTTGAATACCGTGTGACTACAATTTTTGATTCATGTATCAAACGAAACGTTGAGTACGCTCGTTTTGAGAGTTTTTTTTGTTACCAGTATATAAATCATACGACAAAGTAAAAAAAAATATATAAAATTTTTCTTTATGAAGAATAGTTGGCAAAACAAAAATTTTGAACAAACGTTCGATTCAAAGAGCGAAACGAACGAAACGTTTGAAATACGTTATACAAATTTTAGACGAAGAGGACTGGAAACGAATCGTAGTCACACGATAATAAAAAGATACATGATTTGGGGGTAAGAATCACTTGTTTCCGATAAGCTGAAGTGTCTACTAATAAATGTTAAGTATAAGTGTAACCAACTTTTAAAGCGAAATATAGTGTCTTAAAGTAAAAAAGACCCGGTTGTTTTAAATAATAAAAAGAAAGTAAAAAGGACTCAGTTAGTATAAAAAGGATCAAGGAAGTTAAAGTCCTAGTAGAAGGACGTTAACATACAACATTTTGGCGCAGCCGGTTTTCGGACCATACATCAACTCCCAAGGGACGAGAAAGACTGGATGGAGATTAATATTGGAAGAAATAACTATTTTGGATCATTGAAACTATTTTTTGTATTTGTAAGTATTGTGAAAAATGGTCGATACAAAAAAAATTTGCGGTAAAAAAAAAATAAAAATTGTTAATTTGTGATATAAAACAAAAGAAATATTTGAGAATTTTAATAAGCAAATAATAATGGAATTATGAAAATTGACATTTGTAAAAATAAAATAAAGAACAATTGAAAATTTTGTAATAAATAAATAAAATAAACATTTAATAAAACTGTGAAATAAAATTGTGAAATGAATTACATAAATGATAAATTTTTATAAATCAGGAAATTAAATAAGTAAACTAAATGTTTTATAAAATTGATTAATTGATATATTGAAGAACATTTTTAAAGTAATTGTGAAACATTATAAAATAGTTTGAGACATTTAATGATAATGATTAATAAAATTGTAAATTTAAATAAAATAATAATTTTGATACAGCAATGTTTTTATAATGTCGCGAAATTAATTAAAGAACAAAACTGGAAAATTAAAAAAATAAATTTAACAAATAAGTTAATTTAGGATTCATAAATAATATGAAATAATATGTTGATATGATTTTGAAATATAGATTAAAAAGTTTAAATAATGAAACATAAAAATGTGATAAATAAGGTAGTAAAAAATTTAATAGATAAATTAAATAATGGTTAAAAGTTGATTTAATATGAAACTAGTAAAAACAAAATAAATAATTTATTAAAGAAAGGTATAGTTAATTATATGATTAAGTAAATGGAAAAATAAGAAACACTAATAATGGGTACTGAAAATGTATTGAAACGCGTTCATTACGTTGTTCCTTACTTTTCTGGGGCAGAATCTCCATTATTAGAAACAGAATTATATAAATTTATTGAATGTTGTGAAACAGCTAAGCTTAAAATTAAGGAATCAGATAGTGAGGAATTTATTAAATGCGTTAAGTTACGTTTGGAGGGAGATGCCTATAAATTAGTAAGGACAAAACAGTTTCAAAAAATAGATGAATTATACGAGTTGTTAAAAAATACGTACTTAAATGAAATTTCTTTAGAATTAGTACTAGAAGAGATTAAAAAGGCTTATCAAAATAGTAACGAGAGTTTGAGAATGTTTGGTAGACGATTAGATGAGTTGCAATCCATGGCTTTGGAAATTGCAAGTAAAAAATACAGTAAAAAGATAAGTGAAGATGAAGTATTCAGATTAGAATTACAGAGCTCAGTGTTGATCTCTATAAAGGTTGTATTGTTGGGTAGTAAGTCAGAAACATTAGATGCAATGTTGGAAGAAGCTTTAAATATACAGGCTGTTATGCAGCGAAGTACAAGGTCGGAAGAGGATGAATATAATTATATGGAAAAAACACAGTCAAGCCTTATATCGGAAAATAAATTGCAACAAATAAATAATGAAAGCAACTATAAAAGGAGTGTTCCAACATGTTCATTTTGTAGTAAATTGGGGCATACTAGGGATGATTGTATTATTAGAAAAAATACGCCTTTCTGCTACGAATGTGGAACTTATGGTCACGAATTTAATTGGAGATGTGCGAATAATAATAGTAATATAGTACAGAAAGAGTTAGGAATTGTAGATCAGACGTCGGAGGAGACTGTGGTCAAATTTACTACTCCATTGAATTTTCATAGAACAGAGGAGACCAATGAATTAAAATATGAATTAAAGTAAGAAGAAGAAGGTGATCGCATAATATGCAGTGGGCATGGAGATAGCTTGGATTTATCTAATGTAAGTGATGTTTTCATTGAAGTACCTTGCGAGGCAGCTAAAAATGGAAGACTTATTTTACTGGTAGACTCAGGAGCTGATGGCAGTATAGTAAAAGAAAACGCAATGACAAATTTTCCAGACTTTAACGAAAATATACAAAAGGATTTAAAAGGAGCTTTTGGTGGGTGTGTTAGAAGATTAGGTTCCACTAAAGTCCAACATAGTAACATAGGGCGCTTAAGTTTAATGCTACATGTAGTATTAAACTTAAACAAGGTGTACCAGCTGATGGAATAATCGGACGTGACAATTTATGGAATCGATCTGTAATAAATGCGATAGACAAAACAATAACATTCTTTGATAAACATAAAAACCATATTATAAAAGTACCAATGAAATCGCAGACAGAAATACAAAATATTTTTTTACAATCAACAAATTAAAATTCAAGCGAGAACCGCAAAGATAGTATCATTACGTTTAAAAACAAAAATTCCAATAGTGTTAATACATAAACAAGAAATTTTTCCAGGAGTATATTTGGGCGAAAGTTTATCGAATGTTAGCAAAAATAGAGTTTATGTTTCAGTTTTAAATGCTACGGAAACAGAAATTATAATAGACAGTACTTTTAAACCAAAATTTTCGAATTTTAATCAGTATAAAGAATCGGATACCAATAATTTTACAATAAATAGCATAAATTCAGTAAACATTACAAACAGAATTGATAAATTATTAGAAGAAATGAAAATTGATGAAACTTTAAATAAAGACGAAATCACATCTTTACAAAATATGTGTATTTCGTATCATGCTGTTTTTCATTTAAACGGCGATGAATTAACATACACGCCAGCGCCAGCGCTTAAACATGAAATAGCAACACAGTGGAACCAGCCACCGATAAACCAAAAGCAATACAAATTGCCACACACTCATAGAGATGAAATCAACAGACAGGTTAATAAAATGTTGGATGACGGCATTATATCGCCAAGCATATCACCCTGGAATTCTCCGATGTTGTTGGTTCCTAAAAAGAGCGGCAAGGACGGTAACAAAAAGTGGAGGCTAGTAATAGATTTCCGTAAATTGAACGACGTAACAATAAAACAAGTATTTCCGATTCCTCGAATCGACGAAATATTAGATCAATTAGGTCACAGTCGCTATTTTTCAACTTTAGACTTGGCAAGTGGTTTCATCAGGTACTAGTTGAAGAAGGGGATAAAAAAAAAAAAAAAGCTTTTAATACAGGACTGGGTCATTTCGAATTTAACAGAATACCATTTGGCTTAACAGGTGCACCAGCTACCTTCCAAAGAATAATGAACCACATATTAACAGGTTTACAGGGTATAGATTGCTTTGTTTATCTTGATGATATAGTGGTGTAAGGAAAAAATTTAGCTGAGCATGAGCTTAGTCTGAGTAGAGTATTGCAGAAATTAAGGGAACACAATCTAAAATTAAATACAGAAAAATGTCAGTTTTTGCGTCGCGAAGTTGTCTATTTAGGACATAAATGTACGGAGCTAAGTGCCCTGCCAGATCCCTCTAAGGTTGAATGCGTAAAAAATATTCCGGTGCCGAGAAATAAAAAAGAAGTGCAAGCGTTTTTGGGATTAATTAATTATTATAGAAAATTTATAAGCAATATGACAAAACTATCATTACCAATTAATAAATTACTTAGAAAAGATGTTAAATTCACTTGGACAGACGATTGTCAAAGTTCATTTATTAAATTAAAAGAATCAATAATTTCACCACCCATTCTCGCATATCCAGATTTTACAAAACCTTTTTTACTTACAACGGATGCAAGTAATGAATCAATAGGCGCGGTACTATCGCAAGGCAAAGTAGGGAGAGACCGACCAATAGCATTTGCTAGTAGAGCATTAAATGGTGCAGAAAAAAATTACTCCACCATTGAAAAAGAATTTTTAGCTATAGTCTGGGCAACGAAAAATTTTAGAGCTTATCTTCTAGGCCGACATTTTCAAATTTATAAAGATCATGAACCATTACGTAGCACAGCAAATCTCAAAGATCAGACATCAAGGTTAGCCCGTTTCAGGCATAAATTATCAGAATATGATTACGAAATATCTTACAAACCAGGTAAACAGAATTTGAACGCAGATGCTTTAAGTAGAATTCCACATCCAGAACCAGATATTACTGCGATCCAAACACGGTCTAAGACCACACAGAATAAATTAGATAATCAAATTTCAAAAACCAAAAATCCAAGTGAGGACGCCAGTACTGGATGAAATAACAGCAGACACCAAGAACGAATTAAACTCAAGTCTACTATTAACTGACCCAGAGGAAATTAAAACTGTTATAAAAGACTTTCATGACTCAGCATTAGGGCGTCACCAGGGCGCAGTGAAAACATATTTTAGAATCAGAAAACAATTTAAGTGGAAAGGTATGCAGAATTAATAAAAGATTACGTTAAGAATTGTCAAAAATGCCAAGTAAATAAAAGTTCTAGGCTTACTAAAATGCCAATGGTTTTAACTGATACGCCTGTACGACCATTCGATAAAGTATACATGGATCTTGTAGGTATTTTACCGGAAACTATATCTGGAAATAAATATATATTAACTTTTCAAGATGATTTTTCAAAATATATGTGCTGCATAGCTATCCCGGACGCAGAAGCAAGCACTGTAGCAAAAGCATTTTACGACGAAATTATTACACGACATAACATACCAAAAGTATTGATAACCGACAATGGTTCGAATTTTGTTTCAAAATTATTTTCGGACACGTGTAAATTGTTAGGAATTAAAAAGTTACATATTACGCCATATCATCCCCAGGCCAACGGCTCTTTGGAAAGAAGCCATCGACCATTAGCAGATTATTTACGAAGCTTTGCGAAAAAGGATGGGTCAAACTGGGACCAATGGTTAAATACCGCAATGCATGTACACAATAATACAATGCATATGTCTACCGGTCAAACGCCTTACCGTACTTTATACGGTTACGATTTTGAAATGCCAACCAATCTAAAACGGAAATGCTCACCAGTATATAATTCCGATGATAGCAACAAGCTATTAAAATACCAAATTCAACGCACACACGAAATTGTACGACAAAATCAAGCCAGAGCCAAAGAAAAATCTAAACAAAGCTATGATAGCTCATTACACCCAATAACATTCAAAATTTTACTAAAAAATCAAAATAGGAAAAATAAATTTTCACCAGTTTGGGTGGGACCCTATGAGGTTTTTTCAATAAAAAGCCCTGTAACGACTGAGATTTGTATCAAGGGTAAAGCGAAAAAATTTCATAATAATTTGTTAAAAGAATACAACAGTATAGTTTAAATAAACACTGTAGAATTAAATAAATACTGTCTGCAACAAGAACCAATAACTTTTAACAGCATTGAAATAAAGTCAAATAGTTAGTGCAGGACAGAATAGCTAAGTATTACATATTGAGAATGACTGGTATTGCTTCGTGTACTAACGAATTTGAAACTACAAAAGAAAAGAATAGAGAAAAACTATAATTTTTTTTAAATGTAGATATTAAATAAATTAATTTTAAATAATTTATAAAATCCAAAAAATTTAATGTAATATTGCCAAAATACAAATCGCAGAGAAAATAGCAATGTATTAATTGAAGATGACTAGCATTGAATATAAACAAATAACAAAATCAAGTTATTATTTGAGGTACGAATTTGCAAGTTATAAAAATTACGTTGTCATTAAAATTGCGATAGGTCAGTACCTACCTCAATGGCATTTTAAACATACATGTTCATTGTGCATAGAGCGCAATGCTCCCAGCTTATGTTAATATAGAAGGCTTGAATATATTCATATGCCAACCGATTAAATGCACTTCAGCACTTTACAGGCAGAATCCACTAACGCACTGGAACTGAAACGAGATACGGTAGTGCAGCGACAAAACTGCCAAATATTTTTTATCATTAACAGATATGCATTAATATAGCAAACTAACAAACGTTTTAAATTCATCATTACACGGTAATGAAAATAAATAAGTACAATTGAGATGTACAAAATTAAATATTTAACAATTTAATATAGCAAATACATTTATGTAATGCTAAGAAGTCGCGCGCGCTTATTTCCTAATACATAGAAAATACTTAGTTAGTGCATGAGTAAATAGCTAAGTATTATTGAATATGACTAGCATTTAACCATGTACTACTGGGATTGTATATACAACATTTTGTATTACAACAATACAGAAACATATCTAAATGTATGTTTCTAAACTAAATCATATAGTGCATGTTAACACATATATTAACTACTATAAATATTTAAAGTGGCCAACTCCTTAACAATATGTATTAAGGGGTAAAATGACAAATATTTATAAGAAAAATACATAAAATTATTAAGGATTTCATTTATATATGTAAAAAAACTGGAATTTCGTCTTTTTACAATATCAAATAAAGAGCGAAACCAATATAATGATTAGAATTGTCACACTGGTCCTGATGTTGGCAGCCAAGGAAGCAGTCAACATCACGCAGACTTCAATTAATGATACAAGATTATTCTGATGATTTGTTCTACAATGATGAATGGACCATAACAGATAAATTTAAACCGCTACAACTGAACGATTTCCTGAAGCCGGCAAACAAATTCATAATTACGGCAAATACAATGTCGAACAAATGAGCACCAATGTAAACGGACCCAGCATAAAAAGATCATGTATAGCAGCAACACGGGAAACCACGGCAATAATAGCCACACTACAGGAAAATGAAGAAATAATTAAGCGCACAATAAAGAGTAACTGACAAAAGAGATCACTTAATTTCATTGGCGAAGGACTCAACTGGGCTTTTGGACTGATGGACAATAAAGAAAGAGAGACTATCTATAAACATCTCAATGACATTGAAGATAATGAACATAAAACATACGAAATTATGAAAAGACAAATTACGGTGATTTCATCAAATTATAACAAGATAGCAGAACCCTTACTGAATTCCTTGAAGGAGTCGATCATCTGCAAAATGTGTTAAATATAACAATAAGAACACAAAACCAGTTGGGAAGGTTAGATCACATGGGAAATTTTAAAGTAGGTGTAATTATGATAGTTAGGATTATCAAAATTATAGTCGGTCTAAGCCGACTATAAATACCCTACACATATGTGTGGTTACCATTCAAAGTGATATATAGGTCACCATGGTATACGAATCCTGAAAATAACTACAAACTTTCCATCCCCGAAGATTTTTCTTTCATTTGATACCCATATTTACAATTACAAATTTACAAATTTACCGAATTTCGATTTTTTTTTTGTGAAACTTCTCGCCGGAAAACATTATTATCATGTATTTGAGCATGATATCAATATAAATTTGACCAAAACAGTTTTCCTAAGCACGTATAGATAAAAATTGATCTTTATATGTACATTTTATATGAGGTATTTGAACATAAGTGGTCGGATCATAGGTCACAATGGACCGATCTCGCCAATTTTTTTCGCACATACAGCGTAGGTATATTAGTAATCTAAGTTATAAGTTTCATTTATCTAGCTTTTTGATTTTAAAAGTAGTAGGGATTTCAACAGACAGACTGACATCGCTAAATCGACTCAGGAGGTCATGCTGATCAAGAATATATATACTTTTCCATACCGGAGATGCTTCCTTCTGGGTGTTACAAACGGCGTACCAAACTGAATATACCCTTTCACTCTTAGTGTAGGGTATAAATACATAAATGAAAAAATAAACGAACAAGTTAGTCATTTACTATTCATGATGGATACCTTGGAAATTCAATCTACAATTAATGCAAACCTAATTGAAATTCAAGGACAACAGCTGATGGAAATGGCAATCATAGATGATCTATACAAGGGACGATTACACCCGACAATTATAGACCAGAGCGAGTTAGATGAAATGCTGACTAGCCTCACGTTAAGAGGCGAAGTGGTTCATATAAAAATCATTCGAAATGCACCGTGCATCAACAGTACGAGTTTTCCCAGACACAGACGGCCTAATAATAGTCATCAAGACACCACTACCTGAAGATTTGTTGTTTACATTATATAGATTTTACCCAATACCCACAAATATTAATGAAGAATGGGATGCATTGGTTAAAACAACATATGACTACATATCAGAAGCAGAAGACCGGAGCAAATACATAGGTCTATCGAATGAAGATCACAGCAAATGCATTTAGGTTAGCCAACATACGGACAAAGAAATTACACTATGCAAACGTCCAGGAACCATGCTAACAAATAGCAACACACTATCTGAAGTCGCGCTGATTCAACACAGAACAGATATTAAAGATACCTGTGAACATGTTGCAATCAAAAGGAGTTCTGGCCTAGTAGTTAAACTATGGACACCAAACACATGGTTGTATAAATTCAATACACCAGCCTTTTTCGAAGCAGTTTGTGGGTCAAATATAGCCACATTGACACTATCCGGCCTGGGTTGGATGTCTATAAATGAAGCATGCAACATACACAAAAAAGAAATGATACTGCCATACGAGTTTACTCATCAAATCATTAGGAATATAACATACAAGAAGGAAGAACATACGGTTATGAAAGAAAATTTTCAAGGCAATTGGTCATCATTATCATAATCAAATATATCACAAACATCGTTACCGATCTTGGTGTCAGATCACAGCAAAATAAGAGCAGCATTAAGAGATGGGCATCGTGATTTCGACGAAATATTACTACAATTAACTGATAACCAGGAACGCAAAGAATTACTTAAACGTCAAAATGAAATAACGAACCGGTATGTCTTACGGCATATATATTATACATACATTACTACTCGACAATTAAAAATAAAGCAACAATAAAAGCCGATGAATTTAATACAAATAAATCACCAATAGCAACAATAGATGTAGAAGCGCCTAAGGAAAACCTTGAAATGGTGTCAAATACATTTCCCAGCAAGAAATCGCCACTCAACAACGAAGAAACCGAACACCACAACACCCATAGCAAGTCAACGAACGAAGTCACATGAAATAGAAGCCAATACGCCAGCAACAACAACAACGCATCGAACTACCGCAGAACAGCAGCAGTCAGCAACGAAAACATCGGGACCAGGTTTTTATTATATATGACTGGAAATTACAACCCTTAATTTACTAATATACATTAAATATTATATAAGTAAAGATCACAACTTCATAACTAATAGAACTTAACGTAATTTATACCACATAAAACAATGTAAAAAGAAAAAACTATTATTCTTTTTAATAATAATTTTCTCTTCAGAAATAATTAAAATAATACAAAAGAAAAAACTATTATTCTTCTTAATAATAATATTTTTTTTTCTTTCAATAAGGGGGGAGATATGTTGTGTATCATAATCGTAGAGTTCACAGCTTACATATGATCCACTGTTGTGTATCATAATCGTGGAACTTACAGCGTGCTTATGATCCACAACATAACATAACCAGTATATTTTTCTTTATGGCATACCTTTAGGGTTAAGCATTATGCATGTTAAACACAAACAGCAGAAATTATAAGAATACGAGGTTTTATGTAGAAGTTAAGTATAGACTAAGAATCATGTGCGATAAGCTGAAGTGTCTACAAATAAATGATAAGTGTAAGTGTAACCAACTTTTAAAGCGAAATAAAGTGTCTTAAAGTAAAAAAGACCCGGTTTAAAATAATAAAAAGAAAGTAAAAAGGACTCTGTAAGTATAAAAAGGATCAAGGAAGTTAAAGTTATAGTAGAAGGACGTTAACATACAACACATATTAATCGTCACGTAAAATGCGGGCGTGATGGGATAAAAGCGCTTTGTACTTCCAACACAAGCTCACTTTTTATATATCCACTGTTTACATTTAGTAAATCTTTGCACCGGCGTAGATGTGCACGATGAAAATTTGTATTTTCATAAAACTTGTATTTTCATGAACATTTTTAAAGTGTTCAGTGTTAAAGTGAAAAAAAAGTGAAGAAAGCTCGTTCCAAGCAAACTGCTTCTTAAATCGCCTGGTGGCAAAGCACCACGAAAGCAATTCGCAACAAACGCTCCTCATAAATTGTTAAGCGTTTGTTGTAGTGTTGCAATCGAGAAGCCTCAGCCACCATGCGCCCAAAATTATTATTCACAAAACTATTCATGATTCATAGCCTTTGATAAATTCCAATATCTGGATGAACTTGCTTTAACACTTTGTAAATGTAGATAGCTACGCATCCTTCCATTTTATTTTTTCACTGTTCACTTTCATTTCACAAAACACTTCATTGTTAACACAATTTTATGCTAAGTCCAAAATTCGATGTTCTTAAGTACTTTTTTCTACACGTGTTTTTCAGATAGACGAAAACATTATTGGTTATTTCAAAAACAACCCTCATTCAATGGAAATCGTAGAAAAAAAAACTATAAATGCAGAGCGAATATGTGGCACACGCATAATTTGTGTTTAAAGTGCAGTGCTGTGAAGTGTTTTAGTAAAAAAAAGTGAATCAATTTCCCGTTGGATGTCTTCACCGTTTACTGAGTAAAGGCAATTATGCTGAACGTATCGGCGCCGGCGCGGCAATGCTGCACGTGACAACAAAAATTCTTGCACGTCATTTACAATTAGCTATACGTAATGACGAAGAATTGAAAAAGCTGTTATCTGGTGTACCCATAGCACAAGGTGGTGTTTTGCCAAATATCCAAGCAGTTCTTTTACCAAAGAAAACTTAAAATAAGGCCTAAATACTCAACAACAACAACAAAAAATATAAAATACCGTCCTTTTCTGGAAGAACATTTTTAATAAATACAGAGATATATTATTTAAATTTAATATTTATTTAGGAACTCGTATTTAAATAAAAATTTAAAAAAAAATAGATAACCAAACGATAAAAAAGTTGCTTCTCTGTGTGTCTCACATTTTCAAGGAAGACTAATTTGTATGTGAATATATATGTTTAATGTAGAAAGTCATATTTAAATGATACGAAAATTTCGATAATAAAACGATATTTTTATCGCTTCCCTGTGCGTCCCATATTTTAAAGGGAGCCTAAATTCTATAAGAATTCATATGTTCAACGTGGAAAATCACGCCAAAATTTAAAAAAAAACGCTCCTCTGTGCGTCTCATATTTTCAAGGGAGGCTAAATTCTATAGGAATTTATATATTCAATGTAAAAAAACATAATAAAATTAAAAAATGTAATGAAACGATAAAAAAGTCGCATTTCTGTACGTCTCATATTTTCAAGGGAGGCTAAATTCAATAGGAATTCATATGTTTAATGTAGAAGATAAAAAGAAACATTTTTCGATAATGAAACGATAAAAAAGTCTCTCCTCTGTGCGTCTCATTTGTTTAAGGTAGGCTAAATTGCATGATGACAAATGTATATAGAAAAAATAAAGCAATTTACAATTCAAACGGAGAAATATATATTTTAATAATACGTATTAAATTTTTAACTCTTTTTATACCCTACACCTATGAGGTACAGGGTATATTAACTTTGTGCATATATTGTAACGCCACTTAGGAGGCGTGTCCGGTATGGAAAAGTATATATATTCTTGATCAGCATCACTACCCGAGTCCGTTTAGCCATGTCCGTCTGTCTGTCTGTCCGTCTTGCTGTCCGAATACAGAATAACTTGAGAAATACTGATCAGAATGCGATGAAATTAGGAACTGAGTTTGAAAACGAGCCAAATCGGTCAACGGACACGCCCACCTCCCATACAAGTCACTTTTATATAACTCTTTCGGAACTAATAACTCGAAAAGTATTCAAGGTATAGTTATAAAATTTAAAAGGTATTGTTAGAATTCACCTTAAAATATGTTGTCCAAAAATGGGCGTGATCCGCCCACTTTTTTTTTCATTATTTCCCGGGTTTTCATAGTGAAAATTTGATCCGTAAATTATAAACATCAAATCTATGAAATATTAGCCTTTCAAAATTTTAAATATAGGCGTGGTCCGCCCAATTATATTTTTCAATTTTTTTTTTTAGTTGTTTATACTTTTACATAAATTTATTAATTTATGGGGATATAAGACGTAAATTTCTGATTTATGAATAATATTCTGAGGGTGGGGAGGTTCAGCATAATTAAAAACTTTAAAATTAAGGTATCGTTTTTATTAAATTGTGGTCCTGAAAAGAACCTATTGTTTATATATTGTTAAAAAAAAGCAGAAATATTTGTTTAGTCCCCAAAACCATGGAGAGTACATCCCTGCCTCTTCAAAGCATAAACGACATCCATTGCAGTGATAGTTTTTCTTTTGGTATGTTCGGTGTATGAAACTGCATCACGAGTGACATTTTCCAAAAACACTTTAAGAACACCACGAGGTTCTTCGTATATGAGACCAGATATACTTTTTACACCACCACTACGGACCAAAAGGCGAATAGCTGGCTTGGTGGTTCCGTGTATGTTATAACGAAGCACTTTGCGATGTCTCTTTGCGCAGCCTTTGCCTAATCATTTTCCACCACGACCAATCATTTTTATTTTATTTTTTTTTCAACTTCACTTTACAAAACACAAACGAGAACTATAACCTTAAACTACCAAACTGCCACTATTTATATTCAAATAGCTACAAGTTCGAGTAGGACAGAAATATAGTATAATAGGAAGAACTAGACATGTGAACGATGGAACGAAAACCTATAAAAAACTACTTAAGCTCATTTCATTGCATGATAATTTTTAAAGTGTTCAGTGTTAAAGTGAAAAAAAGTGAAGAATGGCTCGTACCAAGCAAGTAAAGTAAATCGTCTAGTGCCAAGGCATCACGAAAGCAATTGGCAACAAAGGCTGCTCATAAATTGTTGAGAGTTTTTTGTAGTGTGCCAAACGAGAAGCCTCAGCCACAATGAGCTTTAAAATATCAATACAATTTTATGCCAAGTCCACAATTCGATGTGTTTAAGTACTTTTTTCTATACGTGTTTTTCAGGTAGAAGAAGATATTATTGGTTACTAGCTGGACCCGTTCACAGCTTCGCCCGTGCTAAGATTTGTAATTGTAAAACTATATCGTTTATAAAGTGTGTATACATTTACGCCATTTTTCCCTTTTTAATGAATGCCTACGTCGCTTTTATCCCGCCCACATTGATCATAGCGCCACGCTCATTTTTCCAATCTCGATCACATTCCACGTGGCTATTAAAATTTTTAAAAATAATCCTTTGTTTCGATTTGTACAAATCTGTTCTTAGTAAGTCAGGAGTTTTAGCAATTTTAAAATTTTTGTTATATTGGAGATGTCCCCATTGTCCCATTCCGTCCATGTTCTACGCAGGGCTCTGCTCCCAAAAAATCCATCTATTTTTTTGGATTTTATCCACTTAAAAATCCAAGATTTTTGGATTATTTTATTGGTTTTTGAACATTTTTCGAATTATAACTTAGGAAATATATTTGTGGTTTTCAGGGTACAATTTATGTTTTGAAAATTTAAGAATTTGTTTTAAACCACCAAATCGAAAATAATTATTGAACCACTGCTGGATGAAATCTCTGGTGAAGATGGTAATGAAATGATTTATATATTATATTAGCCAACATACATATTACCCAACTTAGACCTTTATGTAGATTCAAATAATTTAATGATGTAGTCGCCGAAACCATAGATTTAATTCAATTCAATGCCAATTTTTGAAGCAGTAGATATTGATTGAATCTAATAGGTTCTGAAGAGTTGTCGTGTTAAAGAGGACATTCAAAATAGATTTGATCAGGCACTTAGGCCGTTTCATTTTCTCGTTCATATGACTAATTCAGTATATAGAAGAAAACGGCTTCCAGGTCCAAGACGGTGAATTTTCTCCACAAAGTATCCTGATTCTACGTGTCCATTATAATGTTTAATATAATCTTTTGTTTCGATTTTTTAACTCTGCTCTTAGTAGGTAAAGAATAATAGCAATTTTAGGGTTTTTTTCTGTATAGAAGGTGCCACGCCCCATTGTTCAATCCCATCCATATTCATCGTGATGATCGGAGTTTTAAATATGAACATTTGATTGTTATATCTCTACTCTTAGTATGTCAGGAGTTATAGCATTTTTCACGTTTTTGATATATGAAAGGTGCCACACCCCGTTATATAATACCGCCCACATTCTACGTGACGATTCAACTTTTTAATATGAACCGTTGTTTCAATTTTCATAATTCTGGTCAGGAGTTACAGCATTTTTAAAGTTATGTTAATATGGGAAGTGACACGCCCCTTTATCAAATTCCGCCAACATTTTGCAAAAATATAAACAACAACAAAATACATTGCTGAGCCCAATTTCATGACTGTGGCTATCTTATACAGATATTTTGATTTTTGTACCTTAGGAGGCTATTTTCAAAAAATCCCTTCGTAGTGCGCTCTCACGTCGGGAAATCAACACCCTGTCCAAATTTCAAGTTCCTAGGGTCAAATTTCGATTTTTTCCTTTGGGTTTTTCCGACTTTTCTTTTTTTCTAAACCACTCTTGCATTGACACGAACAAAATACAAAAAGAATCAGGCAAATCCATTGGTTCGTTCTTCCGTGATGCTCTGGCACACACAGGACATTTCATTTTTATATATATAAATTTCAAAAACAACCCTCATTCAATGGAATGCGTAGAAAAAAAACTATAAATACATTTCGACTATGTGAACAAGGAATCATTTGTGTTTAAAGTGCAGTGCTGTGAAGTGTTTTAGTAAAAAAAGTGAATAATGTCTACTCTTGGCAACGGTGGTGAAGTGAAGGGAAGGCAAAGTCTCGCTCACACCGAGCTGGTCTTCAGTTGGACGTATTCATCGTTTACTGCGTAAAGGCAATTATGCTGAACGTATCGGTGACGGCGCTCCTGTATATATTGCTGTAGTGGAGTATTTGGCTGCTGAAGTTCTTGAATTGGCTGGCAATGCTGCACGTGACAACAAGAAGACAATAATTATTCCACGTAATTTACAATTAGCTGTACGTAATGACGAAGTATTGAATAAGGTGTTATCTGGTGTACCCATAGCACAAAGTGGTGTTTTGCCAAATATCCAAGCAGTTCTTTTGCCAAAGAAAACTGAAAAGAAGGCCAAAGTATTTAACAACAACAAAAAACCAGTTGGGAAGGTTAGATCACATGGGAAATTTTAAAGTAGGTGTAATTATGATAGTTAGGATTATCAAAATTATAGTCGGTCTAAGCCGACTATAAATACCCTACACATATGTGTGGTTACCATTCAAAGTGATATATAGGTCACCATGGTATACGAATCCTGAAAATAACTACAAACTTTCCATCCCCGAAGATTTTTCTTTCATTTGATACCCATATTTACAATTACAAATTTACAAATTTACCGAATTTCGATTTTTTTTTGTGATACTTTTCGCCGGAAAACATTATTATCATGTATTTGAGCATGATATCAATATAAATTTGACCAAAACAGTTTTCCTAAGCACGTATAGATAAAAATTGATCTTTATATGTACATTTTATATGAGGTATTTGAACATAAGTGGTCGGATCATAGGTCACAATGGACCGATCTCGCCAATTTTTTCGCACATACAGCGTAGGTATATTAGTAATCTAAGTTATAAGTTTCATTTATCTAGATTTTCAATTTTAAAAGTAGTAGGGATTTCAACAGACAGACAGACGGACAGACGGACAGACAGACAGACGGACGTCGCTAAATCGACTCAGGAGGTCATGCTGATCAAGAATATATATACTTTTCCATACCGGAGATGCTTCCTTCTGGGTGTTACAAACGGCGTACCAAACTGAATATACCCTTTCACTCTTAGTGTAGGGTTTAAATATGTAAACAAACAGTCCTTATCAGGACGACAAATTATTAATAAATAAAGACATATATTACTTAAATTTAATGTTTTTTTACGAAATCATATTTAAATAAAAAATTTAAATAATCGAAAACAAAACGATAAAAAAGTTGCTTCTCTGTGAGTCTCACATTTTCAAGGGAGGCATATTTGTATGTGAATATATATGTTTAATGTAGAAAGTCATAGTCAAATGATACAAAAATTTTGATAATAAAACGATAAAAAAGTCGCTTCTCTGTGCGTTTCATATTTTCAAAAAAGGCTAAATTCTATAAGAATTCATATGTTCAACGTAGAAAATCATGCCAAAATGAGAAAAACTGTAGTTTCTCTATGTTTAATGTAGAAAATCATAATAAAATTAATAAAATTTCGATAATGAATCGACAAAAAAGTCGCTTCTCTGTACGTTTTAGTTGCCTCTCTGTATGTCTCATATTTTCAAGGGAGGCTAATTTGTATGTGAATATATATTGATACGAAAATTCAGTCTACTGAAAACTGTTCTACGAGTTCGTATCGCTGGATTGTGTACAAAATAAAAACACACTAATATTTGGTTTTAACTAGTAATTTTTCAACTAGAATTAATTAGATTTATTTATTTAAATAACAACATAACGAGTAATCACTTATATCAACTGCTGAATTTATACAATTAAGCTTAACAATGTTCACGCACGAGACGCACTAGTTCACTATCAAATCACAACTGAAGTGCTGTGCCTCAGATGCGGACATCAGTTCGACACGTTTCGACTTATTTCGAGAACCTTCTACTCGTTTCGTGAATGACGCATGCTATTGGCCTCTCATTCGCACTCATGTGTTTTGATGTGCGGATCTTCCATCTCTTTCTCGCACATTGCTCAGTACGCTGAATGATCTTCCGTCTCTTTCTAACACATTGCTTAGTGCGCTGAATTGTCTTGCGTCTCATTTATTATTGTTGAATGCTTGCACAGAGGGGAAAATTACCTCTTTTCGTAAAACTGCCGTCCACCTAAATCTGTTCGTCCCGAACAGATGTTAATCCTCTCTCTCTATATACGGCACCAACCTTCCTAAATGTACTACTTTCATTATTCGTCTAACGCCTGTAGTATTCTGAATGCGATACACGACATTGTTAATTTTTTTAATTATCTTGTATGGTCCTTCACAGTGTGTTTGTATCTTAGGGGATAAGCCTTTCTTTCTTTGTGGGTTATAGAGCAAAACAAGTTTTCCTTCCGTAAATCCCTCTGAATTTGTGCGCAAGTCGTATCTGGCCTTCATTTTATCACTCGCAATTAGTGTATGCTGCCTTACAAACAGATGCACTTCGTTCATTTCTTCACTTTTTCTGGAAACATAATCGTGTACAGGAATTCCAGCTGAAGGACTCGCACCAAACTTTAAATCCGCAGGTAATCTTAAGTCTGTTCCAAAAACAATTTTAGATGGTGAATCTGCTGTGTCATAAACCGCCGTTCGATAAGCCATGAGGAATAATGTTATGTGTGTATCCCAATCTTTTTGATTTTATCAACCACTTTTCTGAGATAGTCTTCCAAAGTCCGATTGAATCTCTCCACCATGCCATCAGATTGCGGGTGCAATGGCGTTGTTCGTGTTTTGTGTATGTTGAGGACTTTGCATACTTCTTTAAATACAGCAGACTTAAAATTTCTTCCTTGATCTGAATGCAATTCCAACGGTACTTCAAAACGGCTTACACAGTTGTTAACTAATGCATCCGCAACTGTTGTGGATTCTTGATTTGATACTTATTACCCGCATCACAGATTGCAAATGGTCCGGCAACATCCATCGCAATACTCTCGATTGGTGCTCCCACGTTGTACTGCTGCATCCTACCGCGACTGTTGGTTCTTTTGCTGGTACACTTTGCGGACTGTTAAATTTAAGAATTAGGATTTAATATTTTCTGTACATTTACTGTACATTTATGTTTTTTAGAAATCAGTTTTCGTATTAGCTTTGTCAAAATATTCAATTTGAAAAATAAAATTTTCATACGTTTCTAAAACTCACTATAAAAGCTTCTGGGCCTTTCTCTTTGTGTAAAAAAGTAACTAGTCAGTGTTAAATTTAGAATCGTGATGGCTCCTACGCAGCACCAGATTGAGAAGCTCTGCGGAAATGAGATTTTCCAGGATTGGAAATTTGCGGTTGAAGCCTTTTTTCAAATGCGAAATTTGTGGAAGGCCGTACTTAGGACGGAGAAGAATGCTGAGGAACTGGCGGAGGCGAAATCCGAGTTGATTCTTTTGGTGAAAAGAACAACTACGCGCATATTCGCGACTGCAAAACTACGAAGGAAATTTGGGAGACGTTTGCCAAAATTTATCAAGATTCAGATTTGCTACGTAGAGTTGGATTTATCCAGAACTTTTGCACTACAAGCTGAGCGAATTTAGCAGAGTTGAAGATTACGTTAACGAGGTGTTCAACAACGCACACGCGCTCCGTGATGTTGGTCTTAATGTCGACGATGAATGGGCTTGCTAAATCGACTCAGGAGGTCATGCTGATCAAGAATATATATACTTTTCCATACCGGAGATGCTTCCTTCTGGGTGTTACAAACGGCGTACCAAACTGAATATACCCTTTCACTCTTAGTGTAGGGTTTAAATATGTAAACAAACAGTCCTTATCAGGACGACAAATTATTAATAAATAAAGACATATATTACTTAAATTTAATGTTTTTTTACGAAATCATATTTAAATAAAAAATTTAAATAATCGAAAACAAAACGATAAAAAAGTTGCGTCTCTGTGAGTCTCACATTTTCAAGGGAGGCATATTTGTATGTGAATATATATGTTTAATGTAGAAAGTCATAGTCAAATGATACAAAAATTTTGATAATAAAACGATAAAAAAGTCGCTTCTCTGTGCGTTTCATATTTTCAAAAAAGGCTAAATTCTATAAGAATTCATATGTTCAACGTAGAAAATCATGCCAAAATGAGAAAAACTGTAGTTTCTCTATGTTTAATGTAGAAAATCATAATAAAATTAATAAAATTTCGATAATGAATCGACAAAAAAGTCGCTTCTCTGTACGTTTTAGTTGCCTCTCTGTATGTCTCATATTTTCAAGGGAGGCTAATTTGTATGTGAATATATATTGATACGAAAATTCAGTCTACTGAAAACTGTTCTACGAGTTCGTATCGCTGGATTGTGTACAAAATAAAAACACACTAATATTTGGTTTTAACTAGTAATTTTTCAACTAGAATTAATTAGCTTTATTTATTTAAATAACAACATAACGAGTAATCACTTATATCAACTGCTGAATTTATACAATTAAGCTTAACAATGTTCACGCACGAGACGCACTAGTTCACTATCAAATCACAACTGAAGTGCTGTGCCTCAGATGCGGACATCAGTTCGACACGTTTCGACTTATTTCGAGAACCTTCTACTCGTTTCGTGAATGACGCATGCTATTGGCCTCTCATTCGCACTCATTTGTTTTGATGTGCGGATCTTCCATCTCTTTCTCGCACATTGCTCAGTACGCTGAATGATCTTCCGTCTCTTTCTAACACATTGCTTAGTGCGCTGAATTGTCTTGCGTCTCATTTATTATTGTTGAATGCTTGCACAGAGGGGAAAATTACCTCTTTTCGTAAAACTGCCGTCCACCTAAATCTGTTCGTCCCGAACAGATGTTAATCCTCTCTCTCTATATACGGCACCAACCTTCCTAAATGTACTACTTTCATTATTCGTCTAACGCCTGTAGTATTCTGAATGCGATACACGACATTGTTAATTTTTTTAATTATCTTGTATGGTCCTTCACAGTGTGTTTGTATCTTAGGGGATAAGCCTTTCTTTCTTTGTGGGTTATAGAGCAAAACAAGTTTTCCTTCCGTAAATCCCTCTGAATTTGTGCGCAAGTCGTATCTGGCCTTCATTTTATCACTCGCAATTAGTGTATGCTGCCTTACAAACAGATGCACTTCGTTCATTTCTTCACTTTTTCTGGAAACATAATCGTGTACAGGAATTCCAGCTGAAGGACTCGCACCAAACTTTAAATCCGCAGGTAATCTTAAGTCTGTTCCAAAAACAATTTTAGATGGTGAAGCTGCTGTGTCATAAACCGCCGTTCGATAAGCCATGAGGAATAATGTTATGTGTGTATCCCAATCTTTTTGATTTTATCAACCACTTTTCTGAGATAGTCTTCCAAAGTCCGATTGAATCTTTCCACCATGCCATCAGATTGCGGGTGCAATGGCGTTGTTCGTGTTTTGTGTATGTTGAGGACTTTGCATACTTCTTTAAATACAGCAGACTTAAAATTTCTTCCTTGATCTGAATGCAATTCCAACGGTACTTCAAAACGGCTTACACAGTTGTTAACTAATGCATCCGCAACTGTTGTGGATTCTTGATTTGATACTTATTACCCGCATCACAGATTGCAAATGGTCCGGCAACATCCATCGCAATACTCTCGATTGGTGCTCCCACGTTGTACTGCTGCATCCTACCGCGACTGTTGGTTCTTTTGCTGGTACACTTTGCGGACTGTTAAATTTAAGAATTAGGATTTAATATTTTCTGTACATTTACTGTACATTTATGTTTTTTAGAAATCAGTTTTCGTATTAGCTTTGTCAAAATATTCAATTTGAAAAATAAAATTTTCATACGTTTCTAAAACTCACTATAAAAGCTTCTGGGCCTTTCTCTTTGTGTAAAAAAGTAACTAGTCAGTGTTAAATTTAGAATCGTGATGGCTCCTACGCAGCACCAGATTGAGAAGCTCTGCGGAAATGAGATTTTCCAGGATTGGAAATTTGCGGTTGAAGCCTTTTTTCAAATGCGAAATTTGTGGAAGGCCGTACTTAGGACGGAGAAGAATGCTGAGGAACTGGCGGAGGCGAAATCCGAGTTGATTCTTTTGGTGAAAAGAACAACTACGCGCATATTCGCGACTGCAAAACTACGAAGGAAATTTGGGAGACGTTTGCCAAAATTTATCAAGATTCAGATTTGCTACGTAGAGTTGGATTTATCCAGAACTTTTGCACTACAAGCTGAGCGAATTTAGCAGAGTTGAAGATTACGTTAACGAGGTGTTCAACAACGCACACGCGCTCCGTGATGTTGGTCTTAATGTCGACGATGAATGGGCTTGCAGGGCTGCCGGACGAGTACAAGCCCATGATCATGGGCACACCGAGCTCCGGAATGTCGATTAAGGGCGACGCAATAAAAATGAAACTCCTGTAAGACGACAAATGCGTGACAAGAAAGGGCGAAGCTGCATTTTCTGGACATCAAAAGTTTAAAAACAGCCAGAAAAATAATAAAGGCCCGAAGTGCTACAACTGTCAAGGATTCGGAGACTACGCATCCATTTGTCCTGAGAAGAAATCTTCAATCAAGAAGAGGCGGGGTCAAGCGATGCTGGAATCGTTTGCAGCTCCGCTAATCAAGAAATCGGAGTGGTAATTGGACTCTAGAGCATCGTCGTATATGTGCTCCGACAAAAAGAAGTTTACGAGCAAGATAATTCCAAACAAACAGGAGGTTATGATCGCCAACAAAACAAGTCTGCATTTTAAAGGTGTCGGAAATATTGATATTATTCTTGATACTGATAAAGCCGAAGCATGTGATATCGAATTCCAAGATGTCCTGCATGTGCCAGAGTTATGTACTAATTTGTTGTCGGTGTCGAAAATTGTCAGCAAAGGTCATACAGTTCTGTTTAACAATGACGGTTGCAAAGTTACCAACGATGACGGTTATGTTATTGCAACATCTGACCACGCAACGAAATGTTTCGCTTGAATGTGGTTAGTAAGCAAGCGGCTTGCGTATATCGTGAACAAGAGGACTCCAAATTATGGCACAAAAGAGTTCGACATGCAAGCAACAACGTTTTCAAGAAGATGGTGAGTGGTGCGGTAAGTGGCATCAGCAGCAGTGTTGAGAAGGCAAAATGCGTAACGTGTGTTAAAGCGAAGATCACACGCCAGCCTTTCAACGAAACCAGAACGCGCGCAACTAACATCTTAGAGCTGGTTCACACGGACGTCTGTGAGCCGATGGAGCAAAAGTCAATTGCAAGTTCCATATACATCCTAACTTTTATCGATGACTTCACTCGAAAAGTATTTGTTTACTTTTTGAAAAGTAAGGATGAAGTATATGCAAAATTCGTCAAGTTTAAGAATATGGAGGAAAACTAGTCTGAAAAGCGCATTAAAGCTTTGCGCAGCGACAACGGCACAAAATTTTGCAACTCAAAGGTAAAAAAATTGTGAGAAATTCCGGTATTCAGCACCAAATGGTATTCAGCACCAAAATGGTATGGCCGAACGTATGAATCGGACGATCATCGAAAAGGCGCGCTGTTTTGATAGATGCAGGATTTGAGAAAAAATTTTAGGCAGAGGCGGTGTACACACCTGCGTACCTCATCAACCGGACGCCGTGCACAGGTCCGAAGTACATAACGCCAGAAGAAGCTTGGACTGGCCGTAAACCCAACGTCAAACATCTAAAAATGTTTGGGTACCACGCTGTTATTCATATTCCAAAGAATAAAAGGAGGAAGCTGGATGCAAAAGGCAAAGAAGTGATCTTTGTTGGCTACGCTTTGCATCCGGAGTCATATCGCTTCTATGATCCTTTGAAGAGGGAGGAGGTGATTTTCAGGCATGCTGTTTTCATGGAAACGAAAACCATCAAGAAAGTTTCTGCACATGTTGACGACTTCTACTTCACCTCACCGATGTGCGATTCAGTGGGAGAAATGCCAGAAGAAAATACTGTGGAAGAAAATCCTACAGTAATGCAGCGTCATCTGGTGATGGTATCATCGAGATAACATCAAAAGATGGAATCGCACACGCTAGATATGAAACGCCTGCAACAGAGCTGAGAAGATCAACACGAGATCGTAAGCCACCAGTTCGTGATGGATATGTGTCCTATGTTGGTAGTGAACTCGAAACTGATGATCCCAAGACTATAAAGAAAGCATTGAGATCCAGTATTTCAGACGAATAAAGAACGGCGATAGCAGATGAGTTTAGGTCATTGCAAGAGAATAATACGTGGGAGCTGGTGCAGTTGCCTGAAGGTAAAAAACCCATCGACACCAAATGGACCTTCAGGACAAAACGCGATGCAAGCGGCAACGTAGAGCGCTACAAGGCGAGGTTAGTAATTAAGGGCTACTCGCAGCGGTATGGCATCGAATAACATGAGACGTTTTCGCTAGTAGTATGGTATGTATCAATTCGCTTACTGCTGAGCTTGGCTATCCGTTTTGATCTCGACATCGATCAAATGGACATGGTGACCGCTTTTTTAAAAAGTGAGCTAGATGAGGAGATCTTCATAAAGTTTGTAAGCTGAAAAAAATACTAAGAGGTAATACAACTCGCACATTTGGCAGGGGGTTCAAAATCCTCTTTGGAGTTCCTGGACCAAATACAAGAACGTGCGATATATTTAATAATAATAATAGTTTGGCACTACAGTTCTATAAGAACTTAGGCCGAGCTCTCTCACCATTTTAGCTGTGCGTGTTGTATTTGTACTCAAAGTGGTGGGACCTACAGTTTATTGCCGAATCCGAAAGGCGGGTGAGAGCTTTTCATAGGCAATGTTTTTACTCTCGGAGGTTTGCCATTTACTGCCGAGAGGTAGCGCGGTATAGAAACATGTTTTGTTAGCCCCAGTCCAGGCTTGAACCGGGGACCTTTCGGCTCACAGTCCAACGTCCCACTGAGCTACCGCGGCTACATATATTCAATAGGTGATGATACTATTTCATCTTCTATTGGTTCTCTTGAGCACCGAAGGACCGTCGGGTGTGTAAGCCTGTTTTCTAGGTATTACTATGGTAAGTGTTCTAGAGAACACCAGGTCGTGTGTTCTCGCGTTCTACTCGGGCATCGAACCAAGACCATCCCTTCGTAGTCCACTCGGCTCTCAATAGAACCACTCATTACAGAGAGAATTCGTTCTTCAGTCGCACGATACGTTTGTGGAACAATCTCCATGCGTCTGTTTTCCCGACATTTTTGATATTGCCAAGTTCAAAACAAACATCGACTGATACTACTCCATCTTCCCTCCCTCCCAATAACCTATAATTCTTCCTTCGATCAACACTGAGCATTGCATGAATAGGGGGCATACCCTTGAGCGTTGGTTAATATGAAAAAAAAAAAAAAGAATAAAAATATATATATATATATATATATATATATATATATATATATATATATATATATATATATATATATATATAAGAAGCACATTAAGGACAACCTTAAGCAGCATTTCAAGATGAAATTCTAGGGTGAAGCAAAGTTTATTCTTGGTATGCAGATTACGCGAGATCATGTTAATGGTAAGATATGGATCGATCGACGCTACATCATGGACGTCCTGAAGCGATTTAAGATGAACGACTGCAAGCCGGTTACGATGCCTATTAATATAATAATATAATAGTTTGGCACTACAGCTCTATAAGAACTTAGGACGAGCTCTCTCACCATTTTGAGCTGTGCGTGTTATATTTGTACTCAAAGTGGTGGGACCTACAGTTTATTGCCGAATCCGAACGGCGGGTGAGAGCTTTTCATAGGCATTGTTTTACTCTCGTAGGTTTGCCATTTACTGACGAGAGGTAGCGCGGTATAGAAAAAATTTTTCTATGAAAAGATGTTGTTAGCCCCAGTCCAGGCTTGAACCGGGGACCTTTCGGCTCGCAGTCTAACGCACTAACCACTGAGCTACCGCGGCTACTACGATGCCTATTATATCAATCAAAAACTGTCGAATGAGCTGTGTTCATCGTCCGAAGAAGAGCGAGAATATATGAAGATAGTTCCATATCAGGAAGCCATCGGCAGCATAATGTACGCAGCGCAAGTAAGTCGGCCAGACTTATGTTTTGCAGTGGGGATGTTGTCCAAGTACACCAACAACCCCGGAAAATCACACTGGACTGCTGTAAAGCGCATTATGCGCTACAGTTATCTTTTTATCTTATTAACAGAATTCTGCTGTTCGTGGTTGGTGTATTAGCTTAACTTACAGTAGTGTCTTCAAATATTATTCTTGTTTTTAATTCTTTTATTTTCTATCATTTTAAATATGATTTGCTCTTACCCAGCGTGCTCCACAAAAGGTGAAGGAGAGCGTCAAATATTGTGTTGGCTCTGTGATAAACTATATCACATTAGGTGTATAGGGAGAAGTGCTCGTGTCGCTGACGCTTTATGTAACAATAAGGTTCTTCGCTGGTGCTGTTTAAAATGAAATCATATCGTTAAATTTTTATAAATTTTTTAAAAACACTAAACAAAACTTCACTGACATTAATAAGGACCTTGCTTCTCTCTTGGATAAATTTCAAAATTATGAAAAATCTTTTTCTGAATTTAATGAGTTCGAGCAAGTGATTAACACTCCGTCTGATTCATCGCCGAACAGCTGTTTTCGATATACCGAAAGATCTCTTCAGTGTTCCGTATATATCTTTAACTTCTCCAAACTTAATTGAAATTGACTTGGATTCTCCTTTTAAAATCAATTCAAATTCACAACATATTAACCGGATAAGCCAGAAATGGTCCATCCTGACGAACAAATTCAAAATAGTTTAAAAATTATCCCTACTGACCAACCCAATTTAAATGTGGTCGTCATGACCAACAAAATTTAATAAAACATAAAGATCTCCGAATTATTCCTCCCAAAAAAACTGTTTTTATATCACGTTTTGCACCAGACACAAGTGTAGAGGACATCAACTACTACATTAAATCAAAATTGAACTGTGATGCTGAAATAGATACTTATAAATTCAACTTTGCATATACTAGAAATTTCATTTAAGGTAATTATTTCTGAAAATGCATTTAATGAAATCCTGCACAACAATTTTTGGCCTAGAAATACACTTGTTCGAGAATTTGTCTAAAAAAATGATCGCAGACAACTAATTGCTTCATGAAAATGTCCATGGCTTACCAAAATGTCCGTTGACTAAATACTACACTTTCATCTTTATACTTAAATAATTGGTCTAAATTTATGTCAAAAAGAATTAATTGTCCTATACAAACAATGGAATTTGCGATTACAAATTTTTATAGCCGGGTTTTAAAGTGTATTTCTAAATCCTTACCCAAAATTAAACTTTGAATATGGAATATGGTCCTCCATTGATAACAAAGGAACTCATAAAGCTAAAGAACCAGAAAAATCGTTTGCTTAAAATATATAAAAAGGGTGCCTCTCTAATTAATTACGCTAGATACACTACAACACGATATAACTACACTATTTTAAATAAAAAGCGTTACTTAAATTATATTTATAAAGTGAAATTGAGATTCAAACGTGATCAAAAATCATTTTATGAATTTGTAAACTCAAAACGGATTTCTGTATCTTTTCCTTTAATGATGAGATACAATGATACTGAATACACAAATGAAAATGATATATGCAATATGTTTGCAGATTTCTTCAAGTCAACATAGACTTCGGATTCCTGCAATGTGTCTGAATACAAATATCCAATACAAATGTATAGTTTTATTACTATTCCATCAATAAGTACCATTACAGTGCTAAATAAACTAAAATATTTGAAATCATCTTTTTCACCGGGTCCTGATGACATTCACAGTTGTATTCTTATAAAATGTGCACAAGACCTATTCGTTCCTCTATCAAAACTTTTCAATCTTTCAATTAATACAGGACAATTCCCATCATTCTGGAAAATATCATTTATAATTCCATTTCATAAGTCTGGTTCGAAAACCAATATTCCAAATTACACGGGAATAGCTAAACTTAGCACGATACCCAAACTGTTTGCCCAAATTGTTACTGAACTGCTTTCTCACCAACTGACGTCCATTATAACACTGGCACAACATGGCTTTCTAAAATGTCGATCAACTGTTACAAACATTCTGGAGTTTACCACAGATGTCATTAAAGAATTCGTCGCTGGAAAACAAACTGACGTTATTTATACTGACTTCAGCAAAGCCTTCGATAGAGTTAATCATAATATTCTTTATGAAAAATTGACACAAATTTGATTTCCACAAAATATTCTAATTTGAATTAAATCTTACCTAACGACGAGAACACAAAAAGTTTTATATAAGAATTCCCTTTCTAATATCATTAATGTCACATCCGGTGTTCCCCAAGGTAGTCACTTGGGACCGATTTTGTTTCTGCTCTTCATAAACGATCTGCCTCATATTATAAAATACAGCAAAATACTTATGTACGCTGACGATGTAAAAATATATTATAGTTATAAAAATTTGGATAATAGCATACTCTTACAAAATGACCTTAAACATTACAAATGTAAGCAATTACATTTTCTAGACTAAAACCGTTTAACGCGCAATATTATCTTGACAATGCTAAATTGGAAAATGTAACTACTTTTACTGATCTTGGTGTGCTAATGGACTCAAAGCTGACTTTTAATAACCACATAACTCTTACAGTAAACAAAGTAAAGGTGTACTTGGCTTCACAAAAAGATGGGTTAAGGAATTTAATGGCCCATACATTACTAAATAACTATACACATCGCTCGTAAGGCCAATTTGGAATATGCCTCAATTGAATGGGATCCACAATATGATATATTTAAATATGCTGGAATCGGTGCAAAAACAGTTTTTAATTTTCGCTCTTTGGGGACTTCGCTGGGAGTGTACGGTAAATCTCCCTACTTATGAGAACCGATTGATTAATTAATCTACCCACTCTTAAGAGCAGGAGGAAAATGCTGAATGTCTGTTTTCTCCATAATTTAATAAGTGAATCTGTTAATTCGTCCGTCTTACTATCGCAAATTGAATTTTTGAAACCTAATAGAAACTCTCGACATTACCAACTTATAAAGCATAAATATTTCAAATCAAACTACGCACTATTCGATCCATTTCGTCGTATATGTATGGACTTCAAAGACCTGTACACGTTACTTGACTTCTGTGTTGATAGCTTTGTTCTAAAAAGAAATATAATAATGTTTTTAAATTCCGTTGTCAAACCTTTGACATAATCAGCTGGTGATATTTAAATCCGAAGCTGTGCTTTCAATTGGCCACTCCAATGCTTCAACGTCAATTAATAAAAAAAAAAAAATTAAAGATTAAAAGATGGTACTATATTGTGACAACAAGAGCCCAGGCAACTTGTCGCAGAATGGTATGTACCACGGTAATTCCAAGCACATCGATATGCGACACCATTTTGTGCGAGACTTAGTCAACGAACGGAAGTTGCTGATTGAATATCTCTGCACGGAAGATATGTAGCGGATGTGCTGACAAAGGGTTTAGTTTTTAGTAAACATAAATATTGCCGTAACCTCCTAGGATTGATAAATGCAAATTCTAGTGGGAATGTTAAATTTAAGAATTCGTATTTAAGTTTTTCTACTGTACATTTATGTTTTCTAGAAATAACATTTCGTTATTAGCTTTGTCAAAATATTCAATTTGAAAAATAAAATTTTCATTCGTTTTTGAAACTCATTATAAAACTGACAACTGCGAATCTAATCGGCGACTGACTCTTGGCATCCAACCCAATAAAAACGTTTCTTTACTTTTTCTACCGTTTTATTCATGCCCAAATGTCCTCCACTTGATCTACCAAAATCTCTAGTATCTCCGGTAATATCTCTTTTATTTTTGACTTGGGAACAATAATCAAAATTCGAGCGGATGTGCCATCTTCACTTTCCCATACACGATATAAGCAACGATCTTGCAGTTTTAAGCTCTGCAACTGCGCCCAGTACGCATTAGTTATTGGGCTATCGGAAGCTATTTGTTCCGATTTGAATTTGTTTAGGAGTCCATTTTTCATCGGGTAAAACCTTCAGCAGACGAATGTCAATTATGTTTTCTTTTCCTCTTAAACAATGTATGCATTCAAGTTTACACGGTCGTCGGGACAGAGCATCTGCATTTCCATGATGACCTCCTTTACGATGTTCGATGGTAAAATAGTAGCTCTGTAATCGCTCTATCCAATACGCAATTTGGCCTTCTGGGTCTTTGAATTGAAGTAACCATCTCAGTGCTGCGTGATCGGTTCGCAAGTGTAACTGTTGTCCGTATAGATTTTTGTGGACAAGTTTTCCAGTGTAGACTTCTTAATACGTGCTCCATTAACCGCTCGAATGTTGCTGGTGCATTACATAGCCCAAATGGCATTACCAGAAATTGCCATAGTTCATCGCCAGTACTGAATGCGGTCTTCTCTCGATCATTCTTATAGATTTTTACTTGCCAGTAAAAAATCAACGCAGAACCGAGTACTACCGTCCTACTGGTTAGCTCCATGGACTCTAAGGTTGTTCCACCACACCACTTCTTCGCATTTATTTAACCAAATGTGACACTTCGTCTCTTTTCGTAAGTGATACTCTTCTTGGTGCTGTAACGTGACCGGTTCTCCGGGTTCAGAGCCGGGATATCCTCAGCGGACTCCAGTAGTCCGCGCGTCACAAATAGTATTATTGCGCAGGGAAACCCTCATAGAAATGAACACACCGACACAAATCTTTAATTTTTGAGATGTACATCGCGTTTATTGTGAGTTAGTATTAAGTATTTAATTATTTATGCAAAATTTCCCGTGCGTTGTCTCTGCGTACTGTTGACGGGCAGCTGCTGCGGGCTCTGCTGCATCCGGTCTCTCGCCGCTTCTAAAATCTATATATATATATATAATTTCAACCAGACTTACTCCAGGTAGCCTTGCTGGAACTGCGCTTATCCTTGGGCCTTAACCAGGACGGGAAAGTGAACCTCCGGTCACGGTACAATTCTCCTCCGGATCTCGCCTGCAGAAAGCGTTGTAACCGATCGGTCTTGTCGAGGTCGAAGTCAGGAACAGAGAGAACGAGTTAACGCTGTGTAGCGCCTTTTATAGGTCTGCGATTGGTGACTTGTTGCTTCGATTGTTGATTTGTTGACCGATCGTTGGTGACTTGTTGCCCGCCGCTCTTGTAGTTTCGTCAATCTGTGTGAGCTTTCTCGCTCACCAGGGAGACTGTGTTAGTGACACTTTTGTCGCTTCGCTCACTGGTGAGTATATGTTAGTCAAACACCCATTGTCTTCTTCGCTTCACCAGCGAAAGCTTTGCTCACTGCTGGGTATTGGTGGCTTTCGTGCCACGTGTCTGTGCCTCGCTCATGTCGACGGCGTTGATTCTTACGCTGATTCTTGTTCAACGCCGTAAAGCAGCGTAAATGTTTGGTTACCATTTGCCCCCCATTGCAGTGCTCGCTGTCGAATATGGTGGCGTTGGTTCGGCCGCCTGCCGCGCCACTTGTTCTGCTGCCACTGCTTCGTTGTCGATGTCGCGCTGCTCCTGCCGTCGATATGCGTGGGTCGCTTCGTGTCGCCCCTGGTTGACCACCCTGCGTAGTAATCACCGCCGTCCGCGGTGTGGTTCTGGTTGTCGCCTTGTCCTGGGCAGCTGCTACAGACGTCCGCTGTGCACTCTGCCAATCTCCTGCTCTCTGTGGGGCGCTGATATTCGCGCCAACCACCTCCGGCCGCGGCGTTATTGTTATGCCCGCGCCTCTTTGACTCTTCGCCTGCGCAGCCGTCCGCTGTGAGACGCCTTGCTTTGCGGCGTCCAAAACCTCCTCAATCTGGGTGCCTACAGCCGTCCACTGCGCACTCCGCCAGACATCCTCCCACTTTGGAGCGCCGGTGTCCCAGCCTACGGCCTCTTGGCTCGTTACCATTGCCACATCGTGGTTTTGCTGCTGCGTCTGTGTTGCCACTTGCTGTGCGCCACCAGTCGCCTCTGTCGTTGTCGCAGGCGCGACCCTCTGTCGCGTCATTTCTGCCTCTGTTGCGGTTGCAACAATCTGCTGCGTTGGGGCCTTCACTGCCCTTTGTGCCGGACGTATTGAAAGATCCAACATATTGCTATGATCATATGTGTGTGTGCGTGCGATGCTCTGTTCACTGAGCGCGTATTCGCGTCGACGTTGAAAGCTCTGGCTCATCCCGCTCTCCGTGCGTAGCTCTTCTCAGCGTGTACTCTTTGGGGGTTGTTTTCCCACCGCTTGCTATTTTCCCACCGCTTCTCCGCACAGTGGTTTTTAATGACTTTATCATTTTAGGCTCCTCGGAGCGTAGTTTTTTACGACTTTTCAACCTGGTTTCGACGCGACCTGTTGGGTCCTGAAGATTAACTTTAGGCCCCCTTGGGCGTAGATTTTGATTATTAATTTTAGGCTCCTCGGAGCGTAGTTTTTCAACACGACATTGATTATTAATATTAGGCGCCCTTGGGCGTAGACTTTTGACACGGCATTGATTATTAATATTAGGCCCCCTTGGGCGTAGATTTTTGACACGACATTGATTATTAACATTAGGCCTTCTTGGGCGTAGATTTTTGACACGACATTGATTATTAACATTAGGTCCCCTTGGGCGTATATTTTTGACACGACATTGGTTATTATTATTAGGTCCCCTTTGGCGTATATTTTCGACATTACATTCACAATTAAAATTGATAATCAAAATCTAGTATCAGAAGAGACTAATCTGATACTAGATTTTGATTATCAATTTTAGGCCCCCTTGGGCGTAGATTTTCGTGATCATTTTTAACATTTTCCACGCGACGTGATGTCGTTTTGCTGTTCATTTTAAGCTCCTCGGATCGTAGATTTGTGCGATTTTTATCCCCGTTTTCCACGCGATTCTGCCGCGAGCTGTCGTCGCGCGCGTTTCTTTTCCTTGATCTGACATCCTTTACTTGGTCGCAAGCTTCCCTGGACGTCGTAAAATTTACCTGTTGCTCTGGTGGTCGCTGTGTGACCGCTTCTCATTTTGCTGCCTTGGTGGCGTCCTTGCCGCTGTTCCTGTTTCGTCTGGCGCCGCTTGATGAAACTGTTTTATTTCACTAAGATGAGCTGTCCTTGTCCTCGATTGGCCCAATCTCTTGACCACGGCTATCACCGGTGACTCGTACGTGAGTACCCTGTATGGTCCGTCGAACTTCGGTGCCAGTTTCGCTGCGAAACCGTTCACCGCCTTGGATAGATGATGCTGCTTGATGAGCACCAGATTACCTACTGCTGGTTTCCAAGATCTCCGCCTCAAATTGTAGTGGCGCGCCTGATCTTGTGCCGCCTTGGCCAGCTGTCGCCTTACAACTTTGAATACCTCGCGCAGCTCCATGCCCCGCTCGTCGGGAGTCTGCATCTCCACGCCTGTTTCCACGGTGACTTCATCGTAAAAGACCTTAGGAAGCCGCGGCTTCCGCACCTGGGTTAAATACGCCGGACTGTAACCCGTAGTTTCTGAAATACTAGAATTTATAGCCAATGAAATTTCTGCTAACTGTTCGTCCCATCGGTTCTGCTGATGTCCTGACAACTGTGCGATGATGGTTTTCAATGTCCTGTTGGCTCTTTCGGTCGGGTTCTCCTGAAAGGTGTATGGAGCCTTGAATTGGTGCTTCACACCCATAATCTTAAGAATCCGCCGAAACGAGTTACTCGTAAACTGCGCACCGTTGTCCGTGATGAGTACTTTGGGGACGCGATATCGCGCCAAAATGCGTTCACGATCTCGGTCCATTTGGAGAATTTGTCAAAAACCCGAGCAGCATCGTGTTTCCGTGTTTTGAACGCGGTAAAGGCCCAACAAGTTCCGCGCACAGCCATGCCCATGGCTCATCCGCTATTTTTGTCAGCATTTTCCCTGCCGACTTTTGTTGCGACACCTTGACTTTCTGACATGACTCGCAGTTACACACATATCGTCGTATGGTTCGAGTCATACCTGGCCAGAAATATCGCCTTGATACGCGAGCGATCGTCTAACGGACACCCATGTGCCCTGCGGTGGCGTCGTCATGGTTTTCGCTGCGCCGTCGCTGTCACTTGTGTGTTGTGGTATGTGCCTGTATATATTCCCATCCTCAATGGCGTAATCTGCAAACTTCTCCGGTTGCTCTCGAACTTCCATTATTCGCCTGTCTGTCCATGCACAGCGTCCTTCGGCGGGTCTCTCGAAGGCTTTAACGTCAATTAATAAAAAAAAATTAAAGCTACGAAAAGCGCGAAAATCGTGTTTTGTCGTGATGACAAAGGAACACTGGATGGATATTCAGATGCAGACTGAGCAAGCGATATCGATGAGCGAAAATCGGTAACTTGATTTGTATTCAAGCACCAAGGCGGCTCCATTTCGTAGGGATCAAAAAAGCAACCGACTGTGGCCCTATCTACAACAGAAGCAGAGTACACAAGTACGCGATTCGAAAATCAATTCTATTCGAAAGTCAAAAGCGATTCGAAAGAAAAATCACACTATCTAACGCGTTCGCAAAGGTGTCAGTGTTGCTTACAAATTTTCCCACAAGTATTTGGTAAAATAAAGCATCAGTTCTACACTTAACTTCGAAAATATGACAGGTGACAGACAAAAATGACAAAAAAAAATCAGCAGCACAATAATTTAAAACATTTTTTTAAATATATGGATTCAGTTTCTTTGTGGTTCAACGAAAACGACGTCGTTGAAGAAAGGATTCAACGAAGAATCCTGAGGGATCAATCAAATGTTATGAGCCTTAGTGAAATGAGGTAAAATTACAAAATCAAATTGTGGTTACGCATCAGTATTACTAAATATGTTTTTTAGTTTTGTTAAATATTTTCGTCTAAGCAAAAACGCTTTTATGTACGTGTTAAATAGCATCGTGTTAATAGCATATTCAGGCTATTGTTAAACTATCTACGACATTGAAGTTTCTATCACAAGGTGGATATCAACACCAACTTGGACAAGACCGACACTTAAGTCTAGCACAGCAAACTGTGTCTTGTTGTGTGTCGGAGATTTGCGGTGCATTCGAAAAAATTCTATGCCCAAAGCATATAACTTTTGAAATATCCGATGATGAAAAAAGGACGCAAAAATCAGTTTTTATTTGAAGTCAGGCATTACCGGAATAGTCGGAGTGGTGGATGGCACACACATTCAAGTAATCAGGCCCTCATGAAACGAGCATTTATATTTTAATAGAAAATTAAAGAACAGTATAAATGCAATGGTGGTAAATATTTTCATTAATAAATATTTTTCCATATTTCTATAATAAGTTTTATTATAATTAAGATATGTGATCACAAAATGTTTGTTAGGGCTGTCAATGGGAGGTTTAGAGGTGCGTCTCATGATTCTCACGTTTGGAATCTATCTCACGAAAGGCAATTCTTTAAAAACAAATTTGAAAATGGAGACAACAGAACGTGGATTCTTGGTAAGAATATTTTAAATTTTGTCTGTTAACTCATCTTAACTTTTGTTTGGGCAAAAGCAGAGTTCATACATTATTTATATAATTTTTGTGCCTCGAAGTTGTAATGAAGTTAACATTTTCGTTGGGGCTAACACCTTTAACCTTAGGCTTTATCCTATTCAATAGCGAAATAAATGTTTCATTTCTTTTAGGCCATTCAGGATATCCTCTTGAACCGTGGATATTAACTCCATTTCGGAATGCTCCAGAAAATTCAGCTGAATCCTATTTCAATGAGAAACTATCCAAAGTACGATCGATAATAGAACGAGTGTTTGGAATATTAAATGGACGATTTCGATGTCTCCTCGCGGCAAGAGATCTTCACTATACTCCTGAGAAAACCGTGCAATTTTTGAATGTGTTTTGTGCTCTTCATAACATATGTCTGCTGCATAAGGTTGAACTACCGACTGAAATTGTAAGCGAAGCGGAAGAACTATCCGCTTGTGTGCAGTCTGTTCGAGATACTAATTTGTCAAATATTGCCAAAAAAAATACGTGACCAAATAAAAAATAATTTAATGAGATAAATTTCAATGTAATAAACATATTTTAATCAACCAACAAAAATAATTTATAAGAAAATAAGATTAGAATAATAAGGATAAAAAAATATGCACTCTTTTCAAAGAAAATTTTGATTAAAAATGTTTTTATTAATACCTTTCTGTTTCTAACTGTAAAATTTCCTTCTTTATTTCCAATTTTCTGTTTTTTAACTTAATCTTTTGGGTATTCATTTTCTTTTTGTATTCAAATTTTTCTTTGGAAAGCTTGTACTTCTTCTCCTTCAACTCGTAGTTTCTCTTTGTATACTTAGAAATAATTCTTAAATTTTCGTTGATGTCATTAAAAAACATTAGAGCATATTTTATTTGATTTTCCACCTGTTTGTTGAGAAGACTCTCGTTGCTGGAAGATTGAGTTATTCGACGGGAGCGAGGTGGTGGTGTGTATATAGGGATTTCTTCAGCGGGCGTGCAGGCTCTAACGTGGAAGCTTCCTGAAGAATTTAGTTCTTCGACTATTTCTATCACCTTGCTAGAACTTTGTTCAGCTCTGAATCCCTTAGTTTCACTTATGCCACTGACAGCCTCCTCCATAGATAACAACTTCGCTACCTGTTCCTCCATTGGAGTTATTGAAATATATTTTGAAGGACCACCAAATGCTTGCCTTGTTTCTTCTTAGTTTTGTCTTGAGGTGATTTTTGTAGTCAGACCAAACCTAAAAATTCAAGTTTTTCATTATGTCGCAAAATGTGACCAATTTCTTTCTTTCTTCCAGCCAACAATATCACGAGTAGGTGGACTTTCAGCATTCAAATTGTCTGACAACTGTTTCCACAAATGGTTGGAAGTACTTCTTCCCGTTGCGGTCTTCAATTGGCTCTTGGATAAATCTGGATGTTCCTGCATAAAGTCAACCAATATTTCAAATTGGCGTTGTTTCGTGTGCAAAATTTTTAATGTGGACTCCCTTTAAAATTAAATGGTTAATTTTACTAATTTATCTAAATTAATTTAAAAATAATCAATACTTTATATCCGTTGACCCAACGTATTTAACTGAAATCACGTTTGAAATGTATGAATTTGTATGAAGAGAGTCCCAATGACAAAGTATGCGTTCAAAATAACTCAACGGAGAGAAAAAGTTCGGAAAGTTTTATCTTTTATGTTCCGTTGAATACGTTAACATAAATTTCATTTGATTTTTTTACTTTTATGTGAGTTTTTTAAAATATTGGATATAAAATAAATTTAAAATATTTGAGAAAAACGAATTAATTATGTACTAATGAATTTTTGGCAACATCAATAAAACAAATCCAAAAATGTTCTCCGGCAATAAAGTATTGATTCGGTCACCGTTTTCCGTCGTGTACTCTCGTGTCAGTTAAATACGTTGAAGTGACGGAAACGAAGTATTGAATGGGTTGGGCGCTTTACATTTTGTGTTTGCGCGCACAAATTAGTTGTCCAATGAAATTTCCGAAAATCGAACTTTATTGACATACGATTTCGGATTGCTTAGTGCCGAAAAAGGCATTTTACGAAAGGGAAAAAATTAAATGTGCAAGTAAAAAATTCGATTAAGTACGAAAGTCGCATTACCAAGTACCAATTATTAGAATGTGAGTAATATTACTTTCGAATCGCGTTACATAGTAACCCACCTGCTCTTAAACAATGTCTACATTCATATTTTCACAGTTGTCGGGACAGGGCATCTGCATTTCCATGATGACCGCCTTTACGATGTTCGATGGTGATATTATAGCTCTGTAATCGCACTATCCAACGCGCAATTTGGCCTTCTGGGTCTTTGAACTGAAGTAACCATCTCAGTGCTGTGTGATCGGTTCTCAAGTGAAACTGTTGTCCGTATAGATATTTGTGGACATTTTTACACTTTCGATTACAGCAAGAAGATCCCTCCTGATGACACAATAATTTTGGTCGGTCTTGGACAAGATTTTACTGTAGTGTGCGATAACTTTTTCTTGGCCATTGATAAATTGAGAGAGGACTCCGCCAATTCCGTATCCACTCGCATCCGTGTCCAGTACAATTTTTTCACCTGAAATGGGATACGCAAGAATTGGTGCCGAGCAAGTGCGCATCTCTTTGGGCTAAGTTGTAGACCCGCACTTTCCAATCGAAGGTACCTCCTGTAAATTTCTTAGATGTTTCTCCAAGTCCTTGCCCATTACAATGATGTCGTCAAGGTATACCAGACAAGTTTTCCAGTGTAGACCTCTCAATACGTGCTCCATTAAACGCTCGAATGTTGCTGGTGAATTACACAGCCCAAACGGCATTACCAAAAATTGCCATAGTCCATCTCCAGTACTGAATGCGGTCTTCTCTTGATCATTCTTATCGATTTCTACTTGCCAGTAACCGCTTTGCAAGTCCAATGTTGAAAACCACTTAGTATTATATAAAGTATCCAAGGTGTCATCGATTCTAGGCAGCGGATAACTATCTTTCTTGCTGACATCATTTAACTTTCGGTAGAAACGAGTACTACCGTCCTACTGGTTAGCTCCATAAACTCTAAGATTGTTCCACCACACCACTTCTGCGCATTTCTTTAACCAAATGTGACACTTCGTCTCTTTTCGTAAGTGCTTGACGAATTGGCTTAGAATCCCCAGCAAACATACACCGATATTTATCAATTAGCTTTTGAACTTGACTCTTTTCTTTGGCAGCCCAATCGTTTGTCCACTCATTTATAAACTTGTGAGTAGATTCGATTTTAATTTATTTCGCTGATGCCTCTTTTAATCGCTGATGCTTCTTGACTCTGGCCTATCACTATTCCTCTTTTGATTAATTTTGACGAATTTTCTAAATTGAGAACTCTTATAGGTACAATTCTGTCTTTCTCCGCCTCAACAAGTGTTCTTCCTACCACTATGTTACATTTATACAGCTCTTCGTTTGCATTAATAACCTACAACATGTTTATCCCACAATCTCCCTTTAATTTTGCCCAAACAATTGCTTCTGAATTAGGTGGTATTTTTTTAGTTTTATGAGCGATAACTTGTTTAATTTTTGGGCTGTGGTCATAATCAATGTTAAGTTTAATCTCTGTAACAATCTGTAACTCCCACAATCTCCCTTTAATTTTGCCCAAACAATTGCTTCTGAATTAGGTGGTATTTTTTTATTTTTATGAGCGATAACTTGTTTAATTTTTGGGCTGTGGTCATAATTAATGTTAAGTTTAATCTCTGTAATAGCATAGCTCAAAATTGTTCTTGTTAAATCTAGTGTGAAACCGTTC
This sequence comes from Dryomyza anilis, assembly GCA_951804985.1. Taxonomy (NCBI): domain Eukaryota; kingdom Metazoa; phylum Arthropoda; class Insecta; order Diptera; family Dryomyzidae; genus Dryomyza; species Dryomyza anilis. Next base: position 19,849,141 of record OX638136.1, on the reverse strand, counting down.
CTTATCATGAAGTCCTTGCCAAGTATTATTTCATCTAATATTTCCGCCACAATAAAATCATGCTTAACTGTCGTAGTACCAATCGTGATTTTCTTGGTAATATTTTCTCTCATAAGGGCCTCTTCACCAGTAGATTTTGGGGCAATCGGTGCCGATCGTGCCTCGCAGAACTGACTCGTTTTAGTTTAAAGATTGATTAAATTTTACGTTATTTTGGACATGATCCTGTCTTTCTTCATGTCGGGGTTCATATGCATATTGATTAATTGAGCGCTTGCGTTTTTTACAACAATCACACGCCATATGCCCATATGTATCACAATTGTAGCACTTACCTTTTAATTTGGTGTCTCGGTTGGCAGCAGTGTAATCTGGTTTAGCTCCACTTTTTAATGCTTGGCAAATTACCTGAAGTAGGTCTTCATTTTCCACAACTAGTTTACGGCACAACGTAGTTGCTGTCTCCAGCGTTAGCGCTGTGGTTACAGATTCCGTAAATGTCTCTTTCGGCATTGTCACTGTGGCACGTTTTCTTTCCGGATTACGTATGCCGTCAACAAAGGCTTCGATCTTGCACTTTTCTATGAAATCACTCGTTGAATCTGCATACGACAAATGCGCAAGCCTCTCGACTTCTGCTGCATACGTCTGCAATGTTTCACCATTTCTTTGCATTCGGCACTTTAGTTCCATTCTGTAGATTTTCTTCATGTGATCATTCCATATTTTTGCTGCAGTGCAGCCATAACCGCTAAATAACTGTTTCGATCACTTTCTGGAACAGTCTGCAATACTTCGGCTGTGCCTCCTTTAAGCGCCACGATAAGTGCGGCTACGCTGTCCTCATTATTCCATCGATTACTTACAGCCGTGGGCTCAAATTGCAGCTTGTTGTTCCATCGTAAATCGGCAACTTTAACCTTGTACCACTGACAACATGGCGTGAGGGTTCATTTATTTGCAACACTTGGAAATATTTTTGCTTTTTCTGGAGCTTCTGGTCGATACCATTAGTTTTATCATCAACGCTAACTTCCAAAACATTTACATGCAACTCAATATCTTTTACTTTGCTATGTAGTGTATTAGAAACTTCCACAAGTTGCTTGAAATGTTCCTGCATCTTTTCCTCCATTATTATTTGATGTTTGTCGGATTTTTCTAGAAGCTCTGCTTTGAGCTGATTGGAATTTTCTAGAAGTTTCTGTTCTATTTTGTTGGAATTTTCTTGAAGTTGTTTGGATTTTTCTAGACATTTTTGGTCCATTTTGTTAGAACTTTCTTGAAGCTTTTGGTCCATTTTGTTTGAATTTTATTGAAGCTGTTGTTATATTGCTCCGAGCAACTGGCTTATATCAAAACTTTGGGTCTGTATTTTTCCTTTAATTTCGTGTTCTGCGAGGTCAATGCCCTGGTTCTCTAATTCTTCCATTAGATGCTTTTGTAGCTCTACTTTCGTACCTACAGTTGGAAGATTATGAATTGCCAGCTGCTTCTTTAGCTGGTCGACTTTAGGTTGTTCCAATTTAACCATTTTGTATCACAATCCCTCTTCTGACACCAATGTTACGAAAATTCAGTCTACGGAAAACTGTTCTACGAGTTCGTATCGCTGGATTGTGTACAAAATGAAAAGACACTAATATTTGTTTTTAACTAGTAATATTTCAACAAGTATTAATTAACTTTATTTATTTAAATAACAACTTGCTGAATTTATACAATTTAGCTTAACAATATTCACTCACGAGACGCACTAGTTCACGTTTCACTTTGTTTTCCCTTTTTCTTTTTAATACTGAAAACTGAATTGAGCTTAAGTTCCATCGTTCACATGTCTAATTCTTCACTTTTTGTTGTATTTTTGTAGCACTAGTAGCTATTTTAATATAAATAGTGGAATGATATTCTACTTTTAACATATATGTATTCCTATATAAATTAGAAGATTGGTAGAATTAGGTACTAGTTATCATTTGCGTTTTGTGAAGTGAAGTTGAAAAAATAAAATTGAATAAAAATGACTGGTCGTGGTAAAGGTGGAAAAGGTTTAAGCAAGGCGGCTCAAACAGACATCGCAAAGTGCTTCGTGATAACATCCAGGGAATCACCAAGCCGTTTGGCCCGTTGTGGTGGTGTTGAACGTATGTCTGGTCTCATATATGAAGAATCTCGTGGTGTTCTTAAAGTATTTTTGAAAAATGTCATTCGTGATCCAGTTACTTATACCGAACATGCCAAAAGAAAAACTGTTACGGCAATGGATGTCGTTTATGCTTTGAAGAGGCAGGGACATACTCTTTATGGTTTTGGCGGCTAAACAAATCTTTCTGCAATTTTGTTACAATTTATAAACAATTTATAAATAATCGGTCAGGTCCACAATTTCATTAAAAAAAGAGTAAAAATGTAAAACATCTCAACAAAAAATATTTTTTTTTCGTTTGAATTTTAATTGGTTTATTTTTTCTGATTTATTTGTCATCATGGTTGAAATATTGAAATTAGCCTCCCTTGAGATTATAAGACTCACAGAAAAGAGACTTTTTATCGTTTCATTACAGATTTTTTTTTCATTTTGGCATGATATTCTACTTTTAACATATATGTATTCCTATAGAAATTAGACTCCCTTTAAAATATGAGACGCACAGAGAAACGACTTTTTATCGTTTCATTATCGATTTTTTTCTTTCATTTCCTATAGAATTTAACCTCCCTTGAAAATATGAGACGCACAGAGAAGCGACTTTTTATCTTTTCATTATCGAAATTTTTTTTGCATTTTGGCATGATATTCTACCTTGAACATAATATGTATATTTATAAAAAGTCACTTCTCAGAGCCATAACCTATTTCTCTAAAAATATTAAATTAAATAAATTGATTTTTATATTCAGATTTTTATTTTATCAATAAAATAAATTATTTACATTTTCTATTAATTTTATAACTTCTATTTTCGACTGAATTAATATATAAAAATTGTATTTTTTATTAAATGTGAAAAATATATATTAAAAAAAAATCTAGGGATCTGGGTGTGCCGACAACACGCGGTGTTCCCAAGCGATCCCCCATCTAAGTACTAACCGCGCCCGACGCTGCTTAATTTCGGTGATCGGACGAGAACCGATGTATTCAGCGTGGTATGGTCGTTAGCGAATGATCATGTAATAGACTTCAACAACATTCATTTTTTTGTCGATGTAATAACACTAAATAATAATAATAAACCAGTTGGGAAGGTTAGATGGGAAATTTTAAATTTAGTGTTATTATGATAGTTGGGATTATCAAAATTGTAGTCGGTCTAAGCCGACTATAAATACCGTACACATATGTGTGGTTACCATTCAAAGTGGTATATAGGTCACCAGGGTATACAAATCCTGAAAATAACTACAAACTTACAATCGCTGAAGAATTTCCATTAATTTGATACCCATATTTACAAATGGATAGGTGTACCGCATTTAGATTTTTTTGGGAACCACAAGTCGTTTCGCGGTCAAACATTATTTCCATGTATTTGAGCATGAAGTCAATATATATTTCACCAAGAAAGTTTACGTAAGCACGTATACAGTAAAACTGTAGATGTAAATTTTAAATGAGTTATTTGAATATAAATGGTCAGATCACAGCTCACAATGGACCGATATGCCTAATTTTTTCGCACATACAGCGTAGGTTTCATTTATCATTTGATTTATATTCATTTATCTAACTCTTCAATTGTTTAAGTAGTAGGGATTTTAACATACAGACAGACGGACGGACAGACGGACATCGCTAAATCGACTCAGGAGGTCATGCTGACCAAGAATATATATACTTTTCCATTTCCATTGGATGTTAAAAACGGCGTACCAAATTGAATATACCCTTTCACACTTAGTGTAGGGTATTTAAAAACTAGAAATAGATCTAATATAATAATAATAATAATAGTTTGGCGCTACAGTCCTTTATAGAACTTCGGCCGAGCTCTCTCACCATTTTGAGCTGTGCGTGTTATATTTGTACTCAAAGTGGTGGGACCTACAGTTTATTGCCGAATCCGAACGGCGGGTGAGAGCTTTTTCATAGGCAATGGTTTTACTCTCGTAGGTTTGCCATTTACTGACGAGAGGTAGCGCGGTATAGAAAAATGTTTCTATGAAAAGATGTTGTTAGCCCCAGTCCAGGCTTGAACCGGGGACCTTTCGGCTCGCAGTCCAACGCACTAACCACTGAGCTACCGCGGCTACTAAGATCTACTAAATAGATCTAACATACATTTAAATTAATTTAATTTTTATTCTCTTTGTAAAATCAAATTGTAGCAAACGAATGGCATATAATTAAAAAATTATTTTTAGCTTCAGTCTTTTTAGCAGCTGTTTCTTTGGAACATTAACAGTTTTCTTAGCTAACGCTGCCATAACTTTCCTTTACAAACTGTTGCAGGCGTTGTTGCCTTTGATTTCACAGATTTTGATTTAACTGCACCAGCCTTTCTGATGGTTTTGGCCTTCGTTTTGTCAACTTTCTTTTTCTCAGCGGTTTTTTGTGGCCACAGATATCTTTACTTTTTCTCATCACCCACCTTCCTTGTTGACGCAGTTGATTTTTCTTAGGTGCAGTTTTGGTTATAGCTATCTTTTTCTTCTCAACGGACTTTGTTTTTGCTTTCGGCTCCTTACTGGCAGCGGCTGAAAGTTTGAAGGAACCTGATGCTCCCTTGCCTTTTGTTTGAATTAATTTACCAGATACAACTGCTGATTTTAAATATTTCTTAATAAATGGTTCCAATTTTTGGGCATCACATTTATTTGTTGCACTGATACATTTCTTAATTGCCAGCAATGATGAACCACCACGTTCTTTTAAATCATTAATTGAAGCGTCAACCATTTGCTGAATTGGTGGATGAGATGGTGCAGTCGCAGGCTTCTTTGCAGTCTTCTTGACGACTTTCTTTTCCAATGCAGCAGCAGTAGCAACAGGCGACGAAACGACTGCGACACGAGTTGATTCAGATATTTTGCTTTAAAATAATTACTTGTACAAATCACTTAATGAAAACTTAAAATACTTTGAATAGAAAATTCACAATTTTCAAGGGAATTTAGACTCACTACAAAAAATGAGACGCGTCGAGAAACGTCTTTTCATATAAAATTACATTCCCATGTATATGTATAATCTGAATATAGTTTTAAACTATTTTAAAGTATTTTTATTTAAATTAGTGTGCAAAAAAAAAAAAAATTCAATGAGCAACGAAACGAAGTATAAAATTTTTAATAAATAATTTAGAAAAATAAAATTTGGCGGATCACGCTCATTTTTGGAAGACATATTTTTCGGTGAATTCTAACAATACATTTTCACTTTTATAACTATATCTTGAATACTTTTCGAGGTATTAGTTCTTAAAGTGTTATATAAAAGTGACTTGTATGAGAGGTGGGTGTATCTGTTGATTTGGCTCATTTTCAAACTGGATTCCTACTTTTGGCTGAAACATATTGTTACGAAAAGAGGTAATTTGCTCCACTGTGCAAGCAATCAACAATAATAAATGAGACGCAAGACAATTCAGCGCACTAAGCAATGTGTTAGAAAGAGACGGAAGATCATTCAGCGCACTATTCAATGTGCGAGAAAGAGATGGAAGATCAGCACATTAAAACACATGAGTGTGAAGGAGATGCCAATAGCATGCGTCATTCACGAAACGAGTAGAAGGTTCTCGAAACAAGTCGAAGCTTGTCGAAACGTGTCGAACTGATGCCTGCAGTATATAAGGCCGCGCATCTGAGGCACTGCACTTCAGTTGTGATTTGATAGTGAACTATTGCATCTCGTGAGCGAACATTATAAAGATAAATTGTAGTAATACAACAGTGTTTATAAGTGATTGTTATTAAGTTGTTATTTAAGTAAATAAAGTTAATTAAAACTAGTTGAAATAATACTAGTTAAAACCAAATATTAGTGTGTTTTTATTTTGTACACAATCCAGAGATTCGAACTCATAGAACAGTTTTCCGTAGACTGAATTATCGTAACATTGGTGTCAGAAGTGGGATTGTGATACAAAACGGTTAAATTAGAACAACTTAAAGTCGACCAGCTAAAGAAGGAGCTGGCGAATCGTGATCTTCCAACTGCTGGTACGAAAGTAGAGCTGCAAAAGCGCCTAATGGACGAATTAGACGCGCAGGGCATTGTTCTTACGATGCACAATTTTGAAGTGGAAGTTGCAGCATCGTCATCGAAAACTCAACAACAACAATTTCAGATAATGGCTCAAGAAAATTCCAGACAGTTTCTAGAAAATTCCAACAAAATGGAACAGAAACTTGTAGAAAATTCCAACAAAATGGAACAGAAACTTCTAGAATATTCCAATCAGCTCAAATAAGACATGAAGCACGAACTTGTAGAAAATTCCAATCAGCTCAAATTAGACTTGAAGCATGAACTTGTAGAAAATTCTAACAAAATAGAACAGAAACTTCAGGAAAATTCTGAACAGCTGCAAGAACATTCTAAGCAGCTTATGGAAGTTTCTAATACACTGCATAGCAAAGTAAATGAACTTGAAACGCATATAAATGATGTTGATGATAAAATTCAAAGATTAGAAAATGGTATAACAAAGAAATCCAGGAAATAAAAAAAGATTTGCACGTGTTGCAGATAAATGGACCTATACAGCATGTTGTTAGTGGTACGAGGCTAAAATCGCCGATTTACGATGGAACCACAGCGTTCAACATTTTCAAGCTGCAATTTGAGACCACGGCTGTAAGAAATCTATGGAATAATGAGGACAGCGTAGCCGCACTTATCGTGGCGCTTAAAGGAGGCACAGCCGAAGTATTGCAGACTGTTCCAGAAAGTGATCGAAACAGTTATTTAGCGGTTATGGCTGCACTGCAGCGAAAATATGGAATGATCACATGAAGAAAATCTACAGAATAGAACTAAAGTGCCGAATGCATAGAAATGGTGAAACATTGCAGACGTATGCAGCAGACGTCGAGAGGCTTGCGCATTTGTCGTATGCAGATTCAACGAGTGATTTCATAGAAAAGTGCAAGATCGAAGCCTTTGTTGACGGCATACGTGATCTGGAAACAAGACGTGCCACAGTGACAATGCCAAAAGTGACATTTACGGAAACTGTAACCACAGCGCTAACACAGGAGACAGCAACTACTTTGTGCCGCCCAGTGCCAAAGGTCCGTAAACTAGATGTGGAGAATGAAGACCTACTTCAGGTAATTTGCCAAGTGTTAAAAAGTGGAGCTAAACCAGATTACACTGCTGCCAACCAAGACACCCAATTTAAAGGTAAATGCTACAACTGTGATACATATGGGCATATGGCACGTGATTGTCGTAAAAAACGCAAGCGCTCAATGAATCTATTTGCAAATGAACCCTGACATGAAGAAACCCAGGATCATGTCCAAAATAACGTAAATTTTAATTAATCTATAAACTAAAACGAGTCAGTTCTGCGGGGCACGATCTGACTCCCATAACCAATTGACCCAGAATCTCCATTTCACAAATTGCTCGAAAGCCAAATAGCTTAACTGTCGAAGGACTCATTGATTGTACAGCGTATATGGTAACATTGGATACGGGAGCTTCACACTCAATAATAAGAAGTAACCTTGTTAAGGATGAAGTAGAGCCGCTTGTAGGAATAAGATTACAAACAGCTACAGGTGAAGAGGCCCCTATCAGAGGAAAGATTACCAAGAAAATAACGATTGGTACTACGACAGTTAAGCATGATTTTATTGTGGCAGAAATAGTAGACGAAATAATACTTGGCATGGACTTCATGATAAAGAACGGTTTCACACTTGATTTAACAAGAAAAATTTTAAATTATGCCAACACGGAGATCCAACTAAATATTGATTGTGACCAGAGCCCGAAAATGAAACAAGTTATTGCTTATAAAAATAGAAAAATACCACCTAATTCAGAAGCAATTGTTTGGGCGAAATTAAATGGAGATTGTGGGATAAGCAAGTTGTGGGTTATTGAAGCAAACGAAGAGCTGTATAAAAGTAACATAGTGGTAGGAAGAACACTAGTTGAGGCGGAGAAAGACAGAATTGTACCTATAACAGTTCTCAATTTGGATAACTCGTCAAAATTAATCAAAAAGGGAACAGTGGTAGGCCTGTGTCAAGAGGCATCAGCGATTATAAATTGTGAGTCAAATACATCAAAGGACTATGTCACACCGCAAGTAAACAAACAATCTACTCATAAGTTTATAAATGAGTGGACGAAGGATTTGGCTGCCAAAGAAAAGAGTCAAGTGCAACAGCTAATTGACAAATATCGGTGTATATTTACTGAAAAGGGCCAAAAGGATGGCAGAACTGCCATTGTAAAACATCGAATAGACACTGGTGATTCTAACCCAATTCGTAAAGCACCAAGAAGGGTACCACTTGCGAAAAGAGACGAATTATCACATTTGGTTGAAGAATGGCGTGGTGGAACCATCTGAGAGTCCATGGAGTTCTCCAGTAGTATTGGTGAAATTGGTAGTACTCAGTTCTGCGTTGATTATCGAAAACTTAATGATGTCACCAAGAAAGATAGTTATCCACTGCCCAGAATCGATGACACCTTGGATACACTATCTAATGCTAAGTGGTTTTCAACGTAGGACTTGCAAAGCGGTTACTGGCAAGTAGAAATCGATAAGAAAGATCGAGAGAAGACCGCATTCAGTACCGAAGATGGACTATGGCAATTTTTGGTAATGCCGTTTGGACTTGCAATGCCACAGCAACATTCGAGCGGTTAATGGAGCACGAATTAAAAGGTTTACACTGGAAAACATGCCTAGTCTACAACTGCGGGTCTACAACTTTGTCCAAAGAAATGATCACTTTTCAAGAAAGAAGTCAAGTATCTGGGTCATCGAGTTACCACGGAAGGAGTGCATACCGATGAGGATAAAATAGTTGCAGTCAATGAGTGGCCCAGACCGCAAAATCTACATGACCTACGAAGTTTCTTGGGGCTATGTACATACTACAGACGATTTGTTCCAAGTTTTGCCTATGTTGCTAGCAGTCTTCACGAATTGACAAGAAAGAACCGCGAATTTCAATAGGGTGATGATCAAGAAAGTGCGTTTTTGAAATTAAAATATCTACTGTGCTCGGCACCAATTCTTGCGTATCCATTTCCCGGTGAGAAATTTATACTTGATACGGATGCAAGTGGATACGGAATAGGCGGAGTTCTCTCTCAAGTGATCAATGGGCAAGAAAAAGTGATCGCATACTACAGTAAAATATTGTCCAAGCCCGAGCGAAACTACTGTGACAGTTTCACTTGAGAACCGATCACGCAGCACTACGATGGTTACTTCAGTTCAAAAATCCGGAAGGCCAAATTGCGCGTTGGATAGAACGATTACAGAGCTACGATTTCTCAATCGATCATCGTAAAGGAGGAAATCATGGAAATGCAGATGGTCTGTCACGGCGTCCTTGTAAACTTGAATGCAGACATTGTTCAAGAGCGGAAGGAAAAGAATACATAATTGATATTCGTTTGCTAAATGTTTTGCCCGATGAAAAATGGACTCCGGAACAAATTCAAATTGATCAAAAGAGTGATCCCGACTTTACAAAAATCATGAAGTTCAAGGAACAGCAAAGAAAACCATCATGGGAAGATATAGCTGCCGACAGTGCTATAACTAAAGCTTACTGGGCACAGTGGCAGAGCTTAAAGCTGCAAGATGGTTGCTTATCGTGTATGGGAAAATGAAGATGGCACATCGGCTCGAAGTTTGATTATTGTTCCCAAGTCAAAAATAAAAGAGATATTAGCGGAATACCATGGTGGATTTAGTGCTGGTCATTTGGGCATTAATAAAACGGTCGAAAAGGTAAAGAAACGTTTTTATTGGATTGGGTGCCAAGAGTCAGTCGCCGATTGGATTCGCAGTTGCCCGCTAAAGGACCAACAGTCAGAAGTCGCGGCAGAATGCATCAATACAACGTGGGAGCACCATTCGATCGTATTGCCATGGATGTCGCCGGGCCTTTTCCAATCAGTGATGCGGGGAATAAGTATGTGCTTGTCGTCATTGACTACTTCAGCAAGTGGCCTGAAGTGTATCCCATGCCGAATCAAGAAGCCACAACAGTTGCGGATGCATTAGTTAACAACTGGGTAAGCCGTTTTGGAGTACCGTTGGAATTGCATTTAGATCAAGGAAGAAATTTTGAGTCTGCTGTATTTAAAGAAGTATGCAAAGTCCTCAACATACACAAAACACGAACAACGCCTTTGCACCCGCAATCAGACGGCATGGTGGAGAGATTCAATCGGACTTTGGAAGAGTATCTCAGAAAAGTGGTTGATAAAAATCAAAAAGATTGGGATACACACATACCACTATTCCTCATGGCTTATCGAATGGCGGTTCATGATACCACAGCAGCTTCACCATCTAAAATTGTTTTTGGAACAGACTTAAGATTACCTGCGGATTTAAAGTTTGGTGCGAGTCTTTCAGCTCGAATTCCTTTACAGAATTATGTTTTCAGAAAAAGTGAAGAAATGAACGAAGTGCATAAGTTTGTTAGACAGCGTACACAATTTGCGAGTGATAAGATGAAGGGCAGATACGACTTGCGCACAAATTCAGAAGGATTTTCAGAAGGACAACTTGTTTTGCTCTATAACCAAAGGAAGAAAGGCTTATCCCCTAAGCTACAAACACACTGGAAAGGACCATACAAGATATAGCAAGAATACTGCAGGCGTTAGACGAAAAATTAAAGTGTTAGAAAGGTTGGCGCCGTACAGAGAGAGAGAGAGGATTAACATTTTTTCGGGACGAACAGATTTAGGTGGAGGGCAGTGTTACGAAAAGAGGTAATTTTCTCCACTGTGCAAGCAGGCTATAGGAAAAATCGCCCAATGAAAAATCGCACAAAAATAAAAATGAAAAATCGCCCAAAAATTGTTCATACAAATTTGGGTGATTTTTTCATATGAAAAATCGCCCAAAAAATTATATGCTGAGTTGAAAGCAGTTGCGGCTATTAAAAAAGATTGCATAGAAAACGCTGGTGCAATCGGCCAAACTAAAGCTATGAGTTGCATTCGTGCAGCATTTAAGCGTGCAAGTTCAAAGTAAGATTCATTATTTCTTTAATTTAATTATTTGTGGTATGATACATCTTAATCCTTTAATAAAGATATCAAGATGCAACAAAAAATTTGAACTACACAAAAATGCAACGTGGTCTACAGTATTTAACCGAAAAAGTATTTGTACGGTCACCATTGACACCACTCGAAGTTGTAGTCATTTAATTTGGAGACTATATGGACAACTTATGGCGTGACAAAACATGATGACGAGCCGTACCATTTCTACAAGGCGTGCATACAAGAAAATGAGTTCTCCTATTGCATTTTTTTTCTGAGCACATAGCTAAGTTGGTGGAGGAATATATGCTGCCGGATCAAAGGAAGTACTTAATAGATGGTACTTTCAAAATAGTACCGCAGGGTTGCTTCAAACAACTTTTAATCATTCATGTTGATTATTTCGATCAAAAGGTAATGAACTACATATATTAATAACTTTATTCCGAAAGGTGTTGCTTGAGGCGTGCGGTCTTATCGCAGAAACGCAAAGAGCCCGTATCAAGAAATGGCATATCGCCCAAAACCGGAAAACAAAAATGTCATATCGCCCAAATGCAATAAAATAAATGTTGCATTTAACAAAAACAATACACAATGAACCAATCCAACCACCGGCTACGCAACGTAAGTTGTTCTGCATGCAGGATCAGTTAAGTGGGCGGCATTTGGCCGCTTCTCAGGGATCACATCATACACCAATCCTACCACCGGCTACGCAACGTTAGTTTTTTTTTTGTTTTTAAGCGGAGTGACGATGTTTAGGCGATATGTCGTTTTTTGATTTTGGCTTTATTCGTTTGGGCGATAAGACCGTACGCCGGCTTTATTACATTTTCACTTTGGGCGTTATGCGTTTGGGCGTTGCTTGATTAAAATATTCGAATCAATATATTTACTTTACAGATATTTCCATTCATGTTTATTTTAATGGATAAACGAACAAAAAAATGTTACGACCATTTATTCAATTATATAGTTTCATGACTGATTTTGAAGTGGCATTACAAAATTCCCTTAAACATATATTTCCAAATTCAAAACACTATGGGTGCTGGTTTCATTTTTGCCAGGCGCAACATTGCCACAAAATATAAACCGCTATCCGAGTTAATCAGAGTGAACAAAAAAGCTTCTATGGTTTACCATAAGATATTGTCACTGCCAGATATTGTTACTTTTTATCGCTTACAAGAAGAGATAACTTCGTTTGATGACAACAACACCTTTGGAGGTTTTATGGAATACTTCGAAAAACATTGGATCAAAAAGGTAACATTTAAAAAAAAATCAAACAATTAAATCCTTAATAACATTTTCCATATCTTACAGATAAAGCCGGACAACTTTTCGGTATTTAAATTGACAACTAGATCAACATCTGCAATAGAGGCCTACAATGGTGTATTGGGACGTCAGATACCCAAACGAGGACATTTTTTTAAATTTATAGCTGTTCTTCGGGAAGAGGAATACACTAAAAGCAGAGCAATGAAACTTTTGATTGAGAGCGGTGGCACGTTTGGTGCGAAAAATGTACGGCGGCAGTACGCAGAAAAGGCGCGTCTAATTTTAGAAGCCAGCGAGGCTTTGGAAGCCGGAACCATTACGGCAATGATGTTCTTAAACAGGATGGTTTTTCCAAAAAACAGTATATGTACTGACTGGGAACCATACGAAGACATTTTTGCAGATGAAACAGAGCAGGATTCTGAAAATGAAGAGGAAGAAAGTCAACCTGAAGAAGAAGAAGGGACCGACGATAACAAAAGTGCAAAATGCATTATTTGTTTAGTTTCACCGACTAATACTGCGTTATTGCCGTGCAAACATTTAAAATTTTGTAATGAATGCGTTTTAAAACTACAAGCCAAATATTTGGCCGATGGTTCAACTGAATTTTATTGTCCATATTGCAGAGCAATAGTAAGCGACACTTTACAACTATGTCTATAAATTTAAAAAAATAAATATTCAACATAAATCGGTAAATCTTTTTATTTTGGGTCAATATTAAATATTTATGTTGTGTAAAATTTTAACATTTTGAATTTTGATACATTTGGGTAAAAAAAAAACGAAAAAATGAGCAAGCAAATGCTCCCACTTAACTCCTAAGTGGGAGCATTTGCTTGCTCAACGTAAGTTGTTCTGCATGCAGTATCAGCTAAGTGGGCGGCCTTTGGCCGCTTCTCACGGATCACATCAATTACCAATCCTACCACCGGCTACGCAACGTTAGTTTTTTTTTTGTTTTAAGCGGTGTGACGATTTTGAGGCGATATGTCGTTTTCAGTTTTTGGGGCATTTTTCATTTTTTTTGGGCAGTTTTTCATTTTTTTTGGGTCTAATTTCGTTTTTGCTTTTTGGGTAATTTTTCATTTTTTTTTTCGGCCAAATTTCATTTGGGCGATTCTTCTTTTTTATTTTTGGGCGATTTTTCATTGGGCCATTTTTCCTAACGCCAATAAATGAGACGCAAGACAATTCAGCGCACTAAGCAATGTGTTAGAAAAAGATGGAAGATCATTCAGCGCACTATGCAATGTGCGAGAAAGAGATGGAAGATCAGCACATTAAAACACATGAGTGCGAAGGAGATGCCAATAGCATGCGTCATTCACGAAACGAGTAGAAGGTTCTCGAAACAAGTCGAAGCTTGACGAAACGTGTCGAACTGATGCCTGCAGTATATATGGCCGCGCATCTGAGGCACTGTACTTCAGTTGTGATTTGATAGTGAACTAGTGCATCTCGTGAGCGAACATTATAAAGATAAATTGTAGTAATACAACAGTGATTATAAGTGATTGTTATTAAGTTGTTATTTAAGTAAATGAAGTTAATTAATACTAGTTGAAATAATACTAGTTAAAACCAAATATTAGTGTGTTTTTATTTTATACACAATCCATAGAACATACACAATCCATATTACAGTTTTCCGTACACTGAATTATCGTAACAACATTTTCACCAAATTTCATCACACATTGACCAGTATTTCTCAAGTTCCCTCATATATGGACAGAAAGACAGACGGACATAGCTATGATCAAATTTAAATCAATTGAGTACATTAAACATATTTAAAAATTGAGTTTGTTTATGGAAATTAACATTCCTTTAAAAAGTGCGCCGAGAAGCGTCGATTAATCATTTTGCTGTAATTACCTATTTTTCAAAAATCAGGCTTTCAATTTTGTATTTTTTAGTATATTTGTATATAAACAAAAAAATACTCAATTTTGAAATCGCTTTTAGTCATTGCTTTTTTGTGGGTCTGAGAAGGACCAAAAAATTAAAGAATGTTTAAAGAATGTTTATTAAAGAATGTTTAAATTAAGGAATGTTTAATCACGTTCGACACGACTGCGACGGGCCAATAAATATATATTTGGGAATAATTGTGACACGTTTAGCATAAATGGCACACAAATTAGTATCTTCAAATACACCAACCAATTACGCTTCCACCATTCCATCACCACTGAACTTTGAAAACGCAGATCGGTTTTAAAATCTTGTGAAATTTCACTCACTAAACGGTACTCATCTGATAGCGACGAATCTCACGCAACGTAACAACCAGGACGATAAGGATGTGGCTTTTTCACAACACCAGTAGCTGGTGCAATTTTACGAGCAGCCTTTTTAGCAAAGTGCCTTGCCACCAGTCGATTTACGAGCAGTTTGCTTGGTACGAGCCATTCATCACTTTTTTTTCACTTTAACACTGAACACTTTAAAATTTTTCATGAAAACAAAAGACAAGTTTTTATTGTTCCAAAAAGTAAATAATACATGAGATCTTAAACTAATGCCCGTAACTTCAACGAGTAGATATCTATTGGTGTTCGTACCGAACAGATATCTCTTACCTATCCGGTGTTTTTACTCCTTAACTATGCGTTGAAGTTACGAAATTTTGCTTACACGATAGATAACTAAGCACCAGTAGATATCTATTCGTTGAAGTTACGGGCATAAGTAACATTAATAGAATTCCTAACATACATATAATTGTATATTTCAATTGTAAATTTACATTCAATTTATTTTCTTATTACATAACATATTTCAATAGTTTATATTTTTGAATATATATTGTTGAACGGTCAAAAAAAGGAGTTACGTTACATTTTTTTTTAACCAATACTTAAAACTAAAACAAAATTATAAATAATACTAGAAACAAAACGAGATCAATAAGAAAAAATATATATAAATAAAAATAAAAAAAATATATAAATAAAAATAAAAAAAATATATAAATAAAAATAAATAAATGTATACATACCTTTATACATTTATATATGCCTTTTTTTCAGTTTTTTTTGGCAAAAGAACTGCTTGGATATTTGGAAAAACACCAGCTTGTGCTTTGATTACACCAGATAACAGCATATTCAATTCTTCGTCATTACTTATAGCTACTTGTAAATGACGTGGAATAATTCTTGTCTTTTTGTTGTCACGTGCAGCATTGCCAGACAATTCAAGAACTTCAGCAGCCAAATACTCCATTACAGCAGCAAGATATACAGGAGCGCCGGTACCGACACGTTCAGCATAATTCCCTTTACGCAGTAAACGATGAGTTCGTCTAACGTGAAATTGAAGACCAGCTCGGTTTGAGCGAGACTTTGGCTTTCCCTTCACTTTACCACCTTTGCCACGACCAGACATTATTCACTTTTGTATACCCTACATCAGGCTTGTCAAACACGTGGCCCGCCAACATTTTTGTGCGGCCCGCGAAGACTTTTTAAATAATATAAGAAAAATATATTTTTAAGAATTGATAAATTTTAAAATATTTTATTTTCAGGCGTTAAAATGATTATTATATTAAATAACGGAGGCATAATCATGATTACCAATTTATTCTTGGTTAAAAACTTATTAATTTATTTAAAAAAATGAATATTTTTATATTTTCCAAAATTTAATCATGAGAAATTGAGACTCGAAGACTCGAGTCTTAATTTATTTTCATAATTTTCATTTTAAATATTATACATGGCGTTGAACAAATGGCATAACAATAATGTTTATCTTTTTTTATCAAGTAATATTGTTTTTTATTCATATAATTTTAAATTTAATGTAAAGTTTTGAATTTCCCTTGGCTATAGTTCCCCGGCATTTATAAAAAATATGTAGGTGCGTCTAACACGAAATGTACGTCTAACAACGAAATGATAAATACATTATTGTTTTTTGTTCGACTATTAAAAATAAAAGGAGAGAAAGATAATTAAAACTTAAAAATCTTAAAAACTAGATCCTATTTAACAAAACCATTTTCGGAATTAGCTCCAGTATCAAATAAAGGCGCAATCAAAATAAAACAAGAATCAAAAATTTGTAGACAAGAGTCTTGCATTGCAAAAACTGGAATTGTATTCATTTTAACATTTTTTTTAGTAAGTAAAACTTTTTGTTTAGATACATTCCACATCAAATCTATCAGAGTTCCAGGCTCACCTTCTCCAGAGATACAGTGGTCCAAAATTTTAAAAAATTAATCAATAATCACTTTTTGTGGTTGTAGAAAAAAACTCTTGACCGTAGAATTCTGCAAACCTCATTTTAAGGATAATAAAATAAACTTTGTTATAACTACAAAATCCGTACCTCTCTAAATAATGGATTGTCCTTGCAATTTAAAAAAGTTGTGCATAAAAAGGAACCCTTTCCAAATTTATATAAATATCAAATTTATATACGATATTTAAAAAAAAAACTTTTTCAATATGTTTGGTAAGAAGTCTGCCTTGTGATTTATGCCTCGAAGTTTTCTCGAACTAACTTGGATACCAAAATTCGATCTCGCTGCTAATTTTTAAAATTTTGTAATTTTAGTAGAGTAAAATTTTATGTTAGGATATTTAAACATTTTCCACATCGCAATGTTTTTGAAATATATCTCTATATATTTGAACTATTTGATGCAATATTAATCCAGAATCGTTTTTTTTATCGTTTCGAAAAAAGAAACGGCGATATGTCGCTTTGAACTATTTTTGTAGTTTTTGTACGATTTGGTCTTCGATATTGGTACAAGAGCTAAATAGATATCGTACGATTTTGCGGACATAAAAAGTTGCAACAATTTTGGATGATTGTTAGATCTGTTTTACAAAATTGTCTGTTGTTTGAAATATACTCCATTGTATATACCCCTGACAAATTTTTTGGCAGGATCAAAGAAATTTGAACATTTTTTCGATATATTTCAAACAGACAAAAATCGCACCATTTTTTTTAGATTTCGCCTGCGGCGCTTTTAACGAGGATAAATGGAAAAACTTATCATCTTAACATTATATTTAATTTTCAAACAGAAGAACCAAATGTAAAAAACGAGCGAATTTTTTTTGTATGGTACACAATTGCGGCCCGCCTCATCTTTTGAGTTGCCAATGCGGCCCGTGATGCCAAATGAGTTTGACATGCCTGCCCTACACCTATGAGGTACATGGTATATTAACTATATATTGTAACTCCCCTTAGGAGGCGTCTCCGGTATCGGAAAATATATATATTATTGATCAGCATCACTACCCGAGTCCGTTTAGCTATGTCCGTCTGTCTGTCCGTCTGTCTATCTTGCAGTCATTCAGAAACACTTGAGAAATACTGATCAGAATGCTATGAAATTTCGTATCCATATGTTTGAGCCAAAAGTAGGAACTGCGTTTGGAAATGAGCCTAATCGGTCAACGGGCACGCCCACCTCCCATACAAGTCACTTTTATATAACTCTTTGAGAACTACTAACTCGAAAAGTATTTAATATATAATTTAAAAGGTATTGTTAGAATTCACCTCAAATATGTAGTCCAAAAATGGGCGTGAGCCGCCAACTTTTTTTTTCATTATTTCTCGGGTTTTCATAGTCGAAATTTTAGCCGTAAATTATTAAAATCAAATCTATATAATATTAACCTTATAAAATATTAAATATAGGCGTGTCCGCTCACTTTTAATTTTCTAATTTTTGTATTAGTTTTTTATACGTTTATATATATTTTTTTATTTATGGGGATATAAGACGTAATTTTCTGATATGTGAATAATATTCTGAGGGTAATTAATAATAATTAAGAACTCTAAAGTTAAGGTATACAATTAAATATCTCACATTAAAGTGTAGGGTATTCCATAGTCGGGCCCGACTGACCATAAATGTCCGTCCCATGAGTCCGAACTTACCCATGTGACCTAAATTTCCCAACTCGTTTTTTACTAAAACACTTCACAGCACTGCACTTTAAACACAAATGATGCCTGTGTCACATAGTCGCTCTGTATTTATAGTTTTTTTTCTACGCATTTCATTGAATGAGGGTTGTTTTTGTAATAACCAATAATGTCTTCTTCTACCTGAAAAACACGTATAGAAAAAAGTACTTAAACACATCGAATTTTGGACTTGAAATAAAATTGTGTTAACAGTGAAGTGTTTTGTGAAAAGAAAGTGAACAGTGATAAAACAAAATGCCACCAATCACTACAGAAAAAGCTGCCAAGAAAGGCGAAGAAGAACATCACCAAGAATGACAAGAAACGTAAGCGCAAAAGGAAGGAAAGCTACGCCATCTACATTTACAAAGTGTTGAAGCAAGTTCATCCAGATACTGGAATTTCTTCAAAGGCTATGAGCATCATGAATAGTTTTGTGAATGATATTTTTGAGCGCATTTCGGCTGAGGCTTCTCGTTTGACACACTACAACAAACGATCAACAATTTATGAGCAGCCTTTGCTGCCAATTGCTTTCGTGATGCCTTGCCATCAGTCGATTTCATGCAATGAAATGAGCATAATTAGTTTTTTCATAGGTTTTCGTTCCATCGTTCACATGTTCTTCATATTTTACTATATTTCTATCCACTCGCAATATTCTGGTAGTTTTAGGTATTAGTTCTCATTTGTGTTTTGAAAAGTGAAGTTGAAAAATAGTGAATAAAAATGATTGGTCGTGGTAAAGGTGGAAGAGGTTTAGGCAAAGGCGGCGCAAATATACATCGAAAAGTGCTTCATACAGGAAATCACAAAGCCAGCTATTCGCCCTTTGGCCCGTCATCGTGGTGTGAAACGTATATCTGGTCTCATATATGAAGAAACCCGTGGTGTTCTCAAAGTGTTTTTGGAAAATGTCATTCGTGATGCAGTCACTTACACCGAACATGCCAAAAGAAAAACTGTCACCCAAATGGATGTCGTTTATGCTTAGAGGAGTCAGGGACGTACTCTTTATAGTTTTAGCAACTAAACAAATATTTCTGCATTTTTTTAACAATTTATAAACAATCTATCCTTTTCAGGACCATAATTTAATAAAAACAGAGTTAAGAATTTAATACATATTATCCAAATATATATTTCACCGTTTGAATTTTAAATTGCTTTATGTTTTTCTATACACATTTGTCATCATGCTATATAATTGAATTTGGCCTCCCTTGGAAATATGAGACGCACAGAGAAGCGACTTTTTTATCGTTTCGTTATCGAAAAATGTATCCTTTTATTATCATTTTCTACATTGAACATATGAATTCATACAGGAAATCACCAAGCCAGCTATTCGCCCTTTGGCCCGTCATCGTGGTGTGAAACGTATATCTGGTCTCATATATGAAGAAACCCGTGGTATTCTCAAAGTGTTTTTGGAAAATGTCATTCGTGATGCAGTCACTTACACCGAACATGCCAAAAGAAAAACTGTCACCCAAATGGATGTCGTTTATGCTTCGAGGAGTCAGGGACGTACTCTTTATAGTTTTAGCAACTAAACAAATATTTCTGCATTTTTTTAACAATTTATAAACAATCTATCCTTTTCAGGACCATAATTTAATAAAAAAAGAGTTGACAATTTAATACATATTATCCAAATATATATTTCATCGTTTGAATTTTAAATTGCTTTATTTTTTTCTATACACATTTGTCATCATGCTATATAATTGAATTTGGCCTCCCTTGGAAGTATGAGACGCACAGAGAAGCGACTTTTTTATCGTTTCGTCATCGAAAAATGTATCTTTTTATTATCATTTTCTACATTGAACATATGAATTCCTATAAAATTTAGCCTCCCTTGAAAATATGAGTCGCATAGAGTAACGACTTTTTATCATTTCGTTATCGAAATTTTTTTCATTTTATTATGATTTTCTTAATAGAACATGTATTCCTATAGAATGTAGCCTCCCTTGAAAATATGAGACGTACAGAGAAGCGACTTTTTTATCGTTTCATTATCGACAAAATTTTCATTTTATTATGATTTTCTACATTGAACATATGAATTCCTATAGAATTTAGACTGCCTTGAAAATATGAGACGCACAGAAAATCGATTTTTTTTTCATTTTGGCATGATATTCTACATTGAACATATGAAATCCTATAGAATTTGACCTCCCTTGAAAATATGAGACGCACAGAGAAGCGATAAAAATATTGTTGTATTATCGAAATTTTTGTATCATTTGAATATGACTTTTTACATTGAACATATATATTTTATTGTTTTGTTATAAATTTATTAAAATTTTTATTTAAATATTATTTCGTAAAAATTTATTAAATTTAAATTACATATCTCTTTATTAATTAATAATTTGTCGTCCTGTAAAATACGGTTTTTTAAATTTTTTTTGTTGTTGTTGAATATGTTGGGCTTCTTTTTAGGATATTTGGCAAAACACCACCTTGTGCTATGGGTATACCAGATAACAGCTTATTCAATTCTTCGTCATTACGTATAGCTAATTTTAAATGACGTGGAATAATTCTTGTCTTCTTGTTGTCACGTGCAGCATTGCCAGCCAATTCAAGAACTTCAGCAGCCAAATACTCCATTACAGCAGCAAGATATGCAGGAGCGCCGGCACCGACACGTTCAGTATAATTGCCTTTACGCAGTAAACGATGAATTCATGGAACGAGAAATTGAAGACCAGCTCGGTTTGAGCGAGACTTTGCCTTTCCCTTCACCACCTTTGCCACGACCAGACATTATTCACTTTTTTTTACTAAAACACTTCACAACACTGCACTTTAAACACAAATGATGCCTGTGACACATAGTCGCTCTTAATTTATAGAGGAAGGAAAGCTACGCCAGCTACATATACAAAGTGTTGAAGCAAGTTCATCCAGATACTGGAAGTTCTTCAAAGGCTACGAGCATCATGAATAATTTTGTGAATGATATTTTTGAGCGCATTGTGGCTGAGGCTTCCAACAAACGCTCAACAATTTACGAGAAGCCTTTGTTGCCAATTGCTTTCTCGATGCCTTGCCACCAGTCGATTTACGATCAGTTTGCTTGGTAAGAGCCATTCTTTACTTTTTTTTTCATTTTAACACTGAACACTTTAAAAATTTGCATGCAATGAAATGAGCTTAATTAGTTTTTTGATTGGTTTTCGTTCCATCATTCACAATTGTTAGTTCTTTACATTTTACTATATTTCTGTCACACTCGCTTTATTAGCTACTTGAATATAAATAGTGGCAGATTGATAGTTTTCGGTATTAATTCTCGTATGTGTTTTGTAAAGTGAAGTTGTTAAAATAAAAGTGAATAAAAATAACTGGTCGTGGTAAAGGTGGAAAAGGTTTATGCAAAGGCGTCGCAAAGAGACATCTCAAAGTGCTTCGCGATAACATCCAGGGAATCACCAAGCCAGCTATTCGCCGTCTGTCGTGGTGGCGTGAAACTTTTATAATGATTTTTAAAAACGAATGAAAATTTTATTTTTTCAAATTGAATATTTTGACAAAGCTAATAACGAAAACTTATTTCTAAAAAAACATAAATGTACAATAGAAAAATTTAAATACTAATTCTTAAATTTAACATCCCCACTAGAATTTGCATTTATCAATCCTATGAGGTTACAGCATATTTATGTTTACTTAAAACTAAACCCTTTGTCATCACGTCCGCCACCATATCTTCCGTGCAGAGATATTCAATCAGCAACTTCCGTTCGTTGACTAAGTCTCGCACAAAATGGTGTCGTATATCGATGTGATTGGAACGACCGTGGTACATACCATTCTGCGACAAGTTGACTGCGCTCTTGTTTTCACAATATAGTACCATCCTAAATTGTGTAGATATATTGAGCAGCTCCCTGAACAAGGCTGTCAGCCACAGAGCCTATTGCGATGCGGATGCCAGAGCCATGTACTCTGCTTCTGTTGTAGACAGGGCCACAGTCGGATGCTTTTTTGATCCCCACGAAATGGAGCCGCCTTGGTGCTTGAAAACAAATCCAGTTACCGATTTCGCTTGCCCAGACTGCATCTGAATAGCCTTCCAGTGTTCCTTTGTCATCACGACAAAACTCGATTTTTGTACATTTCCTGTAGCGCAGAACGTGCTTCACAGCAGGCCAGTGCGATTTTTCGTGGTTGTTGTTGTACTTGGACAACATCTCCACTGCAAAACATAAGTCTAGCCGACTTACTTGCGCTGCGTACATTGCTGCCGATGGCTTCCTGATATGGAACTGTCTTCATATATTCTCGCTCTTCTTCGGACGATGAACACAGCTCATTCGACAGTTTTGGATTAATGTCAATAGGCGTCGTAACCGGCTTGCAGTCATCCATCTGAAATCGCTTCATAACGTCCATGATGTAGCGTTCTTGATCGATCCATATCTTGCCATTAACACGATCTCGCGTAATCTGCATACCAAGAATAAACTTTGCTTCGCCCAAGTCTTTCATGTTGCTTAAGGTTGTCTTTCATGCTGCTTAAGGTTGTCCTAAATGTGCTTCTTATATGCAACATTGTTTGTGAATATAAGAATATCATCCACATATATTGCCACGTACCAGTGTAGGGCATTATTGAATAAATGTTTATTCAAATAAATGATAACAAATACTTTTGTTATTTGTATTTTTTATTTTTCGTTCAAATATCAAATTTTTGTCTTTCATCTTTTTATTTGACGAGACAAATAAATTATTTGTTATTTAAATAAATTTATTTGAAATGTAAAATGAAGCAATAAATAAAAACAAAATTTTAAAATTATGTTCCAAATGATCGTCATGAGAGTTTGTACCATCATTGTTGGAGTTGGAGACCAACAATAATAATAATAGTTGACGCTCGGTTCAGAGCTTTTCATGGGCAGTGTTTATTCTCAGTGGTTTGCCATTGTCTGCCGAGAGGTAGAGCGGTATAAAAAATTTTTATGAAAAATTGTTAGTCCCAGCCATTATCGTTGCAAATATCTCTAAAAAGTGCGTGATTTTTAATTAACATTTCAAAAAATCTTTGAAAACAAAATCATTTGTATTTTTATTTGAATTTTCAAATAACGAATAAAAAGATAACAAATAAATTTAATTTATTTGTTATTTGAAATCAAAATAAATCAAAAATTATTTGTCACTCAAAATATCAAATAAATGAAAGTTATTTGATATATTTTTATTTTTTATTTGAAATAATTTTTGCCCTACACTGACGTACGTCATTTCATTCTGCTTTACTTTGTAGTAGATGCACGGGTCTGTCTTTGATTGACTCAAGCCAATGGTCTTCAGTTTCTTGTCCAGCTTTTGGTTTCAAACTCTGCTCGCTTGCTTCAGTCCGTATAATGATTTTTTTAGCATAAAAACTTTTCGGCTCTGCACGGTAAATCCCTCTGGATGCTTCATGAAGATTTCCTCATCTTTGAGTTGCAAAATTCTGTGCCGTTGTCGCTGCGCAAAGCTTTAATGCGCTTTCCAGACTGGTTTTCCGCCACATTTTTAAACTCGACGAATTTTTCATATACTTCATCCTTACAGACGTCAGTGTGAACCAGCTTTAAGATTTTAGTTGCGCGCGTTCCAGTTTGATTGAAAGGCTGTCGTGTGAT
Organism: Dryomyza anilis; assembly: GCA_951804985.1. Taxonomy (NCBI): domain Eukaryota; kingdom Metazoa; phylum Arthropoda; class Insecta; order Diptera; family Dryomyzidae; genus Dryomyza; species Dryomyza anilis. The sequence continues at coordinate 19,825,015 of OX638136.1, read as the reverse complement.
CTTCTCTTTAACACACGTTACGCATTTTGCCTTCTCAACACCGATGCTGATGCCACTAACCGCACAATCGCCATCTTCTTGAAAACGTCGTTGCTCGCATGTCCAACTCGTTTGTGCCATAATTTGGAGTCCTCAAGCGAAACAATTCGTTGACGTGGTCAGCTGTTGCAATAACACCACCGTCAGTGTTGGTAACTTTGCAACCATCATTTTAAAACAGAACTGTATGACCTTTGCTGACAATTTTCGACACCGACAACAAATTAGTACATAAGTCTGGCACATGCAGGACATCTCGGAATTCGATATCACATGCTTCGGCTTTATCAGTATCAAGAACAATATCAATATTTCCGACACCTTCAACATGCAGACTTGTTTTGTTGGCGATCATAACCTCCTGTTTGTTTGGAATTATCTTGCTCGTAAACTTGTTTTTGTCGGAGCACATATACGACGATGCTCTAGAGTCCAATTACCACTCCGATTTCTTGATTAGCGGAGCTGCAAACGATTCCAGCATCGCTTGACCTTGCCTCTTCTTAATTGAAGATTTTTTCTCTGGACAATTGGATGCGTAGTGTCCGAATCCTTGACAGTAGTAGCACTTCGGGCCTTTATTATTTTTCTGGCTGTTTTTAAACTTTTTATGTCCAGAAAATACAGCTTCGTCCTCTGTTGTCACACATTTGACGTCTTGCAGCAGTCTCATTTTTATTGCGTCGCCTGTAATCGACATTCCAGAGCTCTGTATACCTATGATCATGGGCTTGTACTCGTCCGGCAGCCCTGCAAGCATCATAGAAAATGCATCGTCGACATTGAGGCCAACACCACGGATCTCGTGTGCGTTTTTGAGCACCTCGTTAACGTAATCTTCAACGCTGATAAATTCGCTTAGTAGCACAAAACTTCTAGATCAATCCAACTCTACGTACCTGACCTGAATCTTGATAACTTTCGGCAAACGTCTCCCAAATTTCCTTCGCAGTTTTGCAGTCGCGAATATGCGCGTAGTTGTTTTTTTCGACCAAAAGAATCAACTCGGATTTCGCCTCCACCAGTTTCTCAGTTTGTTTCATTTGAAAAAATGCATCAACCGCAAATTTCCAATCCTGTAAATTCTCACTTCCGCGGAGCTTCTCAATCTGGTGCTGCGAAGGTGCCATCACGATTCTAAATTTAAAACTCACTAGTTACTTTTTTACACAAAGAGAAAGGCCCATAACATTTTATAATGAGTTTTAAAAACGAATGAAAATTTTATTTTCTAAAATTGAATATTTTGACAAAGCTAATAACGAAAACTTATTTCTAAAAAAACATAAATGTACAGTAGAAAAACATAAATACTAATTCTCAAATGTAACAGATCACGTATCTTAAAGTTTTTTTTGGAAAATGTCATTCGTGATGTAGTCACTTACACCGAACATGCCAAAAGAAAAACTGTCACCGCAATGGATGCCGTTTATGCTTTCAAGTGGCAGTGACCTAATATATATGGTTTTGGCGACTAAACGAATATCTCTGCATTTTTTTTTAACAATTTATAAACAATCTGTCCTTTTCAGGACCATAATTAAGTAAAAAAATACATATTTTCAAAATATATATTTCTTCGTTTGAATTTTAAATTGCTTTATTGTGTTCAATATATAAATATATATATATATATATATATATATATATATATATATATATATATATATATATATATATATATATATATATATATATATATATATATATATATGTTTTTAAGCAATATAGTTGAATTTAGACTCATCGAAAATGTTTTCATTTAAATTTGATTTTCTACATTCCTATAGAATTTAGCCTTCCTTGAAAATATGAGACGCACAGAGAAGCGAATTTTATTTTTCATTTTGGCATGATTTTCTACGTAGAACATATGAATTCTTATAGAATTTAGCCTACCTAGAAAATATGAGACGCACACAGATGTTAGTATTTAGAATTTTTGATCCAATCAGTACAACAAAATTAGATTGATAATCAACAGGTCATTTCATGAAAAAAGAGTTAGAATTAAAAATTTTAAAATTAAGAATAATGCAAACATTTTACTTATAATTTAACATATTGAAAGAGATGTTAGATGTTTGGTTACTTAAAAATAATAGATTGAAGATGTTAATAGATTACTGGTCCGAAAAATGTATTAATATGTAATGCCTAAAGCTACATGTTCTGTTTATATTTTTAATATTAAGTGGTGATGAATTCCAGAGTCGTTTAACTGCATTAATGATTGAAGATAGTTAGCGATTGAAGATAGTTAAATTTGGGCAACATAAAGTTGATGGTTCTATTTGAAACGCTGAGACGTAGCTTATCATAAAGGTATGATGGAGTTTTGGAATATAACAACTTGTGCAGAAATATGCAGTTTTTGGCATCCAGATAGTTTGTAATGCTACAACCTGAAATGCCCTTACTTACATCTTTGACATGTGAAAAACGTCTCAAGGCAAAACATATCGCATCACATTATTAAAAGCAACATTTAATTTATTACTATATACAAGCCCGGAATAAGTAATTATAGGCATTATTAGTCGTTTTTTAGTATATACTGGAGTAAATTCGGCAGAAACGCGTAGACACCGTAGTGTATAGTAAACTTTTTTATAACATGATTCACGAGGTCAATACAAGAAAATTTGGAATTTATATGGAAACCTAAATTTTTTACCTTGTCAACTAATTGCAAATTATTTTATTTAAGTAAATAGGAGGGATTATTCGAACGTCAAGTTTCATCTTAGAAATATGTAAAATGTAGGACTTTTTAGCAATGAGACATAGATTGTTGTCAGTAGCCCAATTAGAAATATCAGCTAAATCTCCATTCAATCTGTAGCATAAATCATCAACTAATCCTATGCGGTGTGAAAAATATAGTTGAACGTCATCAGCATAAGCATGAATTGAAAAATCATTGCACACAGTGAAAATGTCATTAATAGATAAACTAAACAGTAAAAGCCCAAGAATTGAACCTTGTGGTACACCAGTTGTAAGGCATTTGTAATCGGACATACATTTTTAGTCTTCACCTTTTGCATTCTTAAATCGATATAGTTAACTATTAAACTAGCTGCATTTCTGCGTTGGATTTTATTTTCATTATAGACCTCAAAACATCATACTCATCCACACTGGTAAATGAAATTTGAGGAAAATTATCAAGATAATATTATCGTTTAATTATCGAAATTTTTGTATCATTTGAATATGACTATTAAATTGAACGTATATATTCACATACATATTAGCCTCTCTCGAAAATATGAGACACACAGAGAAGTGACTATTTTATCGTTTTTATTATCGATTTTTTAAAACTTTTATTTAAATATGATTTTGTAAAAAAATATTAAATTTAAATAATATATCTCTTTATTTATTAATACACTGTTCTACAAGAATTTTCCACAGAAATGAAACTTATCATTTCTTGTAGATTTCGGTCTCCTGATTCTTGCTGCGTTCTCAGAATTTCCCCTATACGTCGAGGCATTTTTGGTACTTTATATCGCAAGTTATCGCACGATTTCAACATACAGCAGATGCAAACGTTATCACAAAATAAAATATGAACCTTTCCCTCTGGATAATTGGCAAAAAAAATCTGGGTCCAGATATTAGTTTTTGCAAAAAATCAAAAAGAAATTTGTGTCGGAAGAGTAATTTATCACAATTATCTAAGCTCTCTTGAAAAACATTCAAATATAAGTTGGCAATGTGTTTGCCGTCAAAATTTCAAAAAAATGTTTTAAACTTTATCTTACTGAAATTTTTCGGAACATTTTTTGAATTTTGTTTATGAAATATTTGATCAAAATGGAAGGAATTGAACGCAGAGATATACAATTTCATACATATTTAATGAAGTGATGCTATATGCTATATGCATGGGGAAAATTTCACTGCGTAATCTCTTGGTGTTTATTTGATTCGGCAGGCTTTAATAGGTTAAAAAAATCATATATACATCCGTCATCCGTAAACGAATGCTTCAGAGCGACTGAACTGAAATTATTGAAAATTTGACATGAATTCATGCAACGGGAAATTGAAGACCAGCTCGGTTTGAGCGAAACTTTGCCTTTCCCTTCACCACCTTTGCCACGACCAGACATTATTCACTTTTTTACTAAAACACTTCACAGCACTGCACTTTAAACACAAATGATGCCTGTGCCACATAGTCGCTCTTAATTTATAGAGGAAGGAAAGCTACGCCATCTACATTTACAAAGTGTTGAAGCAAGTTCATCCAGATACTGGAAGTTCATCAAAGGCTACGAGCATCATGAATGATTTTGTGAATGATATTTTTGAGCGCATTGTGGCTGAGGATTCAAACAAACGCTCAACAATTTACGAGAAGCCTTTGTTGCCAAGTGCTTTCCCGGTGCCTTGCCACCAGTCGATTTACGATTAGTTTGTTTGGTACGAGCCATTCTTTACTTTTTTTTTAATTTAACACTGAACACTTTAAAAATTTGCATGCAATGAAATGAGCTTAATTAGTTTTTTGATTGGTTTTCGTTCCATCATTCACAATTGTTAGTTCTTTACATTTTACTATATTTCTGTCACACTCGCTTTATTAGCTACTTGAATATAAATAGTGGCAGATTGGTAGTTTTCGGTATTAATTCTCGTTTGTGTTTTGTGAAGTGAAGTTGTTAAAATAAAAGTGAATAAAAATGACTGGTAAAGGTGGAAAAGGTTTAGGCAAAGGCATCGCAAAGAGACATCTCAAAGTGCTTCGCGATAACATCCAGGGAATCACCAAGACAGCTATTCGCCGTTTGGTCCGTCGTGGTGGCGTGAAACTTTTATAATGAGTTTTAAAAACGAATGAAAATTTTATTTTTTTAAATTGAATTGAATATTTTGACAAAGCTAATAACGAAAACTTATTTCTAAAAAACATAAATGTACAACAGAAAAATTTAAATACTAATTCTTAAATTTAACATCCCCACTAGAATTTGCATTTATCAATCCTAGGAGGTTATAGCATATTTATGTTTACTTAAAACTAAACGCTCTTTCTGTTGTCGACAGGGCCACAGTCGGATGCTTTTTTGATCCCCACGAAATGGAGCCGCCTTGGTGCTTGAAAACAAATCCAGTTACCGATTTCGCTTGCCCAGTCTGCATCTGAATAGCCTTCCAGTGTTCCTTTGTCATCACGACAAAACTCGATTTTCGCGATTTTCGTACCTTTCATGTAGCGCAGAACGCACTTCACAGCATGCCAGTGCGATTTTCCGGGGTTGTTATTATACTTGGACAACATCCCCACTGCAAAACATAAGTCTGGCCGACTTACTTGCTCTACGTACATTAAGCTGCCGGTGGCTTCCTGATATGGAACTGTCTTCATATATTCTCGCTCTTCTTCGGACGATGAACACAGCTCATTCGACAGTTTTGGATTAATGTCAATAGGCGTCGTAACCGGCTTGCAGTCATCCATCTGAAATCACTTCAGGACGTCCATGATATAGCGTTCTTGATCGATCCATATCTTGCCATTAACACGATCTCGCGTAATCTGCATACCAAGAATAAACTTTGCTTCGCCCAAGTCTTTCATCTTAAAATGCTGCTTAAGGTTGTCCTAAATGTGCTTCTTATATGCAACATTGTTTGTGAATATAAGAATATCATACACATCCATCATTTCATTCTCCTTTATTTTGTAGTAGATGCACGGGTCTGCGTTTGATTGACTCAAGGCAATGTTCTTCAGTCCGTATAATGATTTTTTCAGCATACAAACTATTCGTCTCTGCGAGGTAAATCCATCTGGATGCTTCATGAAGATCTCCTCATCTAGCTCACTTTGTAACCAGTTGGGAAGGTTAAATCACATTTTTTTTTATTTGGTGTTATTATGATAGTTAAGATTATCAAAGTTATAGTCGGTCTAAGCCGACTATAAATACCCTACACATATGTGTGAATACCATTCAAGGTGGTATATAGGTCACCAGGGTATTCGAATCCTGAATCCTGAACAAATGGGTAAGTGTAACGAATTTCGATTTTTTTTAACCACAAGACGTTTCGTGGGAAAACATTTTTTCATTTATTTGAGCATAATGTCAATATATATTTGTCCAAAAAGTTTACCTAACCCCGTATACAGTATAATTGATTCGTAGATTTAAATTTTAGATGAGGTATTTGAACATAAGTGGTCGGTTCTCATGTCACAATAGACTTGTTCAGACAGCTTAGATATATAAGTATTCTAAATCTAAAGTTTCATTGCTCTAGCTTTTCAACTTTTTCTGTAATCGTGATTTCAACAGACAGAAGGACAGACGGACAGACAGACGGACATCGTTAAATCGAGTCAGGAGGTCATGCTGATCAAGAATATTAATACTTTTCCATACCGGAGATGCTTTTTTCAGGGTGTTACAAACGGCGTACCAAACTGAATATACCCTTTCACCCTTAAGGTAGGGTATAAAAAAGCGGTCACCACGTCCATTTGATCGATGTCGAGATCAAAACGGACAGCCAAGCTTAGCAGTAAGCGAATTGATGCATACCTTACTACTGGCGAAAAGTCTCATGATAGTCGATGCTATACCGCCATACCGCTGCGAATAGCCTTTAATTACTAACCTCGCCTTGTAGCGCAAGCTTCTTCTGGCGTTATGTCCTTCAGACCTGTGCACGGCGTTCGGTTTGGTAAGCAGATGTGTAAACCGCCTCTGCCTAATTTTTTTCTCCAATCCTGCGTCAATCAAAACAGCGCGCCGTTTCGATGATCGTCCAATTCATACGTTCGGCCATACCATTTTGTTCAACCGTGTATGAATCTGTTGTCTGGTGCTGAATACCGGAACTTCTCACATTTTTTTTTACCTTTGAGTTGCAAAATTCTGTGCCGTTGTCGCTGCGCAAAGCTTTAATGCGCTTTCCAGACTGGTTTTCCGCCACATTTTTAAACTCGACGAATTTTTCATATACTTCATCCTTACTTTTCAAAAAGTAAACAAATACTTTTCGAGTGAAGTCATCGATGATGTATCTGAAACCGGCAATTGACCTTTCCTTCATCGGCCCACAGACGTCAGTGTGAACTAGCTCTAAGTTTTAGTTGCACGCGTTCCAGTTTGATTGAATGGCTGTCGTGTGATCTTCGCTTTAACACACGTTATGCATTTTGCCTCCTCAACACCGCTGCCGATGCCACTAACCGCACAACTCACCATCTTCTTGAAAACGTCGTTGCTCGCATGTCCAACTCGTTTGTGCCGCAATTTCAAGCCAGACATTTCGTTGACGTGTGATGAGAGTTAGCATTATGACAGTCACTCATATCGTGGCAATTCATTGATATTTTCCTAGTGGGTATTTGCTGTTGCTAAATATTATTTACTATCTTTTAAAATAAATGCAGTCTTTTTCTTGTTAAAACAAAAGGTGAATGATGTTGGTTTGATGACAGACTTTTTTGTCGTTGCCAAAATAAGCGTCGACCAATTATTTAGTCAGCAATTGTAACTGTAAACCCAATTCGCAGCAGAGTCAAGTTGCTAGTTTGAGGAAAATAAGCACGTGGTGCAATTTGTTTGTAAACAAAGATGACTTCAATTCAATGACTTTGAGATGGCCTAAATTCAATGTCATCGCGGGTTTCTGATTATGCAAAAGTTGCATTCACGGTCAGCGTTAAGAACTCGAGTTGCGGATCGAACATGAGATCTTTACGGAACTTGTGAATGGTTAAAATGATGCTTCTGGGCAAAAGCAGTAAAACACACTGTGATTGGCAAAATTATGTTTCTGGGCACTGGGATAGTAGCATTGAAACTTAGTTTAAGTATTAGTATATAAGCTTTAGTTATTTAGTTTTTAAGTGAGTTGTTATTAGATTAAGAAGTTAGTTCATAAGTTGAACAGTAAACAGAAATAAAAGGGATAAACTGGAAATGAAGTAAGTGTTGTTATTTATTAGATGTCTTATTTTAGGTGATGAAATAGGGACATTTCATCACAATAGGGACATTTAGAATTTTTGATCCAATCAGTACAACAAAATTAGATTGATAATCAACAGGTCATTTCATGAAAAAAGAGTTAGAATTAAAAATTTTAAAATTAAGAATAATGCAAACATTTTACTTATAATTTAACATATTGAAAGAGATGTTAGATGTTTGGTTACTTAAAAATAATAGATTGAAGATGTTAATAGATTACTGGTCCGAAAAATGTATTAATATGTAATGCCTAAAGCTACATGTTCTGTTTATATTTTTAATATTAAGTGGTGATGAATTCCAGAGTCGTTTAACTGCATTAATGATTGAAGATAGTTAGCGATTGAAGATAGTTAAATTTGGGCAACATAAAGTTGATGGTTCTATTTGAAACGCTGAGACGTAGCTTATCATAAAGGTATGATGGAGTTTTGGAATATAACAACTTGTGCAGAAATATGCAGTTTTTGGCATCCAGATAGTTTGTAATGCTACAACCTGAAATGCCCTTACTTACATCTTTGACATGTGAAAAACGTCTCAAGGCAAAACATATCGCATCACATTATTAAAAGCAACATTTAATTTATTACTATATACAAGCCCGGAATAAGTAATTATAGGCATTATTAGTCGTTTTTTAGTATATACTGGAGTAAATTCGGCAGAAACGCGTAGACACCGTAGTGTATAGTAAACTTTTTTATAACATGATTCACGAGGTCAATACAAGAAAATTTGGAATTTATATGGAAACCTAAATTTTTTACCTTGTCAACTAATTGCAAATTATTTTATTTAAGTAAATAGGAGGGATTATTCGAACGTCAAGTTTCATCTTAGAAATATGTAAAATGTAGGACTTTTTAGCAATGAGACATAGATTGTTGTCAGTAGCCCAATTAGAAATATCAGCTAAATCTCCATTCAATCTGTAGCATAAATCATCAACTAATCCTATGCGGTGTGAAAAATATAGTTGAACGTCATCAGCATAAGCATGAATTGAAAAATCATTGCACACAGTGAAAATGTCATTAATAGATAAACTAAACAGTAAAAGCCCAAGAATTGAACCTTGTGGTACACCAGTTGTAAGGCATTTGTAATCGGACATACATTTTTAGTCTTCACCTTTTGCATTCTTAAATCGATATAGTTAACTATTAAACTAGCTGCATTTCTGCGTTGGATTTTATTTTCATTATAGACCTCAAAACATCATACTCATCCACACTGGTAAATGAAATTTGAGGAAAATTATCAAGATAATATTATCGTTTAATTATCGAAATTTTTGTATCATTTGAATATGACTATTAAATTGAACGTATATATTCACATACATATTAGCCTCTCTCGAAAATATGAGACACACAGAGAAGTGACTATTTTATCGTTTTTATTATCGATTTTTTAAAACTTTTATTTAAATATGATTTTGTAAAAAAATATTAAATTTAAATAATATATCTCTTTATTTATTAATACACTGTTCTACAAGAATTTTCCACAGAAATGAAACTTATCATTTCTTGTAGATTTCGGTCTCCTGATTCTTGCTGCGTTCTCAGAATTTCCCCTATACGTCGAGGCATTTTTGGTACTTTATATCGCAAGTTATCGCACGATTTCAACATACAGCAGATGCAAACGTTATCACAAAATAAAATATGAACCTTTCCCTCTGGATAATTGGCAAAAAAAATCTGGGTCCAGATATTAGTTTTTGCAAAAAATCAAAAAGAAATTTGTGTCGGAAGAGTAATTTATCACAATTATCTAAGCTCTCTTGAAAAACATTCAAATATAAGTTGGCAATGTGTTTGCCGTCAAAATTTCAAAAAAATGTTTTAAACTTTATCTTACTGAAATTTTTCGGAACATTTTTTGAATATTGTTTATGAAATATTTGATCAAAATGGAAGGAATTGAACGCAGAGATATACAATTTCATACATATTTAATGAAGTGATGCTATATGCTATATGCATGGGGAAAATTTCACTGCGTAATCTCTTGGTGTTTATTTGATTCGGCAGGCTTTAATAGGTTAAAAAAATCATATATACATCCGTCGTAAACGAATGCTTCAGAGCGACTGAACTGAAATTATTGAAAATTTGACATGAATTCATGCAACGGGAAATTGAAGACCAGCTCGGTTTGAGCGAAACTTTGCCTTTCCCTTCACCACCTTTGCCACGACCAGACATTATTCACTTTTTTACTAAAACACTTCACAGCACTGCACTTTAAACACAAATGATGCCTGTGCCACATAGTCGCTCTTAATTTATAGAGGAAGGAAAGCTACGCCATCTACATTTACAAAGTGTTGAAGCAAGTTCATCCAGATACTGGAAGTTCATCAAAGGCTACGAGCATCATGAATGATTTTGTGAATGATATTTTTGAGCGCATTGTGGCTGAGGATTCAAACAAACGCTCAACAATTTACGAGAAGCCTTTGTTGCCAAGTGCTTTCCCGGTGCCTTGCCACCAGTCGATTTACGATTAGTTTGTTTGGTACGAGCCATTCTTTACTTTTTTTTTAATTTAACACTGAACACTTTAAAAATTTGCATGCAATGAAATGAGCTTAATTAGTTTTTTGATTGGTTTTCGTTCCATCATTCACAATTGTTAGTTCTTTACATTTTACTATATTTCTGTCACACTCGCTTTATTAGCTACTTGAATATAAATAGTGGCAGATTGGTAGTTTTCGGTATTAATTCTCGTTTGTGTTTTGTGAAGTGAAGTTGTTAAAATAAAAGTGAATAAAAATGACTGGTAAAGGTGGAAAAGGTTTAGGCAAAGGCATCGCAAAGAGACATCTCAAAGTGCTTCGCGATAACATCCAGGGAATCACCAAGACAGCTATTCGCCGTTTGGTCCGTCGTGGTGGCGTGAAACTTTTATAATGAGTTTTAAAAACGAATGAAAATTTTATTTTTTTAAATTGAATTGAATATTTTGACAAAGCTAATAACGAAAACTTATTTCTAAAAAACATAAATGTACAACAGAAAAATTTAAATACTAATTCTTAAATTTAACATCCCCACTAGAATTTGCATTTATCAATCCTAGGAGGTTATAGCATATTTATGTTTACTTAAAACTAAACGCTCTTTCTGTTGTCGACAGGGCCACAGTCGGATGCTTTTTTGATCCCCACGAAATGGAGCCGCCTTGGTGCTTGAAAACAAATCCAGTTACCGATTTCGCTTGCCCAGTCTGCATCTGAATAGCCTTCCAGTGTTCCTTTGTCATCACGACAAAACTCGATTTTCGCGATTTTCGTACCTTTCATGTAGCGCAGAACGCACTTCACAGCATGCCAGTGCGATTTTCCGGGGTTGTTATTATACTTGGACAACATCCCCACTGCAAAACATAAGTCTGGCCGACTTACTTGCTCTACGTACATTAAGCTGCCGGTGGCTTCCTGATATGGAACTGTCTTCATATATTCTCGCTCTTCTTCGGACGATGAACACAGCTCATTCGACAGTTTTGGATTAATGTCAATAGGCGTCGTAACCGGCTTGCAGTCATCCATCTGAAATCACTTCAGGACGTCCATGATATAGCGTTCTTGATCGATCCATATCTTGCCATTAACACGATCTCGCGTAATCTGCATACCAAGAATAAACTTTGCTTCGCCCAAGTCTTTCATCTTAAAATGCTGCTTAAGGTTGTCCTAAATGTGCTTCTTATATGCAACATTGTTTGTGAATATAAGAATATCATACACATCCATCATTTCATTCTCCTTTATTTTGTAGTAGATGCACGGGTCTGCGTTTGATTGACTCAAGGCAATGTTCTTCAGTCCGTATAATGATTTTTTCAGCATACAAACTATTCGTCTCTGCGAGGTAAATCCATCTGGATGCTTCATGAAGATCTCCTCATCTAGCTCACTTTGTAACCAGTTGGGAAGGTTAAATCACATTTTTTTTTATTTGGTGTTATTATGATAGTTAAGATTATCAAAGTTATAGTCGGTCTAAGCCGACTATAAATACCCTACACATATGTGTGAATACCATTCAAGGTGGTATATAGGTCACCAGGGTATTCGAATCCTGAATCCTGAACAAATGGGTAAGTGTAACGAATTTCGATTTTTTTTAACCACAAGACGTTTCGTGGGAAAACATTTTTTCATTTATTTGAGCATAATGTCAATATATATTTGTCCAAAAAGTTTACCTAACCCCGTATACAGTATAATTGATTCGTAGATTTAAATTTTAGATGAGGTATTTGAACATAAGTGGTCGGTTCTCATGTCACAATAGACTTGTTCAGACAGCTTAGATATATAAGTATTCTAAATCTAAAGTTTCATTGCTCTAGCTTTTCAACTTTTTCTGTAATCGTGATTTCAACAGACAGAAGGACAGACGGACAGACAGACGGACATCGTTAAATCGAGTCAGGAGGTCATGCTGATCAAGAATATTAATACTTTTCCATACCGGAGATGCTTTTTTCAGGGTGTTACAAACGGCGTACCAAACTGAATATACCCTTTCACCCTTAAGGTAGGGTATAAAAAAGCGGTCACCACGTCCATTTGATCGATGTCGAGATCAAAACGGACAGCCAAGCTTAGCAGTAAGCGAATTGATGCATACCTTACTACTGGCGAAAAGTCTCATGATAGTCGATGCCATACCGCCATACCGCTGCGAATAGCCTTTAATTACTAACCTCGCCTTGTAGCGCAAGCTTCTTCTGGCGTTATGTCCTTCAGACCTGTGCACGGCGTTCGGTTTGGTAAGCAGATGTGTAAACCGCCTCTGCCTAATTTTTTTCTCCAATCCTGCGTCAATCAAAACAGCGCGCCGTTTCGATGATCGTCCAATTCATACGTTCGGCCATACCATTTTGTTCAACCGTGTATGAATCTGTTGTCTGGTGCTGAATACCGGAACTTCTCACATTTTTTTTTACCTTTGAGTTGCAAAATTCTGTGCCGTTGTCGCTGCGCAAAGCTTTAATGCGCTTTCCAGACTGGTTTTCCGCCACATTTTTAAACTCGACGAATTTTTCATATACTTCATTCTTACTTTTCAAAAAGTAAACAAATACTTTTCGAGTGAAGTCATCGATGATGTATCTGAAACCGGCAATTGACCTTTCCTTCATCGGCCCACAGACGTCAGTGTGAACTAGCTCTAAGTTTTAGTTGCACGCGTTCCAGTTTGATTGAATGGCTGTCGTGTGATCTTCGCTTTAACACACGTTATGCATTTTGCCTCCTCAACACCGCTGCCGATGCCACTAACCGCACAACTCACCATCTTCTTGAAAACGTCGTTGCTCGCATGTCCAACTCGTTTGTGCCGCAATTTCAAGCGAGACATTTCGTTGACGTGTGATGAGAGTTAGCATTATGACAGTCACTCATATCGTGGCAATTCATTGATATTTTCCTAGTGGGTATTTGCTGTTGCTAAATATTATTTACTATCTTTTAAAATAAATGCAGTCTTTTTCTTGTTAAAACAAAAGGTGAATGATGTTGGTTTGATGACAGACTTTTTTGTCGTTGCCAAAATAAGCGTCGACCAATTATTTAGTCAGCAATTGTAACTGTAAACCCAATTCGCAGCAGAGTCAAGTTGCTAGTTTGAGGAAAATAAGCACGTGGTGCAATTTGTTTGTAAACAAAGATGACTTCAATTCAATGACTTTGAGATGGCCTAAATTCAATGTCATCGCGGGTTTCTGATTATGCAAAAGTTGCATTCACGGTCAGCGTTAAGAACTCGAGTTGCGGATCGAACATGAGATCTTTACGGAACTTGTGAATGGTTAAAATGATGCTTCTGGGCAAAAGCAGTAAAACACACTGTGATTGGCAAAATTATGTTTCTGGGCACTGGGATAGTAGCATTGAAACTTAGTTTAAGTATTAGTATATAAGCTTTAGTTATTTAGTTTTTAAGTGAGTTGTTATTAGATTAAGAAGTTAGTTCATAAGTTGAACAGTAAACAGAAATAAAAGGGATAAACTGGAAATGAAGTAAGTGTTGTTATTTATTAGATGTCTTATTTTAGGTGATGAAATAGGGACATTTAACATTGGCACAGCTGTTTTAGAAACCAAAAACAAACGCTGGAAGATAGAAACAATTTTAGATATGTTTTTAGAATAAATAGTCAATAATTTCAATAAAATCTAATTTTGTCCTAACTGGTATTTTTAATGGAAGCTCTACAAAGAAAATTAAAGAAAACAAAACATGAAACAACAAAATTAAATGGATAAATTGGACGAAATAAAATATATCGTATTAAAGTGAGGTTTGAGGAAAATAATGAAAACATGGTGTAAACAAAAAATAAATAAGGAAAATCTGTCGAGAAAAATCTGAAGTTAAATAGAAATTTACTAGTGATACCAGTAATATTGAGAAAGATAATTTTCTAGATTTTAAAATGAGTATCCAACATATTGCAAAGACCGTGAACCGTTTGTTTCCGATGTTCTCAAGCACTGATTCCAATGATCTGCCCTATGAAGTATGTAGATTCAGACAAGGATGTGATTTAGCGGTAAAGGGTTTTTAGGGAACTGAGTTACAAGAATTTATATCATGTGTTAAGTTAAGAATGTATGGAGACGCATTTGAACTAGTTAACGGAATTCAATTTAGCGGATTAGATTATTTATATACTCTAATAAAGCGAACATATCTTAAAACTATAACATTAGACTCAGTGATAAATGATATAAATCATGCCTAGCAAAGATCCACGGGAGAAATTAGACATTTTGCAAGACGCCTAAATGTCCTGAAAACAAAGGCGGTGGAATAAAAGGAAAATATAACGGCACAGGGGACGAGGCAATGTTAATGGAACTGGACAAATCCATACAAAATACTTTTAAAGTGGGTCTTAAAGACAGCACACTGAAAATACACATGCTAAATAATAAGTCAAACTCACTAGATTCACTGATAGAGGAAGCAGTAAAAACGTTGGAGATAATACAATGTGGGCGTGTAATAGAAACAACACAGGATGCCCCAGAGGTACACTATAACAGGGCCTCACAAATAACATGCAAAAAAATTGTTATTGGAAACAATAGTGGATCATTTGGGCACGAAATAC
The DNA here is from genome assembly GCA_951804985.1 of Dryomyza anilis. Lineage (NCBI taxonomy): Eukaryota > Metazoa > Arthropoda > Insecta > Diptera > Dryomyzidae > Dryomyza > Dryomyza anilis. Next base: position 19,809,821 of record OX638136.1, on the reverse strand, counting down.
TCGCAAACGAAAGGGATAAAGTTGTTCCAACATGTTCATTTTGCGGGAATGACGGACATACGAGGGACGAATGTATCAGTCGGAAAAACATGCCTTACTGTCAAGAATGTGGCAATTACGGCCACGAAACGAGCCTTAGATGTGCAAGTAATGAACCGGAACCGGAGCAAAACTATACGCGTAGACAACAAACAATAAAATACGATTGCAATGATGGCTACGAGAATAATACGCAAGCCAATCATAGGAATAATAATGTTCGAAGATATAATAACAACAATAATTGTGAATATCATATTGAAAATAGAAATAATAATTATAATAAGTATCGGAATAATAATCGTAATTATAATAATAACAATGAAAATAATTACAATAACAATAACAACAATAATAATGGAAATAGAAATAGTAATTATCGGAATAATATTCGTACTAATAATAATGGGAATAGTAGTAATAATAGTAAGGATTTAAATAAATGCGAATGGTGTGCAAGAATTGGGCATACGTTAGAAAACTGTTTTGCGAAGAGAGATTTTGAGTCTACCCGCAACCAGGGAAACTGTTAGGGGCCCAGAATAGGCCAATAATCTGGGAACCCAAGACAAATTGCGAAATCAGGCCAAAGAAGATAGGAATTTTGAATCATACGCCATGCGCGGCAGTGGATACGTTCGCTATCAATGGTAGGATAATTTTATTTCACTAATTTTATTAACGTTAAACTTTTTCGGCATTAACAACAAAAAATAATTTTTATGATTGCATCATAAATAGGATATGTACAGAAGAAAATAAGAAGAAATTAAAAGATCTGATTACTTCAGGAATTGATAGTATAAATAAAAGTATTAGTAAATATATTGAAAATATTAAGTAGTTAAAATTAAGTTTATATACAAAATCAAAGAAAAATCGCATTATTTATAGTAGACATGGAGCCAGGAGTTTATATCGGAGAAACCATATCAAGTGTGAGAAAAAATAGTGTTTACGTTTCAGTGTTAAACTCAACAGAAAAAGATAAAACATTGAATAAGAACATACAGCTCAAATTTTCAAATTATAATAAATTTATGGAAAAATTGAACATAAACATACGACACAGAATATGTAAACTATTTGACTCATTAAAATTGGATCCAAATGCAAATCATAATGAAAATAGAACTAAAAATTATAATAACAATAATAATAATTATAATAACAATAATAATAATAATTATTATAATAATAATAATATTGATAATTATCGGAATAATAATCGTAATTATAATAATAACAATGAAAATAATTACAATAGCAATAATAATAATAATGGAAATAGTAATTATCGGAATAATATTCATACTAATAATAATAATGCAAATAGTAGTAATAATAATAATAATAATCGGGATTTAAATAAATGTAAATGGTGTGCAAGAATTGGGCATACATTAGAAAACTGTTTTGCGAAGAGAGATTTTTGAGTCTACCCGCAACCAGGGAAACTGTTAGGGGCCCAGAATAGGCCAATAATCTGGGAACCCAAGACAAATTGCGAAATCAGGCCAAAGAAGATAGGAATTGTGAATCAGACGCCGTGCGCGGCAGTGGATACGTTCGCTATTAATGGTAGGAAAATGGTAGATAATTTTATTTCACTAATTGTATTAACGTTGAACGTTTTCGGCATAGTAGCATTAACAGCAAAAAATAATTTTTATGATTGCATAATAAATAGGATATGTATAGAAGAAAATAAGAAGAAATTAAATGATTTGATTACTTCAGGAATGGATAGCATAAATAAAAATATGAGTAAATATATTGAAAATATTAAGGAATTAAAATTAAGTTTATATACAAAATCAAAGAAAAATCGCATTGTTTATAGTAGACATGGGGAATTCAGACATAAATCACAATTAAATGATGTCTTTATAGAAATTCCTTGTAAGGAATCAAAAAATGGGAAACTAATATTACTAGTAGATTCTGGTGCAGACTCTAGCTTGGTAAAGTGGAGTGCATTAGATAATAAACTAGAGAGAAATTTAAAAGACACAAAAGATCTGAGCGGAGCATTTGGGGGACATGTGACCACCGCAATATCAATTGAAATTCAACATATGGAACATAGAAGGCTCAGTCTGACGTTACATACAATAATGCAGGATCAGGGAGTTCCGGCAGACGGTATACTTGGACGAGATAATCTATGGAACCACGCAATCATCAATGCAGTGGAAAAGGGATTAACCTTTATAGACAAAAACATGTAGAAATTGCAAAAATTGTAACACTACCACTCAGATCACTAGATGAAATAAACAAAATATTATACAGTGAAGAAATAAAAATAACAGCAAGATCTAAAGGTATCGCCAGATTACCACTACGCCCCGTAGTAATAATTCAAAAACAGGAAATATCGCCAGGAGTCTATATCGGAGAAACCATATCAAATGTGAGAAAAAATAGTGTTTACGTTTCAGTTTTAAACTCAACAGAAAAAGATATAATATTGAATAAGAACATACAGCTCAAATTTTCAAATTATAATAAATTTATGGAACCAGTGAGTGACACAATGAATAGCGTACAAAGCATAAACATTCGACACAGAATATGCAAACTATTGGACTCATTAAAATTGGATGCAAATGTTGAAGAGAAGGCATCCATAGAAAAAATATGTGCGTCATACCATGATGTATTTTTGTTAGAGGGGTTGAGCTATCGTATACACCTATTTTAAAACATGAAATCCGCACAATAGACGGCCAAATTCCGATAAACCGAAAACAATATAAATTACCACATATTCACAGAGAAGAAATCAACAAACAGGTGCAGAAGTAATTAGACGACGATATTATATCACCACTATTCGCCTTGGAATTCACCACTATTGTTGGTGAAAGAGTGGCAAGGACGGACAGAAAAAATGGAGACTTGTAATAGATTTCAGAAAATTGAACGACGCTACAATTAAACAAGTATTTCCAATACCTCGTATTGATGAAATTTTGGATCAATTAGGTCACAGTAGGTATTTTTCAACATTAGATCTTGCAAGTGGTTATCACCAAGTGCTAGTGGACGAACGCCACAGAGAAAAACCAGCGTACAGCACGGGCTTGGGACATTTTGAATTTAATAGGATGCCATTTGGATTGACCGGAGCACCCGCTACGTTTCAAAGAATAATGAACCATATTTTAACAGGATTGTAGGGACTTGATTGTTTCGTATATCTGGACGATATAGTGGTGTATGGAAAAAACATAATGGAGCACGAAATTAGACTAGAAAAGTTAGAAAAATTGAGGGAAAATAATTTGAAATTAAATACGGAAAATGCAATTTTTTAAGGCGTGAAGTAGTATATTTAGGGCACAAATTCACGGAGTCAATGCCAGATCCCGATAAAATAGAATGTGTCAAAAATATTCCAGTACCCAGGACCAAGAAACAGGTACAAGCCTTCTTAGGTTTAGTAAATTTTTACAGAAAATTCGTTAAGAATATGGCAAAGTTAACTCTACCGATTAATAAACTGTTGCGGAAGGATGCCAGTTTTGAATGGGTAGACAAGTGCCAGGATTCATTTATAAAACTTAAGGAAGAAATTATTTCACCTAATGTTCTAGCATACCCAGAATTTTCAAAACCCTTTGTATTGACAACAGATGCAAGTGGAGAAGCTATAGGAGCAGTGCTGTCACAGGGCGAGCCAGGTTCTGATCGACCAAACGCATTTGCAAGTAGAGCTCTGAATGACGCAGAAACAAGGTATTAATTATGGAGCGGCAAAAACATTTTATGTAAGGATTCGATGTACTCTTCGAAAAGAGTCGACATCTGTAAGACTTTATGCCAATCTTAAGCTATTAATTAAATAGTTTGAAAAAAAAAACAGCAGCAAATTCTTTTTAAGCATTTCACTAAATACGACGAATACTAGTCTGCAACTTGATCAATTGCATACGTGAATTACGAATCGTATTTGGTGATCTCGAGCGAAAACTTAAGATGATCATTTAAGTTTCGTTAGAGATTGCGATAGAATAAAAAAATAAAAATTACATATATGTCAAATGAGCTTTTTTTAAAATAAACAGCTTCAAAATAAGCTAAACTTCACAAGGTTTAAACAAAAAAGAGGAAGATGTTTTACTTGTAGTATATGTTATTCAGATAAAATATATAATGTTACAATTATGAATAAATAAATATTTTTTTTCTCTTCTGGAAAAACAACAAAACCAATATACGTATTTATTATGCTGATTAGTTTAATAGATATTAAAATATAAAAGTATAAACTTAAATAAATATGTTATATGACACATGTATTTTGTACATACCACAACTTATATTGTGAACTATTAACACAAACTATAATATAATGTCATACTTCGTAATATAAGAGAATGTTAAATTTTAAGAAAAATGTGTGTATTTTTTTTCTTAACACATATATGTTTTGTATATACTACAGCATATTTTATAAACATTTAAAGTACAATATTATATAAAATAATATATGAATGATAATTTTGATAGAGAAATAGCGATGTTATTATATGAATATAATTATGTTTTATATACACTTAAATATGTGAGTGATTGTAATGATGAATACACGAAAATGATTAGATCTAAGTTAAAATAATTATAGCAACGAAATCTCATTGAATATTAAAAAACTTGTGACAGTAATTAAATAGTGCTCATTGTGAGGTAGATTCAATTCACAGACCGACAGCGTTGGAGCAGCATTCACTAATGTTCGATCGGAAAACAGATATAGGGATCTACAGGGCGGAGTGAACAGTAATCACGAAATTTGTAGTAACTGACTCAAGCGAACTATTGTAGTTAACAGATGACTTCGTGTCAAGGGCACTGGGTTCATGCACAAGAAACGAAACGGTTGCGGAAAACCTACGATACGAGTCAAATATACGTTAAACTACGTAACACATATGATAGAGCATCAAGTAACGGTGATGGCCAGTAATTACGACAGGTTGTCCAGAACGTTGCAAGCTACTATTAAAGAGATAGAGGGGTTGCGTGTTGGAATGAACGCTACACTAGAGGAACTCACCAGAATGAAAACACAATCACATAAGGAGATGGCATCAATTGAATTCGCTATCATAGTGTTGAAATAAAGAAGATTGTGAACACAAACCTGAAAAGCTCCAGAAACAGCAGACCAGTTAGCTAAAATTAATCTGAGCATAGCATGTTGCATCCGGTCGTTTTGGGCCAAGCGTTGCTGAGCAAATTAACAGTGGAACTGAAGATGATGTACGAATCAGAGTGGTTCTTAAAGAACATATTGAATTTACACATCGAAGCTAAGGCGACATCGCAATGTAGTGTAGGAAGCAAGTTAGACGGAGTCAGGAGCAGTCGGGACCCCGAGAAGTATCCTACTCAGGGGCTCCTGAATCTGTGAGATCGACGACAGCTTCACTAACAAATAAGAAAGTGCGAACAGCAGTCCGAAGGAAAGAAGACAAGCACAAAAACGCATATCTGGAACTTGAAGAACCAGTATCGCTACCATATATGAAGATAGATTAACCTTGCCAATAGTGGTGAAAGTTATGTTTACAGCAGAACCCGCCATTATACCAACGGAGACCGACCACGATATCTTGACAACAACAGCTGCAATACATAGACAAGGTGATTGCGGAGCAGAAGTATGCGGTTATGTATGTATTAAGTATCGGTAGTATGTTTGTATTGTACAGTAGTGTAAGGTATTGGTATGAGATGTTAGTATAAGATTGTTGTCAGTCGAAAAAAAAAATTTTTTGTTAGGAGGTAGGAATGTTGAGAGTCAGCATTATGACAGTCATTCATATCGTGGCAGTTCATTGATATTTTCCTAGTGGGTATTTGCTGTTGCTAAATATTAATTACTATCTTTTAAAATAATATTAAATGCAGTATTTTTGTTGTTAAAACAAAAAGTGAATGATGTTGTTTTGATGACAGACTTTTTTGACGTTGACAAAATAAGCGTCGACAATTTATTTAGTCAGTACTTGTAACTATAAACCCAATTCGCAGCAGAGTCAAGTTGCTAGCTTGAAGAAAATAAGCACGTGGTACAATTTGTTTGCAAACAAAGATGACTTCAATTCAATGACTTTGCGATGGCCTAAATTCAATGTCATCTTGATAAATTTTGGCAAACGTCCCCCAAATTTCCTTCGCAGTTTTGCAGTCGCGAATATGCGCGTAGTTGTTCTTTTCGACCAAAAGAATCAACTCGGATTTCGCCTCCACCAGTTTCTCAGTTTGTTTCATTTGAAAAAATGCTTCAACCGCAAATTTCCAATCCTGTAAATTCTTCCGCGGAGCTTCTCAGTCTGGTGCTGCGAAGGTGCCATCACGATTCTAAATTTAAAACTCACTAGTTACTTTTTTACGCAAAGAGAAATGCCCGTAACCTTTTATAATGAGTTTGAAAAACGAATGAAAATTTTATTTTTTCAAATTGATTATTTTGACAAAACTTATTTCTAAAAAAACATAAATGTACAGTAGAAAAACATAAATACTAATTTTTTAATGTAACAGATCACGTATCTTAAAGTTTTTTTTGCAAAATGTCATTCGTGATGCAGTCACTTACGCCGAACATGCCAAAAGTCAAACTGTCACCGCAATGAATGTCGTTTATGCTTTGAAGTGGAAGTGACCTAATATCTATGGTATTGGCGACTAAACGAATATTTCTGCATTTTTTTTAACAATTTATAAACAATCGGTCCTTTTCAGGACCATAATTAAGTAAAAAAATACATATTTTCAAAATATATATTTCTTCGTTTGAATTTTAAATTGCTTTATTGTTTTCTATATATATATATTTGTTTTCATGCAATATAGTTGAATTTAGACTAATCGAAAATGATTTCATTTATAGAATTTAGCCTTCCTTGAAAATATGAGACGCACAGAGAAGCGAATTTTATTTTTCATTTTGGCATGATTTTTTCGTAGAACATAGGAATTCTTATAGAATTTAGCCTCCCTAGAAAATATGAGACGCACAGAGATGTTAGTATTTATTATTTTTAGTATTTATTTTTGATGCAATTAGTACAACAAAATTACATTGATAATCAACAGGTCAGTTTATAAAAAAAGAATTAGAATTAAAAAATTTTAAAATTAAGAATAATGCAAACATTTTACTTATAATTTAACATATTGAAAGAGAAGTTAGATGATTGGTTACTTAAAAATAATAGATTGAAGATGTTAATAGATTACTGGTCCGAAAAATGTATTAATATGTAATGCCTAAAGCTACATGTTCTGTTTATATTTTTAATATTAAGTGGTGATGAATTCCAGAGTGTCTAACTGCATTAATGAAAAAAAATCTTTCCGATTAAAGATAGTTAAATTTGGGCAACATAAAGTTGATGGTTCTATTTGAAACGCTGAGACGTAGCTTATCATAAAGGTATGATGGAGTTTTGGAATATAACAACTTGTGCAGAAATATGCAGTTTTTGGCATCCAGATAGTTTGTAATGCTACAACCTGAAATGCCCTTACTTACATCTTTGACATGTGAAAAACGTCTCAAGGCGAAAACACTCATTTTTTATTTTCGTGACGCATATGAATTGTGAAAATTAAATAAAAAAAATGCCCGTATGTATCGCTTCAGCATACCATACATATTTAATAATTTTTGTATTCCAAAAGATATTGGAATTGCGATCATTTTAATATTTTGCAAACGATTAAAAAATCTCACTTTTTCTTTCAAAAACATTTTTTTTCACTCGTTCTCGAAAAGCAATAGAAAGGTATTAATTTGATTGAAAATTAATGCACTATTAAGAAGCACTCGACAATTGCTTTTATGTTCAAAATTTGCAACATTTCCAAAAATTTAATATCTACCCCATGTCCCATTTTTCCCCAGGTTCCCCTACTCTTTTCCTCTGTGAACATATTTTTCTGGCTTGGCTACATTTTTCACTGATAAAAGGGTTTTTATATTCATTGCAATATTTTTTCAACACACCTGCTTTGAAGAATGTCTGAAATATGCAAAGTAACCTATTTTTGTATAGTAAACTGATTGAAATACAAAAAAAAAAAATCTTTTTTCACAGGTATGTATAAAAATATAAATATATATTTTTTGTTTCACACAAAGTTATTTATTTCAGTAACATATTTTTTTGATTATTTTCAAGACAATGATTACTCTCGGAGTCTGTCCAGGGTTAACGCAGTATAAATGTGCATTGAGGTAAACATATTGTGTTCCACAAACATATAAGTTGTTTGCCGCTAAATATGTATTTTCTTCCCTGCCTGTGGAAAAACACATAATATTTAAAGATGTGACATTCCCAGCCCTAATATGAACGTGTGTTACGATGTCATTATAAAAATGTCATAGAAATATATAGTTCTCGTGAAGTAACAAATCCTAAACTATACAAAAATTCTATATATTACGTTTTTTTGAAAACTGTCATTGATTAAAGTTTGCCAAATAAAACTAGTAGTAATGGAAAAATGTTGTATTACCCTAACAGTAATATAAAAAACTGGTTACTTCTTGTCATTCATAAATTTCCACTGGATCGAAGATCCTACCAAGCTTGAAGAACATTTGAAAGTCACACAGTTATTCAAAAATGTTGAAATATGTATAGTATGCAGTAGCGATCCATAAGGGACAATTTTAAGATCTCCAGGACTTCAAAATGAACCATCGTGTATTAAGAATGTAACATAGTTAATTTGTGCAGTGAAATTTAAATAACATAGTGAAAATTAAGGGCAAAATATATAACTTTTAAATAAATTTTAAAATGACAATAAATTGTTTTATTTTCAATATTTTTTTCTTGACATTCTCAACATTTTGTATGCCAACTATCTATCTAGATGAGCTTACCTGTATATACTTCAACCATGTATTACTACAACTCGACAAAACAATATTATAAATATAAATTTAATTTAATAAATTGTTAGGAGGTAGGAATGTTGAGAGTCAGCATTATGACAGTCATTCATATCGTGGCAGTTCATTGATATTTTCCTAGTGGGTATTTGCTGTTGCTAAATATTAATTACTATCTTTTAAAATAATATTAAATGCAGTATTTTTGTTGTTAAAACAAAAAGTGAATGATGTTGGTTTGATGACAGACTTTTTTGACGTTGCCAAAATAAGCGTCGACAATTTATTTAGTCAGTACTTGTAACTATAAACCCAATTCGCAGCAGAGTCAAGTTGCTAGCTTGAAGAAAATAAGCACGTGGTGCAATTTGTTTGCAAACAAAGATGACTTCAATTCAATGACTTTGCGATGGCCTAAATTCAATGTCATCTTGATAAATTTTGGCAAACGTCCCCCAAATTTCCTTCGCAGTTTTGCAGTCGCGAATATGCGCGTAGTTGTTCTTTTCGACCAAAAGAATCAACTCGGATTTCGCCTCCTCCAGTTTCTCAGTTTGTTTCATTTGAAAAAATGCTTCAACCGCAAATTTCCAATCCTGTAAATTCTTCCGCGGAGCTTCTCAGTCTGGTGCTGCGAAGGTGCCATCACGATTCTAAATTTAAAACTCACTAGTTACTTTTTTACGCAAAGAGAAATGCCCGTATCCTTTTATAATGAGTTTGAAAAACGAATGAAAATTTTATTTTTTCAAATTGATTATTTTGACAAAACTTATTTCTAAAAAAACATAAATGTACAGTAGAAAAACATAAATACTAATTTTTTAATGTAACAGATCACGTATCTTAAAGTTTTTTTTCAAAATGTCATTCGTGATGCAGTCACTTACGCCGAACATGCCAAAAGTCAAACTGTCACCGCAATGAATGTCGTTTATGCTTTGAAGTGGAAGTGACCTAATATCTATGGTATTGGCGACTAAACGAATATTTCTGCATTTTTTTTAACAATTTATAAACAATCGGTCCTTTTCAGGACCATAATTAAGTAAAAAAATACATATTTTCAAAATATATATTTCTTCGTTTGAATTTTAAATTGCTTTATTGTTTTCTATATATATATATTTGTTTTCATGCAATATAGTTGAATTTAGACTAATCGAAAATGATTTCATTTATAGAATTTAGCCTTCCTTGAAAATATGAGACGCACAGAGAATCGAATTTTATTTTTCATTTTGACATGATTTTTTCGTAGAACATAGGAATTCTTATAGAATTTAGCCTCCCTAGAAAATATGAGACGCACAGAGATGTTAGTATTTATTATTTTTAGTATTTATTTTTGATGCAATTAGTACAACAAAATTACATTGATAATCAACAGGTCAGTTTATAAAAAAAGAATTAGAATTAAAAAATTTTAAAATTAAGAATAATGCAAACATTTTACTTATAATTTAACATATTGAAAGAGAAGTTAGATGATTGGTTACTTAAAAATAATAGATTGAAGATGTTAATAGATTACTGGTCCGAAAAATGTATTAATATGTAATGCCTAAAGCTACATGATCTGTTTATATTTTTAATATTAAGTGGTGATGAATTCCAGAGTGTCTAACTGCATTAATGAAAAAAAATCTTTCCGATTAAAGATAGTTAAATTTGGGCAACATAAAGTTGATGGTTCTATTTGAAACGCTGAGACGTAGCTTATCATAAAGGTATGATGGAGTTTTGGAATATAACAACTTGTGCAGAAATATGCAGTTTTTGGCATCCAGATAGTTTGTAATGCTACAACCTGAAATGCCCTTACTTACATCTTTGACATGTGAAAAACGTCTCAAGGCGAAAACACACATTTTTTATTTTCGTGACGCATATGAATTGTGAAAATTAAATAAAAAAAATGCCCGTATGTATCGCTTCAGCATACCATACATATTTAAAAATTTTTGTATTCCAAAAGATATTGGAATTGCGATCATTTTAATATTTTGCAAACGATTAAAAAATCTCACTTTTTCTTTCAAAAACATTTTTTTTCACTCGTTCTCGAAAAGCAATAGAAAGGTATTAATTTGATTGAAAATTAATGCACTATTAAGAAGCACTCGACAATTGCTTTTATGTTCAAAATTTGCAACATTTCCAAAAATTTAATATCTACCCCATGTCCCATTTTTCCCCAGGTTCCCCTACTCTTTTCCTCTGTGAACATATTTTTCTGGCTTGGCTACATTTTTCACTGATAAAAGGGTTTTTATATTCATTGCAATATTTTTTCAACACACCTGCTTTGAAGAATGTCTGAAATATGCAAAGTAACCTATTTTTGTATAGTAAACTGATTGAAATACAAAAAAAAAAATCTTTTTTCACAGGTATGTATAAAAATATAAATATATATTTTTTGTTTCACACAAAGTTATTTATTTCAGTAACATATTTTTTTGATTATTTTCAAGACAATGATTACTCTCGGAGTCTGTCCAGGGTTAACGCAGTATAAATGTGCATTGAGGTAAACATATTGTGTTCCACAAACATATAAGTTGTTTGCCGCTAAATATGTATTTTCTTCCCTGCCTGTGGAAAAACACATAATATTTAAAGATGTGACATTCCCAGTCCTAATATGAACGTGTGTTACGATGTCATTAAAAAAATGTCATAGAAATATATAGTTCTCGTGAAGTAACAAATCCTAAACTATACAAAAATTCTATATATTACGTTTTTTTGAAAACTGTCATTGATTAAAGTTTGCCAAATAAAACTAGTAGTAATGGAAAAATGTTGTATTACCCTAACAGTAATATAAAAAACTGGTTACTTCTTGTCATTCATAAATTTCCACTGGATCGAAGATCCTACCAAGCTTGAAGAACATTTGTAAGTCACACAGTTATTCAAAAATGTTGAAATATGTATAGTATGCAGTAGCGATCCATAAGGGATTTTTTTTCTATAATTTTCACAATTAATATGCGTCACGAAAATAGACCCAAATCTGCCGTTCATTAAAATAAAATATTCAATATATATTACTACCATGGTTAAAGTATATAGAGGTTAAGTCATCCCTAAAATTCAGGCGCCATTTACTTTTTTTTGAAAACTGTTTGAAAGTTTCAACATTTGTTTACGAAAAAATTAAAACAGAACATTAATGCTTTGTTTATAATTTCTCAAAATTAACAAAAACTCAAAATTTTAACATCAATAAAACACAACATTTAAAACAATTTTAAGATCTCCAGGACTTCAAAATGAACCATCGTGTATTAAGAATGTAACATAGTTAATTTGTGCAGTGAAATTTAAATAAAATAGTGAAAATTAAGGGCAAAATATATAACTTTTAAATAAATTTTAAAATGACAATAAATTGTTTTATTTTCAATATTTTTTTCTTGACATTCTCAACATTTTGTATGCCAACTATCTATCTAGATGAGCTTACCTGTATATACTTCAACCATGTATTACTACAACTCGACAAAACAATATTATAAATATAAATTTAATTTAATAAATTGTTAGGAGGTAGGAATGTTGAGAGTCAGCATTATGACAGTCATTCATATCGTAGCAGTTCATTGATATTTTCCTAGTGGGTATTTACTGTTGCTAAATATTAATTACTATCTTTTAAAATAATATTAAATGCAGTATTTTTGTTGTTAAAACAAAAAGTGAATGATGTTGGTTTGATGACAGACTTTTTTGACGTTGCCAAAATAAGCGTCGACAATTTATTTAGTCAGTACTTGTAACTATAAACCCAATTCGCAGCAGAGTCAAGTTGCTAGCTTGAAGAAAATAAGCACGTGGTGCAATTTGTTTGCAAACAAAGATGACTTCAATTCAATGACTTTGCGATGGCCTAAATTCAATGTCATCTTGATAAATTTTGGCAAACGTCCCCCAAATTTCCTTCGCAGTTTTGCAGTCGCGAATATGCGCGTATTTGTTCTTTTCGACCAAAAGAATCAACTCGGATTTCGCCTCCACCAGTTTCTCAGTTTGTTTCATTTGAAAAAATGCATCAACCGCAAATTTCCAATCCTGTAAATTCTCACTTCCGCGGAGCTTCTCAATCTGGTGCTGCGAAGGTTCCATCACGATTCTAAATTTAAAACTCACTAGTTACTTTTTTACGCAAAGAGAAATGCCCATTTCCTTTTATAATGAGTTTGAAAAACGAATGAAAATTTTATTTTTTCAAATTGATTATTTTGACAAAACTTATATCTAAAAAAACATAAATGTACAGTAGAAAAACATAAATACTAATTTTTTAATGTAACAGATCACGTATCTTAAAGTTTTTTTTGCAAAATGTCATTCGTGATGCAGTCACTTACGCCGAACATGCCAAAAGTCAAACTGTCACCGCAATGAATGTCGTTTATGCTTTGAAGTGGAAGTGACCTAATATCTATGGTATTGGCGACTAAACGAATATTTCTGCATTTTTTTTAACAATTTATAAACAATCGGTCCTTTTCAGGACCATAATTAAGTAAAAAAATACATATTTTCAAAATATATATTTCTTCGTTTGAATTTTAAATTGCTTTATTGTTTTCTATATATATATATTTGTTTTCATGCAATATAGTTGAATTTAGACTAATCGAAAATGATTTCATTTATAGAATTTAGCCTTCCTTGAAAATATGAGACGCACAGAGAAGCGAATTTTATTTTTCATTTTGGCATGATTTTTTCGTAGAACATAGGAATTCTTATAGAATTTAGCCTCCCTAGAAAATATGAGACGCACAGAGATGTTAGTATTTATTATTTTTAGTATTTATTTTTGATGCAATTAGTACAACAAAATTACATTGATAATCAACAGGTCAGTTTATAAAAAAAGAATTAGAATTAAAAAAAATTAAAATTAAGAATAATGCAAACATTTTACTTATAATTTAACATATTGAAAGAGAAGTTAGATGATTGGTTACTTAAAAATAATAGATTGAAGATGTTAATAGATTACTGGTCCGAAAAATGTATTAATATGTAATGCCTAAAGCTACATGTTCTGTTTATATTTTTAATATTAAGTGGTGATGAATTCCAGAGTGTCTAACTGCATTAATGAAAAATAGTCTTTGCGATTAAAGATAGTTAAATTTGGGCAACATAAAGTTGATGGTTCTATTTGAAACGCTGAGACGTAGCTTATCATAAAGGTATGATGGAGTTTTGGAATATAACAAGGGTTTTTGTATTCATTGCAATATTTTTTCAACACACCTGCTTTGAAGAATGTCTGAAATATGCAAAGTAACCTATTTTTGTATAGTAAACTGATTGAAATACAAAAAAAAAAAATCTTTTTTCACAGGTATGTATAAAAATATAAATATATATTTTTTGTTTCACACAAAGTTATTTATTTCAGTAACATATTTTTTTGATTATTTTCAAGACAATGATTACTCTCGGAGTCTGTCCAGGGTTAACGAAGTATAAATGTGCATTGAGGTAAACATATTGTGTTCCACAAACATATAAGTTGTTTGCCGCTAAATATGTATTTTCTTCCCTGTCTGTGGAAAAACACATAATATTTAAAGATGTGACATTCCCAGCCCTAATATGAACGTGTGTTACGATGTCATTAAAAAAATGTCATAGAAATATATAGTTCTCGTGAAGTAACAAATCCTAAACTATACAAAAATTCTGAGTATATTACGTTTTTTTGAAAACTGTCATTGATTAAAGTTTGCCAAATAAAACTAGTAGTAATGGAAAAATGTTGTATTACCCTAACAGTAATATAAAAAACTGATTACTTCTTGCCATTCATAAATTTCCACTGGATCGAAGATCCTACCAAGCTTGAAGAACATTTGTAAGTCACACAGTTATTCAAAAATGTTGAAATATGTATAGTATGCAGTAGCGATCCATAAGGGATTTTTTTTCTATAATTTTCACAATTAATATGCGTCACGAAAATAGACCCAAATCTGCCGTTAATTAAAATAAAATATTCAATATATATTACTACCATGATTAAAGTATATAGAGGTTAAGTCATCCCTAAAATTCAGGCGCCATTTACTTTTTTTTGAAAACTGTTTGAAAGTTTCAACATTTGTTTACGAAAAAATTAAAACAGAACATTAATGCTTTGTTTATAAGTTCTCAAAATTAACAAAAACTCAAAATTTTAACATCAATAAAACACAACATTTAAAACAATTTTAAGATCTCCAGGACTTCAAAATGAACCATCGTGTATTAAGAATGTAACATAGTTAATTTGTGCAGTGAAATTTAAATAAAATAGTGAAAATTAAGGGCAAAATATATAACTTTTAAATAAATTTTAAAATGACAATAAATTGTTTTATTTTCAATATTTTTTTCTTGACATTCTCAACATTTTGTATGCCAACTATCTATCTAGATGAGCTTACCTGTATATACTTCAACCATGTATTACTACAACTCGACAAAACAATATTATAAATATAAATTTAATAAAAAGTAGCTGTAGGGTGTCGCATTTTTTATTTTTGTTCATGTCAAATTTTCAAAATTTCAGTTCAGTCGCTCAGAAGCATTCATTGACGACGGATGTATATTTGATTTTTTTAACCCATTAAAGCCTGCCGCATCAGATACACACCAGGAGAATACGCACTGCAAATTTCCCCATCATGTTTTCCCATAATGCGTACACCAAATGCTAAGAATTTTGTTCTATTTTGCAACTAGCACCACTACATTATATCAGTATGAAATTGTATATCTCTGCGTGTAATTTTCTACATGTTAATTAAATATTTCATTAACACATTTTAAAAAAATATTCCGAAAAATGTCTGTAAGATAAAGGTAATTTTTTTTTTTTGGAATTTTTACAGCAAACACATTGCGAACTAATATAAAAATACTTTTAAGAGAACTCACTCGACACACTTTTTTGGTAACACAAATTTCTTTTGAGTTTTTGCAAAAACTAATATCTGGACCCATATTTTTTTTTGTCCAATTATCCGTAGGGAAAGGTTCATATTTTATTTTGTGATAAAGTTTGCATCTAGTACATGTCGAAATCGTGCTATAACTTGCGATATAAAGTACCAAAAATGGCATTTTTTGCAACTTTAACTCGATTGTTTGCCAAATCTCGACGTATAGGGAAAATTCTAAGTACGCAGCAAGAATCAGGAGACCGAAATCTATAAGAAATGATAAGTTTCATTTCTGTGGACGCCAACAACCCACAATTTGTAGAACAGTGTAATTTGTCGTCATATAGAATTTGTCCTATAGAATGTAGCCTCCCTTGACAATATTAGACGTACAGAGAAGAAACTTTTTTTTCGTGTCATTATCGAACATTTTTTCATTTTATTATGATTTTCTACATTGAACATATGAAATCCTATAGAATTTAATCTCCCTTGAAAATATGAGACGCACAGAGAAGCGATAAAAATATTGTTTTATTATCGAAATTTTTGTATCATTTGAATATGACTTTTTACATTGAACATATATATTCATATACAAATTAGCCCCCCTTGAAAATATGAGACACACAGAGAAGTAACTTTTTTATCGTTTTGTTATAGATTTTTTAAAAGTTTTATGAATGATATTTTTGAGCACATTGTGGCTGAGGCTTCAAACAAACGCTCAACAATATACGTTGATTTACGATTAGTTTGCTTGGTACGAGCCATTCTTCACTTTTTTTTCACTTTAACACTGAACACTTTAAAAATTTGCATGCAATGAGCTTAATTAGTTTTTTGATTGGTTGTCGTTCCATCGTTCACAATTGTTAGTTCATCACATTTTACTATATTTCTGTCACACTCGCTTTATTAGCTACTTGAATATATATAGTGGCAGATTGGTAGTTTTCGGTATTAGTTCTCGTT
The DNA here is from genome assembly GCA_951804985.1 of Dryomyza anilis. NCBI lineage: Eukaryota > Metazoa > Arthropoda > Insecta > Diptera > Dryomyzidae > Dryomyza > Dryomyza anilis. Next base: position 19,792,925 of record OX638136.1, on the reverse strand, counting down.
TGTGTTTTGTGAAGTGAAGTTGTTAAAATAAAAGTGAATAAAAATGAATGGTCGTGGTAAAGGTGGAAAAGGTTTAGGCAAAGGCGTCGCAAAGAGACATCTCAAAGTGCTTCGTGTTAACATCCATGGAATCACCAAGCCAGCTATTCGCCGTTTAATCCGTCGTGGTGAATGAAAATTTTATTTTTTCAAAAATTTAATATTTTGACAAAGCTAATAACGAAAACTTATTTCTAAAAAAACATAAATGTACAATAGAAAAATTTAAATACTAATTCTTAAATTTAACATCCCCACTAGAATTTGCATTTATCAATCCTAGGAGGTTACAGCATATTTGACTAAGTCTCGCACAAATTGGTGTCGTATATCGATGTGCTTGGAACGACCGTGGTACATACCATTCTGCTACAAGTTGACTGCGCTCTTGTTTTCACAATATAGTACCATCCTAAATTGTGTAGATATATTGAGCAGCTCCCTGAACAAGGCCGTCAGCCACAGAGCCTCTTGCGATGCGGATGCCGGAGCCATGTACTCTGCTTCTGTTGTAGACAGGGCCACAGTCGGTTGCTTTTTTGATCCCCACGAAATGGAGCCGCCTTGGTGCTTGAAAACATATCCAGTTACCGATTTCGCTTGCCCAGTCTGCATCTGAATAGCCTTCCAGTGTTCCTTTCTCATCACGACAAAACTCGATTTTCGCGATTTTCGTACCTTTCATGTAGCGCAGAACGCACAGCAGCGCAGAACGCACAACTTCACAGCAGGCCAGTGCGATAAGTCTGGCCGACTTACTTGCTCTACGTACATTAAGCTGCCGGTGGCTTCCTGATATGGAACTGTCTTCATATATTCTCGCTCTTCTTCGGACGATGAACACAGCTCATTCGACAGTTTTTAGATTAATGTCAATAGGCGTCGTAACCGGCTTGCAGTCATCCATCTGAAATCACTTCAGGACGTCCATGATGTAGCGTTCTTGATCGATCCATATCTTGCCATTAACACGATCTCGCGTAATCTGCATACCAAGAATAAACTTTGCTTCGCCCAAGTCTTTCATCTTGAAATGCTGCTTAAGGTTGTCCTTAATGTGCTTCTTATATGCAACATTGTTTGAGAATATATAGTCACGTACGTCATTTCATTCTACTTTACTTTGTTTACTAACCTCGCCTTGGAGCGCAAGCTTCTTCTGGCGTTATGTCCTTCAAACCTGTGCACGGCGATCGGTACGATAAGCAGATGTGTACACTGCTTCTGCCCAGAATTTTTTCTCCAATCTTGCGTCTATCAGCAAACAGCGCGCCTTTTCGATGATCGTCCGATTCATACGTTCGGCCATACAATTTTGTTCAGCCGTGTTCAGAACTGTTGTCTGGTGCTGAGTACCGGAACTTCTCTTATTTTTTTTTGCAAAATTCTGTGCCGTTGTCGCTGCGCAAAGCTTTAATGCGCTTTCCAGACTGGTTTTCCGCCATATTCTTAAACTCGACGAATTTTTCGTATACTTCATCCTCATTTTTCAAAAGGAAACAAATACTTTTCGAGTGAAGTCATCGATAAAAGTTAGGATGTATCTGAAACCGGCAATTGACTTTTCTTCCATCGGTTTACAGAAGTCAGTGTGAACCAGCTCTAAGATTTTAGTTGCACGCGTTCCAGTTTGATTGAAAGGCTGTCGTGTGATCTTCGCTTTAACACACGTTACGCATTTTGCCTTCTCCACACCGCTGCTGATGTCACTAACCGCACAACTCACCATCTTCTTGAAAACTTCGTTGCTCGCATGTCCAACTCGTTTGTGCCATAATTTGGAGTCCTCTTGTTCACGAGATACGCAAGCCGTTTCCTTACTAGCCACATTCAAGCGAAACATTTCGTTGACGTGGTCAGCTGTTGCAATAACACCACCGTCAGTATTGGTAACTTTGCAACCATTATTGTAAAACAGAACTGTATGACCTTTGCTGACAATTTTCGACACCGATAACAAATTAGTACATAAGTCTGGCACATGCAGAACATCATGGAATTCGATGTCTCATGCTACGGCTTTATCAGTATCAAGAACATTGAATGCGTAGTGTCCGAATCCTTGATAGTTGTAGCACTTAGGGCCTTAATTATTTTTCTGGCTGTTTTTATACTTTTGATGTCCAGAAAATTCAGCTTCGTCCTATGTTTATATTTCCTTCGCAGTTTTGCAGTCGCGAATATGCACGTAGTTGTTCTTTTTGACCAAAAGAATCAACTCGGATTTCGCCTCCACCAGTTTCTCAGTTTGTGTCATTTGAAAAAATGCTTCAACCGTAAATTTCCAATCCTGGAAATTATCACTTCCGCGGAGCTTCTCAATCTGGTGCTGCGAAGGTGCCATCACGATTCTAAATTTAAAACTCACTAGTTACTTTTTTACACAAAGAGAAATGCCCATAACCTTTTATAATGAGTTTTAAAAACGAATGAAAATTTTATTTTTTCAAATTGAATATTTTGACAAAGCTAATAACGAAAACTTATTTCTAAAAATAATAAATGTACAGTAAAAAAACATAAATACTAATTCTTAAATGTAACAGATCACGTATCTTAAAGTTTTTTTTTGGAAAATGTCATTCGTGTTGCAGGCACTTACACCGAACATGCTAAAAGAAAAACTGTCACCGCAATGGATGTCGTTTATGCTTTGAAGTGGCAGTGACCTAATATCTATGGTTTTGGCGACTAAACGAATATTTCTGCATTTTTTTTAACAATTTATAAACAATCGGTCCTTTTCAGGACCATAGTTAAATAAAAAAAAAGAGTTAACAATTTAATACATATTATCAAAATATATATTTCTTCGTTTGAATTTTAAATTGCTTTCCTTCGTGACCAGTTTTAGTGCATATCGAACAATGCACTCTCCGTTGCGGTTGCGGACATTTGTCTGCAATATGGCCCACCTCATTACAATTAAAGCACTTCGGCCCGCGTCGTTCATGTGAGCTATCCATTTTCCGTTCCACCGGTTCACTTCGTCCTGTGCTGATAGTTCGTTGTGGCATTGTAGACATCGTATTCAACAAATGTTTCGCCTGCCTTGCGTTTACGTTGCATCATTTCGCGGTGGACGTCTGCCACACTTATCAAACTTGGGATTAATTTTTCAATTTAACCCTGAATTCAATCCAATTTTCAAATACCGGTTGTGCATCTAACCAATCCTTTGCAATGCCACACATTTTATGTTGTACTGCGAACACAACCGTCTCATCGCTCCACTTATATAATTGCTGTAGTTGTTCGACTTTGCTTATGAATTGATGAGATGTGGGCGCACGTTTAATTGGGTTGAATTTAGGCATAATGCCAATAACGTGCACAAGTCGTTTGTGGAATGACATTCACTGTTGCAGAATCACCCTGAACTGATCCAAGAGTCGTTGGTTCAGCTTCAATTGCTAATTTTGCCACAGCTTCGAGTAACCATGTGACTACGTGTTGCATTTTCTGCATTTGTGGTTGCCATGGCTCCATTTCATTCAACTAATGCTTCATTCAACTAATGCTTTCATTCAACTAATGCTTTCATTCAACTAATGCTTCTCGTAATCTTTCGATTTTTGCAGATTTAATACCTGTCGTTGGCAAGTTTTGTGCGCGCAGCACTCTATTTAATTGCTCAACTCTTAGTGAATATGAGTTCACTGTATTTTTAGTACTCTCATCAAGCATTTTCAGACTTGAAACGTTTTAATTTTTGAATTATAAAAAAAACGTCCGCTACGCGTCGTTGCTTCTTGCTAGCGCCTTTACTTGATGCTTTTTCGTGCTGTCCTTGTAAAGACTTCGTAGAATTTATTCTCGTTGTTTATTTCGTTTTCGGCTTCGTTGCTTACTGCGCTGCCGTAGCTTGCTTACCGTGCGTGCTTTCGTTGCTAACTGCGGCTTCGTTGCTTGGAGCTCTGCCGGCACTTGATTGTGTGTGTGTTTCGTTGCTAACCGCGTCTTCATCTGCAGTTGAGCGGAGTACAGTTTTCCGTTTGTAGGCGTCTTTTGGTTTTAATCCCACTTCTGACTTATGTAAACTTTGCTTTAGTTTAATATTTATTAAAACACACAAAAGAATATGTTACATTACAAAATAAAATACGCTGAACATTTTATGTCCTCGTTGTTCAGATGCTGCAAGTCGACTGACTCTTCGGTTTACGATTCGCACGAACAAAATGAGATTCACAATGGATGTGCGTTCATAGTGGGTGACACAATCATCCAAAATTGTGGCAACTTTTTATGTGCGCAAAATCGTACGATATCTATTTCGCTCTTGTACCAATATCGAAGACCAAATCGTACTAAAACTACAAAAATAGTTCAAAGCGACATATCGCCGTTTCTTTTTTCGAAACGATAAAAAAAACGATTCTGGATTAATATTGCATCAAATAGTTCAAATATATAGAGATATATTTCAAAAACATTGCGATGTGGAAAATGTTTAAATATCCTAACATAAAATTCTACTCTACTGAAATTACAAAATTTTAAAAATTAGCAACGAGATCGAATTTTGGTATCCAAGTTAGTTCGAGAAAACTTCGAGGCATAAATCACAAGGCAGACTTCTTACCAAACATATTGAAAAAGTTTTTTTAAATATCGTATATAAATTTGATATTTATATAAATTTGAAATTTATATAAATTTGAAAAGGTTTCCTTTTTATGCACAACTTTTTTAAATTGCAAGGACCATCCATTATTTAGAGATGTACGGATTTAGAAGTTATAACAAAGTTTATTTTATTATTCTTAAAATGAGGTTTGCAGTATTCTACGGTCAAGAGTTTTTTCTACAACCACAAAAAGTGATTATTGATTAATTTTTTGAAAAAGTTTTACTTACTAAAAAAAAAATTAAAATGAATACAATTCCAATTTTTACAATGCAAGACTCTTGTCTACAAATTTTTGATTCTTGTTTTATTTTCATTGCGCCTTTATTTGATACTGGAGCTAATTCCGAAAATGGTTTTGTTAAATAGGGTCTAGTTTTTAAGATTTTTAAGTTTTAATTATTTTTCTCTCCTTTTATTTTTAATAGTCGAACCAAAATCAATAATGTATTTATCTTTTCGTTGTTAGACGAACAAAACTATTCCCTACTATATATTTTTTATAAACACCGGTGAAATATAGCCAAAAACTTTACATTAAATTTAAAATTTTATGAATAAAAAACAATATTACTTGATGAAAAAAGATAAACATTATTGTTATGTCATTTGTTCAACGCCTTGTATAATATTTAAAATAAAAATTATGAAAATAAATTAAGACTCGAGTCTTCGAGTCTCAATTTCTCATTATTAAATTGTGGAAAATATAAAAATATTGATTTTTTTAAATAAATTAATAAGTTTTTAACCAAAAATAAGTTGGTAATCATGACTATGCCTCCGTTATTTAATATAATAATTTTTAATATATTTAAATTCTTAAAAATATATTTTTCTTATATTTCAATTCCTATATTATTTAAAAAGTCTTCGCGGGCCGTACAGAAATGTTAGCGGGCCGCGTGTTTGACATACCTGGATTAGACCATTTGCTGTGTAAAAAGGTACTGTTATTGAGAAGACTTGTGGTTTCATTTTCAACAAATGTTGAGAAATCAAGTGAACCCAAATTTAGATTTTGGTTATGTATATTTTCAAAGCCATCCGCGAGCTCATTTAATTTAGTAACATCATTTTTATATTTTTGAAGTAATTTTCCCAATAAGAGTTTTCGTGTATTTTTATTAATTCTTGGATAATTTTGTCTAGTTTTTTATAAATCGCGTTCATGTATTTTTTCTTTGATGATTAAGAGTTAGAAATAGGGTTTTACGAATTTTTTTCTTTTCAGCTATGAAGTCTATAATGTTTTGAGGCAAGATAATTAGACCTCTTTTCTCAATTTTAATTTTAGTGACAGAACTTTCGATAGCTTTACTAATTGCGTCATTGAATTTCTAGTGGGAAATTTTGTAGGAGCTATATAATTATTTAAATTATTTAAGAGCCAAATGGACAGAATTTTACCATTTCTGTAGCATACACTATCTCCCCAATCTGAGAGCCTTGCGTTAAAGTCACCACCGATAATAATTTCATTTCCGTTTATTAAGTTTAAGATAATATATAAGCCATTTTTACTCAAAATGTCACTTGGTTTATTATATACTTATTGCAACAGTTACTAAACTACTGCCATCATGCAATGTTAATCTTAAAATTGATAATCGCAGTTCCACCACCGTGCCCTTTTGTACGATTCTGTATGATTATATTATAACCTCTAAAGAAAATGTTATGCTTAAGGGATAATTTATGTTCAGGGGCCATCACAATATCAGGTTTGTGTTGCTTTAGAAATAAATTTAAATAAGGTCTCCTATGTAACGATATAAGAGAATTCAAATTTATGAATATTTTAAGTTTTTTTCTATTATGGTGCATTGCAAATAGATAGAAAAAGATTAAATAATTTTTCTTGTTTTACATCCAATGGTGCATCTCTGTTATATGTAGGGATAAAATGATTAATTGTTATTAATTGTTATTAGTATACCCTACACTGAGAGCGAAAGCGTATATTCAGTTTGGTACGCCGTTTGTAACACCCTGAAAAATGCATCTCCGGTATGGAAAAGTATATATATTCTTGATCAGCATGACCTCCTGAGTCGATTAGCGATGTCTGTCTGTCTCTTGAAATCACGATTATAGAAAAAGTTGAAGAGCTAGAGCAATGAAACTATAGATTTAGATTACTTATATATCTTAGCTGTCTGAACAAGAAAATGACCTGAGAACTGACCACTTATGTTCAAATACCTCAAATAAAATTTACATCTGAAAATCAATTTTACTGTATACATGCTTAGGTAAACTTTTTTGGTCAAATATATATTGACATCATGCTCAAATACATGATAATAATGTTTTCCGGGGAAAAGACTTGTGGTTCACAAAAAAAAAAATCGAAATTCGGTACACCTACCCATTTGTAAATATGGGTATTAAATGAATGGAAATTCTTCAGCGATTGAATGTTTGTAGTTATTATCAGGATTCGTACTCTGCTGCCGTTTGCGTCAACGTTTTACATTTTACACACTCTCACAAAAACACACACACACTCATAAACGCTGCCACGCTGCTATTCACAAACACTTTTTTCTTTTATTTTTTAACTATTCTACTATTTATGCTTTTATTCTTGGTTTTTTTTTTTGCTTTTACGTCGTCGTTTCACTGCAAAATTAGTCGCTTTTTTGCTTTGCCGTCGTCTATTTTTTTAAGGTGTGTGTCAGCTCAAGCAACAAGTCGGCTTAGACCAACTATAATTTTGATAATCCTAACTATCATAATTACACCTACTTTAAAATTTCCCATGTGATCTAACCTTCCCTACTGGTTTCTACTTACGATTGATATGCGTGTACATTCATATTGCACTTATCAGGTAGTTAATAGTTTGTGACAATTTTTAGCATACCAATGAATATTGAGGCAAGCTTATGGATGAAGGTGGGTTCTTTGTTGTGCACTCCTGATGTTATTGTTGTTAGCCTGGTTTGTTAAATACTGTCTGTTGGCAGGTAATACTATAGTTGATTATAGTATTACATGAGTTGTCATCATGGTGAGATGTATTTGGCTCTTGGTACATCATGGGGGATGCATCGATAGTTTTTATTTGGTAAAGTTCGTCCTTGATATCTTAGTTGGGCTTATTGTTGATATTGTTATAGGAACATCAGTTTGTTGAGGCATCGTCCTTGACATTGGTTCAATACTTTGTTAGGGACATATACACCTATGAGGTGTGATGGAACATTGTCACCGCTTGATACACCTTACGCAAATTTTTCTACATTGTTTTTCTTGTTCCTCGAATTGTGGTTGTAGCTTGGCAGTGCGCTGCTGGATGATAATAGTTGATTGGGATGCTGTATCTAGGGTTGTTTTGAACAGCGTGGGTGATGCAATGCCGGATGATGTTGTTATATTGGATGTAGTAACATTTGATTGGAGTAATGTCTGTTGAATTGCCAACTATGAGGTGATGGTAGTATAGGACCGAAGTTTTTTCAATTTTGTCCAGATGTAGATATAGATGTAGATTAATTGGTATGTAATGAGTTAAAATAGAATTGTTTTTAATGTTGGATTCATAGTTTTTTAATATGATTTAATGTCTGGTTGTTTAGGTTTTTCTACTTACGATTGATATACGTGTACATTCATATTGGACTTATCAGGTGGTTGATAGTTGGTGAGCATTTTAATGACAAGAGATTACGCTGATTATGTGGGAATTTTGTTGTTTATGTTTCTTGGCATCTCGACTGCAAGAGATCGTGCTGATAGTGTGGAAATTAGTTCTTTGTGACGTACGTTATTAGTTTTTCCCTGTAATTTTTATACCCTACACTAAGAGTGAAAGGGTATATTCAGTTTGGTACGCCGTTTGTAACACCCAGAAGGAAGCATCTCCGGTATGGAAAAGTATATATATTCTTGATCAGCATGACCTCCTGAGTCGACTTTTAAAATTGAAGAGCTAGATAAATGAAACTTATATCTTAGATTACTAATATACCTACGCTGTATGTGCGAAAAAATTGGCGAGATCGGTCCATTGTGACCTATGATCCGACCACTTATGTTCAAATACCTCATATAAAATTTACATATACAGATCAATTTTACTGTATACGTGCATAGGTAAACTTTTTTGGTCAAATATATATTGACATCATGCTCAAATACATGATAATAATGTTTTCCGGCGAAAAGACTTGTGGTTCACCAAAAAAGAAATCGATATTCGGTACACCTACCCATATGTAAATATGGGTATCAAATGAATGGAAATTCTTCAGCGATTGAATGTTTGTAGTTATTTTCAGGATTCGTATACCCTGGTGACCTATATATCACTTTGAATGGTAACCACACATATGTGTAGGGTATTTATAGTCGGCTTAGACCGACTATAATTTTGATAATCCTAACTATCATAATTACACCTACTTTAAAATTTCCCATGTGATCTAACCTTCCCAACTGGTTTGTATTATAATTAGTTGATTCTTTTATCATTGATTAATAAGGTTAAATAATTATCAATGATATATACTTTTGTAGATAAAGTTACGTATTGATGTTATATAGTGATTTATATACATTTTAATGGAATATACCATTATATTGGTAGACGTCTTATGAATAATTATTAAGTGTTTTTATAGTAATTAATATTTAATGTTTAGTTATTATTTAACTATTTATTATGATGGTGTTCTCCTGTCTATTTCATTGTTGAACATACTTGTTTATATTGTATTTTTGTGTTAGTAATCTTTATTCAAAAAAATGTTTTCTGGTAAACTTTGTTTTTGCTATTAATAAAAAGTGATAGATAATCTTTTCAGTTGTATCATGAAGATATTATGAAGATATTGTAACGACGAAAATCGGCGGCGCCTCATTTTCGTCAACATAGCAGCTGGTCTGCTTTATATTTTATATTTTTTTATTATTAAGCTATTTTTATTAATTGGAATATTATTAAGTTATAACAACTACGTCGAATGTATAAAATGCCGTATAATGGGATTCGAAGATGAACTACTACTTTTTACAAAATAGTAGTATGCCACATGCAACACCGCCACCCTGATCGATTGGACTTCGAAAATTGCAAATGGCCGAACAGCTGACATGTTCGAATTGGCAAAGCGAGGTTTCATTCGAACGACGACAGCAGCAATCGTGCAGTTGGTTCATGGTCGCTGATCAGAACAGTCGCTCTAGTAGCAGTAGTTGCAGTTGGCAGTTCACCTCTGGTCGCGGACCAAGGTAGTTAGCAGTGATCACTCAACAGGGTAAGTTGTAACGAGTAGGTGGTGACTGTGGCCGCTGGTCAAGACACACTACTGCAGGAGAGGCAGATGGAGAGTAGGCTGTGACTGTGGCCGCTGGTCAAGACACACTACTGCAGGAGAGGCAGACGGAGAGTAGGCTGTGACTGTGGCCGCTGGTCAAGACACACTACTGCAGAAGAGGCAGACGGAGAGTAGGCTGTGACTGTGGCCGCTGGTCAAGACACACTACTGAGGGGAGGCAGACGGAGAGTAGGCTGTGACTGTGGCCGCTGGTCAAGACACACTACTGCAGGAGAGGCAGATGGAGAGTAGGCTGTGACTGTGGCCGCTGGTCAAGACACACTACTGCAGGAGAGGCAGACGGAGAGTAGGCTGTGTCTGTGGCCGCTGGTCAAGACACACTACTGCAGGGGAAGAGAGCCGTCGCAGAGTTGTGAGTATACGGATTCTGAGCAATGCAGTCCGGCCATGGATTACGGCATATACCTGTACCCCACGGCTCGACGGGAATAGTGTAAAAAGTGAAATTGATTTTTTTTTGGTTATAAACATATTTGCTAAGTAAATCTAACTTTATTTAATAATAATAAAAAAAAAAAAATTGTGAATTTAAAAAAAAAAGTTGTGTTACTCTGCAAAAATATAAATTTTTGCAACGAACCCTGGACACGACGAGCGCCCGAGCAGGGACTACAACAACAAAATTAAAATCAGTGCGCGGTAATAAAGAAAGTAAAATTAATTAAAATCAGTGCGCGGAAATATTGTAACAAAGTTAATTCAGTGCGCGGAAATATTGGAAAAAAAAAACTAACCTCCAAAGGCTGGCAGTGAAAATTAAAATGGTGGATATGGACCACAGAAAAAATAGTGGCAAGAACCAAAAAATCTAAAGTGTTTGAAAAATAAAATAGAACAAATACAAGAAAAAAAATATTTTTTTTACTCAATAATTACTTAAAAAAAAAAATATATATATATATATATAGTTATAAAAATGAATAGTGTTAAGTGGGTGAATTACCTCACAAAGAAGGAACTCGTCGCGTACGCCAATGAGTTCGCCTTCGACTCAACGGGCACCGTCGAACAATTAAAACAACGGTTCACAGCTCTCCTAAACGAGGAAGAACACAAGCCCGAGCGCTTGGCTCGCTTCACCGAGATACAGGCGCTACATCGAAGAGGGGCCTCCCCCGCGCGTAAAACATCTACCACAGAAGCTGAGGCCGAAGCCGAATCCAGCATCACAACACTGACGGTACCACCCATCTCAAACTCTACCCCCGGGTCGAGCGGGGTCTCACCGCAGACATCCAGCCACAACCAGTCTGAGGATGGCACGGCTGCAATCACTGTCGTTAAATCACTACCAGTCAAAACGTTGCCTGCGGCTAACGTTTCTGCCTTAGGTAAGTCTTCGAATCTTTTAAATAACAAGCCAGGCCAGGACCTGCCGCATTCTTCCCACCAGATAATCGCCGACTGCGTACGCAAGTGGGCCATTAAATACGATGGCGGTAAAGAGCCTCTCGAGTTTGTTGAACGCATCGAGGAGCTGGCCGACGCATATCGGTTAGACATAGATCATCTTCCCCGTGTGATGCCTGAGTTATTGAAATCCAGGGCATTAAGTTGGTTTCGCAATAACAATAAACATTGGGAGACGTGGAGGTCTTTCAAAGCCGATTTCATGAAATTCTTTCTGCCAATGCGCTACCGAGAGCGGTTGGACGACGAAATTCTTCGGCGATGTCAGCGACCCCAAGAGTTATTCAAGGACTACATTCTGGACCTACAGACACTGATGCGCCACGCGGGATACAGCGCAGAGCAGGAGTTAGACAGAATTTTCCGAAATACACACCCTGACTACCAGTGGTATATCCGCCGCCACGATTTCACTACGCTCGATGGCCTGATGGAAATGGCAGAGGAACTGGAAAACATCCGCCCCAGGCCACCACAACACAGCGGAGCCACCCAACCACGTCGAGACCAACATCGGATGGTCGCGCAAGATCTTCCCGACCGCCTCGATCAACATACGACGTGTCAGACATGTGGACAGCAGGGGCACACGGCGAGGACGTGCAGAAATCCAAACAAATTGTTCTGTTGGGATTGCGGTCGACAAAACGTCCGAACAATTAATTGTTGCCGACGTCGAGTGGGAAACGGAAGCGAGGACCGCCACGATCGAGGGCCGGCGGATCCTCCAAAAAGCGACCCTCCACAAAATTAAGCCATTTACAACATGACGCGCTTCACATTGTTGCCGACATAATAGTAAGCAATGAAAGGACGCCCGCTACCATCGACACCGGCGCTACCAGAAGCTTTGTCAGTAAGCGTTTCGTTCAACGACTGGAGCACAGGTATACCCTAATTACAGCCAACGCAGAAGTCATATTAGCAGACAACTCAAGGAAGTATCTCGACCAAGCAGTAGAGGCGAAAGTCCAGATCGGAAATAGCACCTGTCATTTTCGATTCCTGGTGATGCCAGAGGCAACAGAGGACGTGCTTCTAGGGATGGATTTTTTGATGACCATCGGTGCCACGTTCAGTTACGGAGGAGATACAGTAACGATACGTAAGCAGTCGAGACCACAGGACAGTACAACTTGTCGAACAACCACCGAACCCAAGCACGAGGGGCCGTGTTACGACGAGAAGCAGAGAATCAACAAGTTCCTCACCAATGAATTACAACAATTTTTGGGACTTCAAGGAGTAACCAACATCACTGAACATAAAATCATCATGGCCGATGACCGGCCCATAAAGCAGAGATATTTCCCGCGCAATCCAGCCATGCAGGCTATTGTCGACGAGGAAATCAACAAATTACTGAGCAAGGGGTGTATTGAACCATCACACAGCCCGTACAGCGCACCCATTGTATTGGTTCGAAAGAAGACCGGGGCCTGGAGACTGTGTGTCGACTACCGACAGCTCAACAGCAAGTCAGTTCCAGATGCATATCCGCTGCCACGAATCACCCACATTTTAGACCGTCTTCGAAACGCAAGATACGTCAGCAGTCTGGACCTTAAGGACGGCTACTGGCAGATCCCCATGCAGTCTGAAAGCAAGAAGTACACAGCATTCACAGTGCCCGGACGAGGGTTGTTCCAGTGGAAGGTCATGCCATTTGGACTGCACTCCAAATGCGACGTTCCAGAGAGCCAGCGACGACGTTCCAGAGAGCACTAGACAGGGTCATCGGTCCCGAACTGGAGCCGTTCGCCTTCGCTTAGCCGGACGACATCGTGGTCACGGGCAGAACATTTGACGAGCATCAGATGAATATGCAGGAGGTTTTTCGACGGCTACGAGCGGCAAACTTACGCATTAATCCGGACAAATGTGAGTTCTTTCAAACTAAAATAAAATATTTAGGACATGTTGTCAGCGGGGATGGGATCCACACCGATCCTGACAAGGTCGCCGCCATACGGGACCTGACACCACCCACCAGCGTACGAGGGGTACGACAATTTCTAGGCGTAGCATCCTGGTACCGTCGTTTCGTACCTGACTTCGCACGATTGGCACAGCCGCTGACCTCCCTCCTGAAGAAAGGAAAACATTGGAAGTGGGGAGAATCCCAGCAGGAAGCATTTGAACAGCTTAAGCAGAAACTCACCGAGGCCCCCGTACTGGCATGTCCGGATTTTTCCAAAACATTCACACTACAAACCGACGCCAGCGATTACGGACTGGGAGCTGTGCTCACGCAAGAGTTAGAGGGCTCCGAGCGGGTTATCGCATACGCCAGCCGGCATCTCAACGCAGCCGAGAAAAATTATTTGTCGACCGAGAAGGAATGTCTCGCCATTGTGTGGGCCATCCGGAAGATGCGGCCCTACTTAGAGGGATATAAATTTATCGTAATAACCGATCACCTTTCCCTGAAGTGGCTCAACTCTATTGAGAGCCCTTCAGGACGAGTGGCACGTTGGGCACTGGAGCTCCAGCAATTTAACTTTTCAGTCCAATACAGAAAAGGAAAGTTGAATGTCGTTGCGGACGCTCTTTCAAGGCAGCCCCATGAACATAACCTACGCGCTACGGTCCAGGAAACTGCAGCTAAGCAAGGTGCATGGTTAAGCAGGAAGCAGAAAGAGATTCAAGATCACCCGGAGAAGTTCCCGGATTACGCGATCATCGATATGCAGCTCTACAGACATCTTCCCAGAGATGTGGGCGACGAAGACTGCGCTCCCTGGAAACTCTGCGTCGCAACATCCCAACGAGAGCGGGTATTGAGAGAGAACCATGATACCCCCAGCGCCGGCCACTTAGGCATTCGCAAAACAATATCCAGGGTAGCCAATCGATATTATTGGCCCGGTATGTTCAGAGACGTAAGCAGATACGTACGAAGCTGCCAATCTTGTCAGCGCTACAAGGTTAGCCAGCTACCGCCAGCAGGAGAAATGCTAACTCGGATCCCTGAGGAGCCATGGGCAACCGTCTGCGCAGACTTCGTGGGACCGCTGCCTCGCTCGAAGCATGGGCACACAATGTTACTCGTCTTCTTTGACCGATTTTCCAAATGGACGGAACTGGTGCCCCTACGCAAGGCCACTTCGGATGGTTTCATAAAGGCCTTCCGCGATCGAATTCTCGCCAGGTACGGGATACCCAAGGTGATCATCACGGATAACGACACCCAGTTCACCAGTAGGATCGTCAAACGCTACTTCGACAGTATTGGCGTTCGTCAGCAGTTTACTGCGCCATACACACCACAGGAGAACCCTACTGAAAGGGCAAACAGGACAGTGAAGACAATGATTGCACAGATGTGCAAAAACCAACAAACGAAGTGGGACGACAATCTTCCAGAGATATCTTTGGCTATCAACACCAGCGCATCGGAGACTACGGGATATAGTCCAGCTTATCTCACACAGGGTCGCGAGCCTCGATTACCTAGTACACTTTATGATGAAGTTACGACAGGAACTGGAACGGAGCCGCAAGAACCGGATGAACGTGTGAAACAGCTGCAGCAGATATTCAAGATAGTACGCACGAACATGGCGCGAGCCGCCCAGGATCAAGCACGCCACTATAATTTGCGCAGACGTCCTTGGCGACCGTCGATTGGCCAACAGGTGCTGGTTCGACAGCATCCGTTGTCAAAAGCAGTCGACAGTTTCGCAGCTAAACTGGCCCCAAAATTTGATGGACCATTTACGGTCGTGGGATTTACTTCCCCGGTTATTGTACAATTAAAACGACCCGGTGAAACAAGAACCCGCAGCGCACATCTAAGTGAACTTAAAACATTCTATACTTCTCAGGACTTTAGATCTCATGACGTGTCACAATACGGACGCACGACAGAGACCCCTTCCTGTACAAAACCCTTCTAATAATATTTTTCTTTCTTCTCACTCCAGCTACACCAGTGAGAAGAACAACAACACAGTGATGTCCGACAAATGGAAATTTAGCCTTCGACAGTTTCGGCAGAGGATGGAACGAGAGAGAGAGCAAGGGCGCCGTACGATGCACCTGTCAAACGAATTCGAGGAGCACCGCCGGGGACGTTCTCGACGTGGAGAACGACTCCAAGTGCGACCACGACGCACCGAGAGTTACGACCAACCTAGAATAACCCGGGGCGGAGCACGTCCATCCATCACGCGCGAAGTCTCGCATTTAACACGCGCACGGGTGACTTATGATGAAGATATACCGTCGACGTCAAGGCAGGCCAGACTCGCTTTGGGCGCTGCCGGCGCTTCAACTTCGGCCGCAGCTACCGTCTCAACCTCGGTACCCACGCAACGGAGCCAGCCCAATATCTCACTGCAGCATACTCCAAAATGCGTCACACCATTTCGCGCACATCGCGCGACTAAGAATATGATACAACTGCAGCACACGCCTCCATCGACTCGGATGTCACTTTCCCCAAACACACCGACGCGTCCTATCTCGACGCACACGTCGCCGCATACTCCACCGGTGGCTTTGTCGCGCACTCAGCGACACACACCATCACAGGTGTCATCACCGGGAACTCCGAGGTCCCACCGAATGTCGCCACTCGCGCAATTGCGCACACGCCGGCGTCGACGCAGACAATCGCAACATCGCCCGCCAACTTCACCAAATAGGGAGCCACGACGCACCCAAAACGCTGGAGCAGGTGTAGCTCGGCGATCGAAGCCACCAACCAAAGTGTCGTCACAGGGCACAACGAGTCGTTCGGTAGAGTCAGAGCCGGACCACGTTAATGAATTGGAGGGTCTGGGAAGACCAGCAGACATCCTCAGGCAGCTACGACAAATAATCGCTGAGTCTCATGTCACCAGCCTATTTGGACAAAGACGTAGTTTCCTGCGAGACGGGCAGGATTACGTATTCCAGATACTGACCTCGCGCGCAAGTCGTATCACCGTGAGGGTGTTTCGCCGACCAGCTACGCCCAACTAATAATTTTCTTCTCCGAGGTACGGAGGAAATGTAACGACGAAAATCAGCGGCGCCTCATTTTCGTCAACATAGCAGCTGGTCTGCTTTATATTTTATATTTTTTTATTATTAAGCTATTTTTATTAATTGGAATATTATTAAGTTATAACAACTACGTCGAATGTATAAAATGCCGTATAATGGGATTCGAAGATGAACTACTACTTTTTACAAAATAGTAGTATGCCACATACAACACCGCCACCCTGATCGATTGGACTTCGAAAATTGCAAATGGCCGAACAGCTGACATGTTCGAATTGGCAAAGCGCTGATCAGAACAGTCGCTCTAGTAGCAGTAGTTGCAGTTGGCAGTTCACCTCTGGTCGCGGATCAAGGTAGTTAGCAGTGATCACTCAACAGGGTAAGTTGTAACGAGTAGGCGGTGACTGTGGCCGCTGGTCAAGACACACTACTGCAGGAGAGGCAGATGGAGAGTAGGCTGTGACTGTGGCCGCTGGTCAAGACACACTACTGCAGGAGAGGCAGACGGAGAGTAGGCTGTGACTGTGGCCGCTGGTCAAGACACACTACTGCAGGAGAGGCAGACGGAGAGTAGGCTGTGACTGTAGCCGCTGGTCAAGACACACTACTGCAGGAGAGGCAGACGGAGAGTAGGCTGTGACTGTGGCCGCTGGTCAAGACACACTACTGCAGGAGAGGCAGATGGAGAGTAGGCTGTGACTGTGGCCGCTGGTCAAGACACACTACTGCAGGAGAGGCAGACGGAGAGTAGGCTGTGTCTGTGGCCGCTGGTCAAGACACACTACTGCAGGGGAAGAGAGCCGTCGCAGAGTTGTGAGTATACGGATTCTGAGCAATGCAGTCCGGCCATGGATTACGGCATATACCTGTACCCCACGGCTCGACGGGAATAGTGTAAAAAGTGAAATTGAATTTTTTTTTGGTTATAAACATATTTGCTAAGTAAATCTAACTTTATTTAATAATAATAAAAAAAAAAAATTGTGAATTTAAAAAAAAAAGTTGTGTTACTCTGCAAAAATATAAATTTTTGCAACGAACCCTGGACACGACGAGTGATACCTCGGCATCGGCCAAAAAGGTTCGTTACAATATTCTTCCCGTTAATATGTTGAACATACTTGTTTATATTGTATTTTTGTGTTAGTAATCTTTATTCAAAAAAATGTTTTCTGGTAAACTTTGTTTTTGCTATTAATAAAAAGTGATAGATAATCTTTTCAGTTGTATCAAGTATACTTTGTATTTTGGATATCTATAATAATTTTGTTTTTTAATCTTTATTAATGTTATAGATTTGTTATTTATGTTGTGATGTTTAATATGTTTCTTTTAATTATTAAATTTATATAGTTATATTGTGTATGGAAAGGGTATGTAATATATAATTATATATTTTCTGTGTACTTAAAATTGTTTTCTTATGATACATTTATTTGGTTCATATTGTTGGATGGGTTGTAATTCTTATAATGGTGTGTTCAAATTTTGTTTATTGTATTTGGTCAAGGTCATACTATGTAGACCTTATTCATTTTGATATGTTGATCTAATATTATTTTAATGGAAGATATATTTGAAGTTGTGGGAAAATGTGTTGTGTTTGTTTGATAATCTGTTTAATATATATGTGTGTTACATTATGTATTATGACATAAGAATGTGGTGGGTTGGATATAACCCTTATTGCTCTGTTATTTGTTTATATATTTGGTTTTGTATACCATTATATTTGAGGATTTGTAATATTAACATTTAATATTACATTCATATATCCTAGATTTTGGATCACTTATATTTCTATATATTATTATCAATAATATATAAGTTTTTTAATAATTTATAAAAAATCCCAACACTAAGAGTGAAAGGGTATATTCAGTTTGGTACGCCGTTTGTAACACCCAGAAGGAAGCATCTCCGGTATGGAAAAGTATATATATTCTTGGTCAGCATGACCCCCTGAGTCGATTTAGCGATGTCCGTCTGTCCGTCTGTCTGTCTGTCTGTCTGTTGAAATCCCTACTACTTTTAAAATTGAAGAGCTAGATAAATAAAACTTATAACTTAGATTACTAATATACCTACGCTGTATGGCGAGATCGGTCCATTGTGAACTATGATCCGACCAATTATGTTCAAATACCTCATATAAAATGTACATGTAAAGATAAATTTTTATGTATACGTGCTTAGGTAACCTTTTTTGGTCAAATATATATATTGATATCAAGCTCAAATACATGATAATAATGTTTTCCGGCGAAAAGACTTGTGGTTCACAAAAAAAAATCAAAATTCGGTACACCTACCCATTTGTAAATATGGGTATCAAATGAATGGAAATTCTTCAACGATTGAATGTTTGTAGTTATTTTCAGGATTCGTATACCCTGGTGACCTATATATCACTTTGAATGGTAACCACACATATGTGTAGGGTATTTATAGTCGGCTTAGACCGACTATAATTTTGATAATCCTAACTATCATAATTACACCTACTTTAAAATTTCCCATGTGATCTAACCTTCCCAACTGATTTATGAGTATTTGTTGTTTTAGGCTTATTAAATATAGGTTATGATGATTTTTGATAGTATTTACTAGAATAATTCATTTTACATAATCAATGTCTAAACTGCTGTAATTATAATATAATATTCATTTTTCAGTGTAATATGGCTATATAATTTATTACTATGTTTTATTGCAAGTTTCTTTTGGAATTTGTTTATATTATAGCAAATTTGTGTAGGTAGGGTAGACAGTTCATCGATATGAAGTGGTCCAATAAATTGATGATGTGGTAAGGGTGGCCCATCCCCTTATGTTATTACATAATTGTATCCATATTTTTTGAGGGTTTTTATAATCTCTTGCCTTTTCTATATGTTATTTGGTTTATTTTTGGTTTGTTTTTTGGTTTTGATTTTTGTTCTTTTAGTTTTTTATATCCTTATGTTGTATATAATTTTGAATTAGGTTCAAATTTTATTTGATATAGAAACCTATGTTTCAATATATATATATATATATATATATATATATATATATATATATATATAAGTATGACATTTTACACATTAGTATCAGTTGTTGTGTTATATTTAAGGTGATTACATCATGTATTGGTTGTTTAACTCATTTTGTGGGTGTTTCATAATCTTCTTTGGCATTAATAGGTAATGTAATAATAAAATTGATATTTTATTATTGCTTTTATATGTAATAGTGTGGCATCTTATAACAATTTTCAATTATCATTAAATAAAGTAGAACCCGCCCCTTAAAAATATTAAAATGTTTAATTTGTAATAATTAGTATTATGAAAACTATACATATAGTATTTAGTATGTTTTATAATTTGTTACTATGTGTATATGTTACACATATATATTTGATTACTGGAGATTTACGGTTTTTAGTTGGTAGTATACAATTTTTATTTATAGTTTTGCTTTTAATTATATATTTGATAATTTAATGCTGTTTATAGTTTTTTGACGGAACATTTGTTTATATTAATAGTATCAATATATTTTAATACATTTATATGTATACCAGGTAGACTGTTGACAATACGAATGTATATTTTTATAAATGTTATGTTGTTATAATTTTCCTTATTTATATATATTTGATATTTGGGAATATATAGTTTCTGATAAGCTAAATAAGTTTATTAGTTTTCTAATAATGCTTTTTGAATTTTTATCAAAGGTTGTTATTTTGAGTTTATCATTAATTTTGTTTATTGTATTTGGTCAAGGTCATACTATGTATACCTTATTCATTTTGATGTGTTGATATAATATTATTTTAATGGAAGATATATTTGAAGTTGTGGGAAAATGTGTTGTGTTTGTTTGATAATTTGTTTAATATATATATGTGTGTTACATTATGTATTATGACATATATGAATGTGGTGGGTTGGGTATATAACCCTTAGTGCTCTGTTATTTGTTTATATATTTGGTTTTGTATACCATTATATTTGAGGATTTGTAATATTAACATTTAATATTATATTCATATATCCTAGATTTTAGAGCACTTATATTTATACATATTATTATTAATAATATATAAGTTTTTTAATAATTTATAAAAAATCCGAACTGATGATTCCATTGGCAATGGATGAAAAACGTTTATTGGGGAGGCCTGTCTTTCTACTATATAAGTTAAAAGACGTTAATTACCTTCACGGTTTTATATTTATTTTTGTTTTGAGGTGTATGGTACACATTTATACAGAAATGTGTTTATAATTGATATGGAATTTTTAAGAAAAATTGTTCAGAAAAATTGTTAAAGTGTTTTATATAATTAGGTATGTATTTTAAAAGCGTTATACAGTGACAATGTCAAAACTCATGTATATACGAGTTTTTCGAGTATTTTTTCTTATTTTTGCACATGGCAGTTTAGTAGTTTAAATAACACCAATAGTTGGTGCACTTTTACCAAAATTTTCATGCAATGAATTGAGCTAAAGTAGTTTTTTGATAGGTTTTCGCTCCATCTTTCACATGTCTAATTCTTCACATTTTGCTGTATTTCTGTCCCACTCGCACTATTAGCTATTTTAATATAAATATTGGCAGTTTGGTAGTTTTAGGTGTTAGTTCTCATTTGTGTTTTGTGAAGTGAAGTTGAAAAAATAAAAGTGAATAAAAATTGCTGGTCGTGCTAATGGTGAAACAGGTTTAGCCAAAGAGACAAATTGCTTCGTGGTAACATCCAGGGAATCACCAAGCCAGCTATTCGCCATTTGGCCCGTCGTGGTGGTGTGAAACGTATATTTGGTCTCATATACGAAAAAACTGGTGGTGTTCTTAAAGTATTTTTGGAAAATGTCATTCGTGATGCAGTTACTTATATCGAACATGCCAAAAGAAAAACTTTCACGGTAATGGATGTCGTTTATGCTTTGAAGAGGCAGGGCCGTCTATTTATGGTTTTGGCGGCTAAACAAATATTTCTTCATTTTTTAAACAATTTATAAATAATCGGTCCTTTTCAGGACCACAAATTAATAAAAAAGAGTAAAAATTTAATACATTTCATCAAAAAATACATATTTTTCGATTGAATTTTAATTGGTTTATTTGTCATCATGCTTGAAATTATCCTCCATTGAAAATATGAGACGCACGGAGAAGCGACTTTTTATCGTTTCATTACCGAAATTTTATTTTCACTTTGACAAGATATTCTACCTTGAATATATGTATTCCTATAGAAATTAGCCTCCCTTGTAAATATGAGACGCACAGAGAAGCGACTTTTAATCGTTTCATTATCAATTTTTTTTTCATTTTGGCATGATATTCTACATTAAACAAATGAATTCCTATAGAATTTAGCCTCTATTGAAAATATGAGATGCACAGAGATGCGACTTTTTATCGTTCTATTATCTTTTTTTTTTATTTCATTTTGGCATGATATTCTACCTTGAACATATGTATTCCTATAGAAATTAGCCTCCCTTTAAAATATGACACGCATTTAGAAATTACTTCTGTATCGTTTCATTATCGATTTTTTTTAATAATAATTTATATCTTTATTTATTAATAATTTGTCGTCCTGACAAGGACGGTTGGTTTATATTTTTTATTTGTGGTTGTTGAATATTTATGCCTTATTTTCAGTGTTCTTTGGCAAAAGAACTGCTTGGATTTTTGGCAAAACACCACCTTGTGCTATGGTTATACCAGATAACAACTTATTCAATTCTTCAGCATTAGCTATAATTCTTGTCATCTTATTGTCACGTGCAGCATTGCTAGCCAATTCTAGAATACTCCATTGCAGCAGAAAGATATACTGGAGCGCCGGCACCGACACGTTCAGCATAATTGCCTTTACGCAGTAAACTATGAGTTCGTCCAACGGGAAATTGAAGACCAACTCGGTTTGAGCGAGACTTTGTCTTTCACTTCACCACTTTTGCCACGACCAGACATTATTCACTTTTTTTACTAAAACACTTCACAGCACTGCACTTTAAACACAAATGATGCCTGTGCTATTTATATCCCTTTTTATTTACAAACTTTTGTTTGGTATTTACATTTCATGAAAGAAAAATTTTACATTTATTGGTTTTTTACATTACATGTTTTTATTATTTTTGTGGAAAATTTAAAATGCACATAATTATATTTTTATGGTAGAAAACTTAAAATTAAACATAAAATTATATGTACATGAACTTAAGACTAATAAAATAAAAAAAAATAATAAAATAATTAAGTTATATCTCGGTATTATAAATTAATTGAAATCTGTTATTATAACGTTTATTGTAGTAAACTATTTTTTTTTTTGTATCAAACATTTCGTTTTCACAGAAAAATTTAAATTCAATAGTATTTATTATTATTGGTAGTATTATTATTTGTATTTATGTTATTTATATACATTTCTTTTATAATTTCTTTGATAAGATTATTATCTTTATCAATGTCATTCGTGATGCAGTTACTTATATCGAACATGCCAAAAGAAAAACTTTCACGGTAATGGATGTCGTTTATGCTTTGAAGAGGCAGGGCCGTCTATTTATGGTTTTGGCGGCTAAACAAATATTTCTTCATTTTTTAAACAATTTATAAATAATCGGTCCTTTTCAGGACCACAAATTAATAAAAAAGAGTAAAAATTTAATACATTTCATCAAAAAATACATATTTTTCGATTGAATTTTAATTGGTTTATTTGTCATCATGCTTGAAATTATCCTCCATTGAAAATATGAGACGCACGGAGAAGCGACTTTTTATCGTTTCATTACCGAAATTTTATTTTCACTTTGACAAGATATTCTACCTTGAATATATGTATTCCTATAGAAATTAGCCTCCCTTGTAAATATGAGACGCACAGAGAAGCGACTTTTAATCGTTTCATTATCAATTTTTTTTTCATTTTGGCATGATATTCTACATTAAACAAATGAATTCCTATAGAATTTAGCCTCTATTGAAAATATGAGATGCACAGAGATGCGACTTTTTATCGTTCTATTATCTTTTTTTTTTATTTCATTTTGGCATGATATTCTACCTTGAACATATGTATTCCTATAGAAATTAGCCTCCCTTTAAAATATGACACGCATTTAGAAATTACTTCTGTATCGTTTCATTATCGATTTTTTTTAATAATAATTTATATCTTTATTTATTAATAATTTGTCGTCCTGACAAGGACGGTTGGTTTATATTTTTTATTTGTGGTTGTTGAATATTTATGCCTTATTTTCAGTGTTCTTTGGCAAAAGAACTGCTTGGATTTTTGGCAAAACACCACCTTGTGCTATGGTTATACCAGATAACAACTTATTCAATTCTTCAGCATTAGCTATAATTCTTGTCATCTTATTGTCACGTGCAGCATTGCTAGCCAATTCTAGAATACTCCATTGCAGCAGAAAGATATACTGGAGCGCCGGCACCGACACGTTCAGCATAATTGCCTTTACGCAGTAAACTATGAGTTCGTCCAACGGGAAATTGAAGACCAACTCGGTTTGAGCGAGACTTTGTCTTTCACTTCACCACTTTTGCCACGACCAGACATTATTCACTTTTTTTACTAAAACACTTCACAGCACTGCACTTTAAACACAAATGATGCCTGTGCTATTTATATCCCTTTTTATTTACAAACTTTTGTTTGGTATTTACATTTCATGAAAGAAAAATTTTACATTTATTGGTTTTTTACATTACATGTTTTTATTATTTTTGTGGAAAATTTAAAATGCACATAATTATATTTTTATGGTAGAAAACTTAAAATTAAACATAAAATTATATGTACATGAACTTAAGACTAATAAAATAAAAAAAAATAATAAAATAATTAAGTTATATCTCGGTATTATAAATTAATTGAAATCTGTTATTATAACGTTTATTGTAGTAAACTATTTTTTTTTTTGTATCAAACATTTCGTTTTCACAGAAAAATTTAAATTCAATAGTATTTATTATTATTGGTAGTATTATTATTTGTATTTATGTTATTTATATACATTTCTTTTATAATTTCTTTGATAAGATTATTATCTTTATCACTTTTTATGGAAAACTTATACCCTAATTCAGCAAGAAATCTGTCGATTCTTTTAATATTGTTTCTTTTATAAAGTTGCCTGCAACGGATTTTTTTAAAATTAAAAACCTAGTCAAAATTACCATTTGTTCCTAGAATGTAATTTATACATTTTCGCTCTACGCTTCTTATTTGTTCTATTTTAGATGAAGAAATTTGGAACCATATAGGAAACCCATAAGCGATTACGCTTCTAACTACTTTCATGTATTGCATTTGTTTCATTTTTTTTTTGATAAGAGGCTATTAAAACATTATACCAGATAACGAATGATGTCTTAGCTTTCAATATAATATATTTTACATGTTCAGAAAAATTGTATGAACTACCTAATATAATGCCTTTTTTATTTAACTGTTTTTTTCAGGGGTTGGAAACGGAACGAACGAAAAGTTCCGAGCGCAAACGTTTCAATCGGAACTTTTGGACAAAAGTTCCGCTCGGAATATCTTCCGGGTGAATATCTTCCTGTGGGCCTAGATTCGCATCCAGGTACGTTATTGGAATTTTTTCGGGTGAATCTCTTCCTGTGGGCCTAGATACGCATCCAGGTGCGTCATTGGAACTTTTTCAGGTGAATATCTTCCTGTGGGCCTAGCTACGCATCCAGGTACGTTATTGGAACTTTTTCGGGTGAATCTCTTCCTGTGGGCCTAGATACGCAACCAGGTGCGTCATTGGAACTTTTCCGGGTGAATATCTTTCTGTGGGCCTAGATTCGCAAACAGGTGCATCATTGGAACTTTTTTTTGGTGAATCTCTTCCTGTGGGCCTAGCTACGCATTCAGGTGCATCATTGGAAGTTTTGCGGGTGAATATCTATCTGTGGGCGTAGATACGGAATCTGGTGCGTCATTGGATGTATTTTGGGTGAATCTCTTCCTGTGGGCCTATCTACGCATTCAGGTGCGTTATTGGAACTTTTTCGGGTGAATATCTTCCTGTGGGCCTAGCTACGCATCCAGGTACGTTATTGGAACTTTTACGGGTGAATCTCTTCCTGTGGGCCTAGATACGCAACCAGGTGCGTCATTGGAACTTTTCCGGGTGAATATCTTTCTGTGGGCCTAGATTCGCAAACAGGTGCGTCATTGGAAGTTTTTTGGGTAAATCTCTCCCTGTGGGCCTAGCTACGCATCCAGGTGCGTCATTAGAACTTTTTCGGGTGAATCTCTACCTGTGGGCCTAGATACGCATCCAGGTGCGTCATTGGAACTTTTCCGGGTGAATATCTTTCTGTGGGCCTAGATTCGCAAACAGGTGCGTCATTGTAATTTTTTCGGGTAAATCTCTCCCTGTGGGCCTAGCTACGCATCCAGGTGCGTCATTAGAACTTTTTCGGGTGAATCTCTTCCTGTGGGCCTAGATACGCAACCAGGTGCGTCATTGGAACATTTCCGGGTTACGGAACCAGGTGCGTCATTGGATGTTTTTTGGTGAATCTCTTCCTGTGGGCCTAGCTACGCATCCAGGTGCGTCATTGGAACTTTTTTGGGTGACTCGTTGTGGGGTGGGGTTTAATATAATTAATAAATATTATAAAAATATTGATTTTTTATACCCCACACCTATGAGGTACAGGGTATATTAACTTTATGCAGATATTGTTACACCTTTTATTTGGCGTGGCCGGTATGGAAAAGTATATATTTTTTGATCAGCATCACCACCCGAGTCCGTTTGGTAAACAATTAAATTTCCCACCAAAGTGTAGGGTATTCCATAGTCGGGTCCGACCGACTATAAAAGTACATCCCATGTGACCGAACGTACCCATGTGACCTAACTTTCCCAATTTTGTAAACGAATTTATTTTTGGTATCTATTTAAAAATTATTTTATTATATACATGAAATACAAGTAGTAATTATGTAGGAACGAAGTGTTAAATAACAAATACAAACGAATTGACATTGAGTTTCATACTTGACAAAAAAATATTTAACGAAACAGAGAAAAGAATATAAAATTTAATGATAAAATAAAATCGTAACGAAATAGTAAGAGTTAAAGGAATTAGGGGAAAAAGAAAAAAAAATATAATGAAAATAAATTAAGAATGATGAAGTAGGAAATAAAGAACAAAAAATATGAAACGAAATTGAGTGTAATAAATAAATTAAATGAAAATATATATATAAATATAAATAAAATAAAATAGAGAAGATAATTGTGAGACAATAACATAAGAAATTTAAAACAGTTAAAATTAATAATTTTGAATTTATGGAGAATTAAGTCTAATAATTAAATATTTTCTAAATTCTCGTTGGTAAGCTTAGTACGATAATTGTTTACAATGAATCTTATTGATGAAAATCTTCTTACGACGGAGACTTGAGTAACAGGTGTCGCTAACACAACCTCATCTAACCGCGCAATGTGAATTAAGCCGCTGCAATACTGAAATTCGTCCCAGAATTCTAACACATTTGTAGTTAGAGGACATCTCTTAGCAAAACTAAATGTTTCAATTTCATTGAATATTTCCTGTTGACTTTTGTCTGGCGCATCCTCGTCAACTGGGGATGCGCTTCCTAATGAACCACTGAGCAAAAGTTCTAATCGGGAAGCAGTGGACTGTTCTTGTTCGCTGTTTTCTGTATTGTAGCTGCGCTTTGAATTGGAATTTCTTCGATTTCTACAGAAAAACTCTGCTGATTGAGTTATCGACGATTTATCTAAAATGATATTGTTATACAATATGTATGTTATATTCATGTACTGAATTTCAACTTTTTGCATTTTTTTCGAAACTTGTTTTAAAAACTACAAAAACTACGTCTGTGGCCACAATGCAGTGAAATCTATTTAAAAAGTACAAAGTAGGTTGATTCATTAATTCTTTTTAGTTTTTTGGATATTCTTTACCAAAATGTAAAGTTCATTGCACTTTGAAGATTTATAATATTTCACTAATAGAGTGAAATATTCAGACCATCCGTGAACCAAATATTTAGTCGGAATTCCTCCGTTTACAATAATTTTATATGGAAATTCGGACCACATAATATTGAACGGAAAATTTGGTTCACGATAGGTCTGAATAAAATGCAATATTAATAACCCCTTTTAACAACACTAAATATGTCTAACCTACGGACTATTACCAACCGTTTAATTTTTATAAATACCTCGGATCTAAATACAGGCCTGTGACGAACACATCCGAGTTCATTAGAAACCGTTCGCGGAAGTTAAGACTTGTTGCAAGTGCACGTGATATGTCGCATGTATTTTCTTCAATTTACAATATAAGCTCCATCCATATTTTGTAAAAGTCTCCAATTGTTAAGGAGTAGCTTTGTAATAATATTGTTGCACCCAACCCTATATAAAATTGTTGGTTGTTCATAATAATTTCCTCATTATCATCACAAACTTCCATGATTTCCACATCATCCTCAGTGATCATTGCATTGTCGATAGTTTGTGAACTACAGGCTGCTTCGCTTAAATGTTTTACAGCGGATATCATATTTCTAGCGTTATCGTAGTAATACTTAGTATTTGGTCTACTTCAGCTTTCATATCTATTATATAACATTATTTTATTTATTAAAAGTGTAAAACTATCAAACTAACAATAAGGAATAGAAACCAAAACTATGGGTTTAATATTCGTTTCGAAATGTATCCATTTTCGTTACAGTTTCAATCTCTGGTTTGAATAATATTACATGTTAGCATATATCAGACATGGTGGATCACAATTTTCAATTACAATTCAATTTTTTTTTAAATTACAACTGCGCCATAGTCACAATTACATATATATTTATATAAATATAATGTAATTATTACTTTTTTCTTCAATTATAATTGATTTCATTAAATGTTTCATTTATTTTTTAAAATGTAATTTAATGTTATAAAACCCCAATTAAAAAATAATGTAGTTGTAATAGAAATAAATTCAATTACAATTATAATTAATTGTAATTGCTATTGTAATTAATTTAAAAATGTAATTAATATTGTCCAACTCTGACATATAATAGTGAAATTTTTATCTCCACTTACCGAGACAGAATTTGTAAAATTCGGTGTTTTATATTTTCTCCAGAGTGACTTTCATTCATTTTTAACATTGCTAAGGTCTTTATTATAATTTTGCCTTTTACAATTAATTGAACATTGACGCCTAAAATTTTCCGATATTTTTTTGTTGCCATGTCCATTTAAAAAAAAAGATTTTGTTTTTTATCAGCTGTTGTATCTCTTTTCTAATGGCAATTGCCGCAATGTGTGAATTAATTGGAGGCATTTGTAGGCATTTAAAGAACGGTTCTATAAATCTTTTTAACCCCGATGAATCCAATATTTTAAAAGGTGCGCCGTCCTTTGTTATAATATGCACGATCATTTACAATGCATCAGCTTTTGAAATTTCATAGGAAACTCTTTTCTTTTTTGCAATTGACGCACTGCAATCAATATTATTATCGTTTACCGCCTTCACCAATTCTATATGCTTTCTTTAGCAATGCCGGAGCAAGTTCCCGTGATGGCTAGTCTCTAACTTTGCTCCGCATATTTTGCATATAGATGCAACACCATCGTAGTTAAAATATTCACGAATTCCATTTTTTCTCTCACGAACCATTCTGTATTTAATCAAAACCATTCTATAAAATCGAAATTAGAAAATCAGATTATTTACCTAAATACGTATATGCGTAATAAAAATTCACAAATAAATTGAATCTTATTTTCAACAATTTTTTTATTACGAATTGTCAAATATTACCACTATCATATCACCTTTGTAATACATGTTAAAAATACATATAAAAAAAAAAAGATTACCCGAAAAAGTTCCAATGACGCACCTGGATGCGTAGCTAGGCCCACAGGAAGACATTCACCCAAAAAACATCCAATGATGCACCTAGTTGCGTTTCTAGGCCCATAGGAAGAGATTAACCCGAAAAAGTTCCAATGACGCATCTGGATGCGTATCTAGGCCCACAGGAAGAGATTCACCCGAAAAAGTTCCAATAATGCACCTGGATGCGTAGCTAGGCCCACAGGAAGAGATTCACCCGAAAAATTACAATGACGCACCTGGATGCGTAGCTAGGCCCATAGGAAGAGATTAACCCGAAAAAGTTCCAATGACGCACCTGGATGCGTATCTAGGCCCACAGGAAGAGATTCACCCGAAAAAGTTCCAATAATGCACCTGGATGCGTAGCTAGGCCCACAGGAAGAGATTCACCCGAAAAATTACAATGACGCACCTGGATGCGTATCTAGGCCCACAGGAAGATATTCACCCGAAAAAGTTCCAATGATGCACCTGGATGCGTATCTAGGCCCACAGGAAGATATTCACCCGAAAAAGTTCCAATGATGCACCTGGATGCGTAGCTAGGCCCACAGGAAGAGATTCACCCGAAAAAATTACAATGACGCACCTGGATGCGTAGCTAGGCCCACAGGAAGAGATTCACCCAAAAAAATTACAATGACGCACCTGGATGCGTAGCTAGGCCCACAGGAAGAGATTCACCCGAAAAATTACAATGACGCACCTGGATGCGTAGCTAGGCCCACAGGAAGAGATTCAACCAAAAAAACATCCAATGACGCACCAGGTTCCGTATCTAGGCCCACAGGAAGAGATTCACCGATAAAGTTCCAATGACGCACCTGGATGCGTATCTAGGCCCACAGGAAGATATTCACCCGAAAAAGTTATAATGATGCACCTGGATGCG
This sequence comes from Dryomyza anilis, assembly GCA_951804985.1. Lineage (NCBI taxonomy): Eukaryota > Metazoa > Arthropoda > Insecta > Diptera > Dryomyzidae > Dryomyza > Dryomyza anilis. The sequence goes on along the minus strand of OX638136.1, from coordinate 19,762,648 downwards.
TAGCTAGGCCCACAGGAAGAGATTCACCCGAAAAAATTACAATGACGCACCTGGATGCGTAGCTAGGCCCACAGGTAGAGATTCACCCGAAAAAATTCCAATAACGCACCTGGATGCGTATCTATTCCCACAGGAAGAGATTCACCCGATAAAGTTCCAATGACGCACCTGGATGCGTACCTAGGCCCACAGCAAGAGATTCACCCAAAAAACATCCAATGACGCACCTGGATCTAATGATGCACCTGGTTGCGTTTCTAGGCCCACAGGAAGAGATTCACCCGGAAAAGTTCCAATGACGCACCTGGATGCGTATCTAGGCCCACAGGAAGATATTCACCCGAAAAAGTTCCAATGATGCACCTGGATGCGTAGCTAGGCCCACAGGAAGAGATTCACCCGAAAAAATTTCAATGACGCACCTGGATGCGTAGCTAGGCCCACAGGAAGAGATTCACCCGAAAAAATTACAATGACGCACCTGGATGCGTATCTAGGCCCACAGGAAGAGATTCACCCGATAAAGTTCCAATGACGCACCTGGATGCGTAGCTAGACCCACAGCAAGAGATTCACCCAAAAAACTTCCAATGACGCACCTTGATGCGTAGTTAGACCCACAGGAAGAGATTCACCCAAAAAACTTCCAATTACGCACCTGGATGCGTAGCTAGACCCACAGGAAGAGATTCACCCAAAAAACCTCCATTGACGCACCTGGTTGCGTATCTAGGCCCACAGGAAGAGATTCACCCAAAAAGGTCCAAAGACGCACCTGGATGCGTATCTAGGCCCACAGGAAGCGATTCATCCAAAAAAGTTCTACTTATGCCTATGGCGATAGGAACGATCCGAACGTTTTTTGTATGCAAAAGTTCAGAGCGGATCTTTTGAGCCGGAACTTTTGAGCAAAAGTTCCGACTGAAACGTTTGCGCTCGGAACTTTTGCTTTTCGTTCGTTCCGAAACGAAACAATATCGGAACAATTGCCAAACGTTCTTCTTGTAGTTCCGGTTTCTACCCCTGGTTTTTTGACTTTAATTTTTTTATTATTTATTTCGATTTTTGGATCTAGTTTTCTACAATTTTTAAAAATAGATTTTATGGCAATAATTTTTAGAACTTCAGATTTTTCTGGATTGATTTCAACACCCCATAAATTATAATATTGTTACGAAAAGAGGTAATTTGTTCCACTGTGCAAGCAATCAACAATAATAAATGAGACGTAAGACAATTCAGCGCACTGAGCAATGTGTTAGAAAGAGATGGAAGATCATTCAGCGTACTGGGCAGTGTGCGAGAAAGAGATGGAAAATCAGCACATTAAAACACATGAGTGCGTATGAGATGCAAATAGCATGCGCAATTCTCGAAACGAGTAGAACGTTCTCGAAACAAGTCGAATCTTTTCGAAACGTGTCGAACTGATGCCTGCAGTATATAAGGCCGACGCATCTGAGGCACAGCACTTCAGTAGTGATTGGAAAGTGGTCGAGTGCATCTAAATAAAAGTCAAGTTAAATTGTGGACATGCAGTAGATGTTAGAATTTGTTATTAGTAAAGTTGTTTTTTAAAGTGAATTAATAAAGATAATTGTTATAATTTAAACCAAACAAAGGAGTGTTTTTATTTTGTACACAATCCAGAGATACGAACTTGTAGAACAGTTTTAGGTACACTGAATATTCAATCGTTGGTACGAAAGTAGAGCTACAGAAGCGTCTAATGGAAGAATTGATGTCCAAGACATTGATCTCGCGGAGCATGAGTTTGAAGTAGAAGGTGCAGCATCGTTGTCGAAAAATCTAGATACTGAGCAAAAATTTCAGTCCCAAAGTTTTGATATGAGCCAGTTGCTCGGAGCCATAAAACAACAGCTCCAAGAAAATTCCAACAAAATGAATAGAAGCTCCATGAAAATTCCAATCAACTTAAAGAACTTCAAGAAAATTCTAACAAATTGGAACAGCAAGCTCAAGAAAATTCAAATGAATTCAAGCTAAAATGGAGATACTTCAAGAAAATTCCAACCAACATCAAGTAAAAGTGGAGGAACGGATGCAGGAACATTCGAATCAGATTCTTGAAGTTGTGTATTAGAAGTTGTGTATTAGAAACTCCATGGTAAAGTAAACGAACGTAAGGCACATGTAAATGACATGGAATGCAAATTTGAAAAATTGGAAAATGGCATTGACAAAATGTTCCAGAAAATGCAAAAAGATTTTGGTGCATTACAGCTAAGTGGACATACACATCATGTTGTTAGTGGTAAAGTCGCCGATTTACGATGGAACCACAGGGTTTAACATTTGCAAGCTGTAATTTGAAACCACGGCTGTAAGTAATCGATGGAACAAGGAAGACATGGTAGCAGCCCTTATTGTGGCGCTGAAAGGAGGCGCAGCCGAAGTTTTGCTAACAGTTCCGAAAAGTGACATTAACAGTTATTCAGCGGTCATGGGTGCACTGCAACGAAAATATGGCAGTGACCACATGACACCGATTTACAAAATAAAGCTGAATTTCCGAAGGCAAAATAATGGAGAAACGTTGCAGGAATATGCTACCTATGTTGAGCGATTCAGCATGTGATTTCTTGAAAATGTGCATTATAAATGCGTTCGTTGATGGTGACATTTATTGAAAGTGACATTTATTGAAACGGTCACCACAGCGATTATGCAGGAGATAGCGACTACATTGTGCCGACCACCGACAGAGACATGTGAACTAGAGAAGAAGGGAGTAAATTTATGTCAAGGAGTAAGTAGAGCATCCAAAACCAGTGTTAAATCAGGACATTATGCCTATAACACCCAATTGAAAGTTAAATGCTACACCTGTGAAAAATATGGGCATATGGCACGCGACTGTCGTGTAAAACGGAAATGTTTAATTGTGCAACCTCCTAAGGAATAAAGACAAGAAAAAAGACCTGAAGATGTTCAAAATAACACCAGGGGACATAGTGAAAATTCAGGCACAGTGTTGGTGCGAGCTTGTAAAATGGAATCCAGAGAGTGCTCGAGAGAAGAAGGAAAGACGTACATAATTCACGTTCGATCGTTAAATGTCATGGTAGATGATCAACGGAATATAAAGCAAATACGAAATGATCAAAAGAAGGACCCCGACATCGCAAAAATTAGGACGTTCCAGGAACAACAAAGAAAGACATTATGGAAAGATATAGCATCATACAGTCCAATGAGCAGGGTTTACTGGGCGCAGTGGCAAAGCCTGAAGCTACAAAATGGTTCTTTGTACCGTGTGTGGAAAAGTGAAAATGACAAATCTGCACGAAATTTGATTGTTGTTCCCAAGTCAAAAATAAAAGCCATAGTACTGAAATGCCATTATGGATTCAATGGATGCATTAATAAAACAATTGAAGAAGTCAGGAAATATTTCTATTGAGTCGGATATCAGATGAATCAATACCACGTAGGAGCACATTGCGAACGTACTGCCATGCATGTGCAAAAGCCGATTCCAAAAAGTGTTTTGGGCAAGAAAAAAAGTGAAAACCGAGACGAGTTGCATCAGTCTTTAAGGCAGAGTATACAAATTGCAAGAGATAAGATGAAGTCCAGATACGACTTGAGAGCAAACTCTGAGGGATTTAAAGAAGGAGATCTAAAAAGGATTAATGACATTGTGTATCGGATTCAGAATACTACTGGCGTCAGACGAAAAATTAAATTCGTACATTTAGAAAGGTTTTTTTTGTACACATTACAGAGATACAAACTTGAAGAACAGTTTTCCGTAGTCTGAATTTTCGTAACAATATTTATAAAGTTTTTCTAAATAATTATTTATTTCTCTTGACATTTTTCTCATGCAGATTCCATCAATAAAGACTCATACGTCTTCAGAGTATGCGATTATTTTAATTTCATTATTATTGGTTTGCGGTAAATATGATTAAAATATATTATATAAATATAAGAATTAATTGTTGAATATATTAGAAGTTTGTGATTTTGGTCTAATGTTTTGTTACTTTCGGTGTAGGGGATACCGGGACTAAGTCGACACTTTTTTTTCAATGCTAATGTTGACCACCATATCAATTACATAGGACAAAAATTATAAGAAAGTTGGATAGATTGATTCATTAGCTACAAATGTCCCATAAGCTGTAAAGACCTACAATATTTAGTTTCCGCGAAACTTAGTGTTGCACATGCAACACAACCTCAAACCTGCTTCTGAAAATAGGCTGGGGTAAAGTCAACACTACCCACTTTTCCAGCGAATGCACATTTCTAATATCTTTCAATTTGATTGAATTATATATTCCAAGATAAAACTATTCGCGCTCTTTTATTCCGGCCTCGCGATATTGTTTGACCATCATTAATATTATACACATTTTATCTATTTTTGCAAGAACATCTTAAATCATGGTCAAATAATTGACAAGTCTCCTTATATTGTAAGAATGACAATTTTGTAAAACTCGTAGAAAGTTTCATAAATTGTATTTGTCGAATCACTTCAAGTGATAGTTTTGTATTTTTTTGTTTTCAATTGAATTTTTATTTTAATTTGAATAACTTTTTTTATTATCTTTTTATTTTTTTTTATAACTACTTTTTATACCCTACACCTATGAGGTACATGGTATATTAAGATTGTGCATATATTGTAACGCCCCTTAGGAGGCGTGTCCGGTATGGAGTCCGTTTAGCCATGTCCGCCTGTCTGTCTGTCCGTCTGTCTTGCAGTCTGACCTGATACAAGCTAACTTAAAAAATGATGATCAGAATGTAATGAAATTTGGTTTCAATACGTTTTAGTAAAAAAGTGGTTCTGAGTTTGGATTTGAGTCAAATCGGTCAACGAACACCCCCACCTCCCATACAACTCACTAATATATTACTATTTAAAAACCAATAACTCGAAAAGTATTATATATATATTTATAAAATTCAAAACATATTCTTATAATTCGTCTCAAAATATATATTCCAAAATGGGCGTGATCCACCCACATTTGAATTTTTCGTTGTTTACCGAGTTTTTGTAATGCCGAATAAAAGATGCACAATGGACCTTGAAAATTGCCACAATTGCCAGATACTAGATGTAAAATTGACCTTAAAAAAGAAAAAGGGAAATCGCATTTTATGTCTTCAATCTTACATAAAGAAGAAACGGTGCAATATCGAACCACGAGGTTTTCTGATATCAACAATTCGGAAATCTATAATATCCTACATAACGCGACATGAGCACCAAGATGATTCAAAAATTTGTTTGACAAGATCGCAGAAAAAAAAAACACTCATCTCGAACATATCGACAACCGAGTCTACGGGACAAAACTCTCCTGAACGATTTAGAGTCCAGAGTATAAACATGTCGACGTCCACTGGAGATAGCACCGTTTGCAAATTCCACAAGAACAATCGAAGCCCAACACACCCAACGCACCACATACAACGAACCATTGAAGATGAACGAGGAAAGTCCGTCCCATATAAAAAGGGCATATAAAAGTCACTCATATAATTTTTTTACAACTTTCCAAACCAAATATAAAATCAATTCAGAACCAACAGACACACTCAATACATGCAAAACACATATATGTAAGTTAAATCAGTTGAATAAGTTTATCTTTATACATACATGTATATACATGTATATCTACTATATATTTGCGAATGTAAGTATGCATGTCTGTATGTTCCGAATAGACGTCAAAACGGCTGAACCGAATTCAATCAAATTTTGACACAACATGTATGTTGGGTCTGGGCAGAGTATAGGCTATATCTCGGTGAGATTGGTGGACTGGGCGTGGCACCTCCCATATAACCCAAAAATTAAAAACACATTATGTCAGCAATTAGCATAGCAAATTTAATGAAATTCTGGTCAGCGTTATATATAACCATTCTAAACGGTCTCGCGGAATGTGGGCGGTATTATACCACTGGGCGTGGCACCCCCCATAGAAGGTACATTTTCCAAATGGTGTATTTCAACAGATATTATAGTGATCTTTGTAGTGATCTGATGATATTTCACACCTGGGTATACCAACCATCCCAAATTCTTTAAACTCACCACACCGAAATTCACCAAACTAAAACTCACCAAACTAAAACTCACCACTCTAAAATTCACCACACTCAAACTCACCACTCCAAAATTCACCACAACAAAACTCACCACTCTAAAATTCACCACAACAAAACTTACCACACCAAAATTCACCACACTAAAACTCACAACACTAAACTCACCACACTAAAATTCACTACACTAAAACTCACCACACTAAAATTCACCACTCTAAAATTCACATAAATTCATAATAAATATGTTCTTTATATTAATAAAATCACTCCATATCCTTGCATTCACCAAATCTTGGCACGAGTCGTGCACGGGTCCAGCTAGTATATATATATATATATATATATATATATATATATATATATATATATATATATATATGTATGTATATATAAATATATATATATCTATATATATTAATTCAATCACAAGTATTAATTCGGTTGGATTACCATTATAAGTATTAACAAATTAAACAACAGATATCTACATAAATACAAAAAATATATATATATATAAAAAAAACAACAAAAAAAAATATTATTATTATTATTGGCACACATTCAAATATTCAAAAATATTTTTATAGATAATTTGAGGAAAAAATAAACATATTGTAATTGTTAAAATATCATATTGTAATTATTTTAAAATATTCATATAATCATTATTATTCTTAATATTAATTCTAAGAAAACATCATTTCTATAAATTCAAATATATACTTAAGATATCCAGTAAAAAATTTTTATTATTCTTAATATTAATAATAATTTTTTTTCCTTAAGGGGGGAGGAATGTTGTGTATTAGTTCACACATTTTTCTTTTCTTTATGGTTCTTCACTGGGACAATGCTATGTACATGTTGCTGTACAACATGAGTTCAACATGATATGAAAAACATGATGCGCTCAACATGTGTGCTTCAACATCCAAAACTGAATGAATATTCAGTTTTGGATGTTGATGTACACATGCATCATGTTTTTCATATCATGTTGAACTCATGTTGTACACCAACATGTTCATAGAATTGTCCCAACGTTGTTCACGTTGGCAACAATTATAATAATTTGGCAAAGCGCTAAAGCTTTACTTAGACTACACCTCTTTCAAGACTCTTGCAATACAATTTTCCATTTCATAATTTTGGGTCTATGTTAAAATAAGCAAAGCAGCGTTTGCCAACAATACTGACATTTCGCAATTGGTGTCAGCCAAAAACTACAAGTCGGACACTCTTCAAAAGTCACGTACACCAAAATTGAGTGAAAGTGAAAACTCACTAGAACATAGTGAGAATAGAATGCAACGAAGGAATTGTTAAGACCTTACGTTGCAATTTAATAATTTATAGTTTAGTGAGCCTCAAGTGGAGGTAGTAAAGTTAATAAAAGTGTTAAAACAATAAAAAGTGTTCTTTAATTAATTAAATGTTAACGAAAATTTAACTTTTAAATTTTACAACAATAGTAAAAGAAAGTGCAAGATTTTAATCGGGCTTTTGGTGGCTTAGATTTAATTATGCATGTAGTATCTCTTGAACAAGGAATACCAGCAGACGGGATAATATATGGAATAGATCCGTAATAAACGTAATTAATAAGGTCATAACAATCTATGATAAAGGAGAATCACACTATCCGATTACCAATGAAAACTCCAGCGGACATAAAGAATATTTTTTCCAATCATGAAATAAAAATCGAGCCTAGAACCGCAAAAATAGTAGAAATTACTCTAAAAACAAAAATTCCAATTGTATTAATACATAAACAAGAAATTGATCCTGGATCGTAAATTATTAAAAATTATCCCACAAAATTATACTACTAATATATCCAACGGAGTGTAGGGTATTCCATAGTCGGGCCAGACCGACTATAAAAGTCCGCCCCCATATGACAGAACTTACCCATGTGACCTAACTTTCCCAACTCGTTTTTATTTAATTACTTTTTATTTTTACTTTTTTTAATACATTTATTTTTAATGCACCAACAACACTTATCTTAAGAAATGAATTTGTTATAATGAAATAAAAGAGCATTCCTTTTGTTACCGCCACCAACGCAACATCGAGTTTTCAATTGGGTCCCAATAAATAAATAAATAAAAAGAACAAAATAAAAAAACCCAACAAAAACCATTTAAAGAAAAATAATTTCGCTCTTAAAAAATATTAAGAAAATTCATGGCGCCCGAGCATGGACTTGATTAAACGTAAAAAAAGTCGTTAATTAAATTGTTGCAGGTGGGAAATCAAAAGATTATTTGGTTCGGTTTTCGCAATTAAGCGAACAAAGTCTTTAGCGAATCGCAATCCACGGTAATTCGCCAAATAAACGTGTGAAATTAAATAAATTAATTACAATCGCTTTCAGGTTCACCATCGTTGTCGTTGCTTGCTGCTTACTCGATGCCGTCGCCTTGTATATTATATACAACAAATTGGCGCCATCTCGGTCATTCACCTACTGTCGCTGACTTGTGCCTGAATCCAGCCCACTGCTACTTACTGCCGTCGCTGCTATCTTGCTGCTGTGGAAATATCGACAACTAGGACAAATGGTCTGCAACTGCTGGATCTGTCAAAAGGAAGTTGGCAAATCACAGGTAGTTAAGTGATATTAACTGAGAAAATATATTGCTAAATATTTAATCAGCCAGTTAATTGCACTTTTATTTGAATTACAAACATATTCCGAAGTGAATGAAAACATCGCGATAGTGAGACGTTTATAAAATTCGGTATAAATTAATTAACAAAAATCGAATTAATTGCAAATGTAGTCGTTTGATTTGTTTTCGCAGTCGTGTTTTTGCTGCCAACAGCGACGTCTCCATTCCTACATGCGTCGGCATTTCCCGAGGTACATTAAAGCATATAGGCACTCTTTACTTCACCCGCAAATAAAATTTATAATTTAAATTAGAATTTCTAAAATAATAATAATAAATAAAAAAATACTTTCGTACAAATATTATTTCCAGCTACAAATAATTAAGTTTGTTTCGCAAATTTATTACAAATCGCGTTAAAGTTGAGAAAAAGGCAAAATTCACCACACAAAAATGATGTAATTGAACATCGTCAGCAACAAAGAGAGACCGTGATGGAAAATATTTTAAGAATTAAAAAAAAAATTCACGAGAAAACAATTTCATTTAATCCTCTTGAATTAGAATGTCGATTGGACATTTTAAATTCGTATATCGATCAGGCAATGTCATTTCAGTCGAAAATTGATTCGATAGACCCAACCGATAATAATCGGCCTGATCTTTAGGACGCATGTGTTATAACCAAATCTCTGTTAATGTTAATTATTATTTTTTTTAACGCCCTATTTATGCAATGCACAGTGTTGATCGTAAGAAGGGATGTTAGGTTAAATGGAGTATAAAAATTCGGAGTATAAAAATTTCACGAGTTTATTTGAGAGCATAGTGGAAAATGATCACACATTAACTGATATTGAGAAATTTAATCATCTCATATCATGTTCATCTGACGAAGCTTTAGGAACTGTAACAGCGTTCCAAATAACTGATCAAAATTATCCCAAGGCATTGTCAAGTTTGAAGAATGTTTATGACAACAGCTGTTTAATCTTTTTTGATAACATTCAAAAACGTTCCATAATCGACACAGTATCGGCAATCTATGACTCACTTTTGTTGTCAATAGGAGATGATAAGAAAATTACAAATGCGATTCTTATTCATTTAGTTATGTCGAAAGTCGATCCAATCACAAAAACAAAATTGGAAGAACAGCTCAACTACGATCAGCTGCCATTATGAAGTGATTGTGAGACAGCTCTCAATAAACGGTACCAGCACCTTTCTGCTGATGAAGCATCTACTTCTAGATTAGATTATTCGCCAAACAAAATTTTTAAATCTGCTTTTCTATGTAGCAAAGCAAACCTCAGCAAGTTGAAAAATGTGTATTTTGTCGGTAAGCTGATCATACTACCGATTCCTGTACATCGTTCACAGCGATACCTGTGGTACAGAGCAATGCAATGCGTTGTCGTGTATGTAATCGTTCGCACAATACGTTCCTGCATCAATACACAACAAACCTTCCGCAATCTGGTACAAACATCAACCAACTTGCGCAATTTAGAACAAATAATAGTTCTGATGACCAGCCCTCAACTTCCTGTGCGTTTTCGAACCACGCTTCGGTTTGTGATGACCAAGTTATTTTAGCTACAGCAGTTGTTAAAATAAAAAGTAAATCTGGGGAGTATTATTTAGCAAGGAACTATCAGGAACTATTGGAAAATCAAATTACACAGTAAATCAAAAATTACACGCTGCTGTGAACGAACTAACTCTCATCAGTTTTCTGCAGACTTCTGGGTATTGCGCTTAATATCCACATACCAGCCAAATCATACTGTGTCAACCAATAATTGGAATATTCCTTCATATATTGAACTTGCTGATTCATGCTTTTATAAGCCGCAGAAAATTGACCTGCTTCTTGGTGCAGATACGTTCTGCGAGTTACTCTCGGTAGGACAAATAAAACAAAATCCAGAACATCCAACATTACAAAAAACATTACTTGGTTGAATCGTTTCAGGCAAATACTCACCTTTAAAAAATTCCAACGCAAAAGTTTGTAATGTTGCGACCCTTTCTGAGAATGCCTGCAAACTTGACTCTATAGTTCAAAAATTCTGGGAGTTGGAAGAAATTCCCAAGGAGTCACAAATAATGAATATACCACAGAACAACAACTGTGTGAGAATAACTTTGTTGAAACCGAACAACGTACATTAAATGGTCGTTTTAAAGTATCACTACCATTTCAATCTGACAGCAATTCTCTTGGCTATTCGTTTGATACAGCGAAAAGACGTTTTCTATCGCTAGAGCGAAGATTATCAAAAGATTCTGAGCTGCGTGAACTATATATGGATTTCGAGAAAGGTCACATGACATTGGCCAAAAGCGAAATTCCGCAGACCCCTCATTACTTTATACCGCATCAGTGCGTCCTTAGACCACACAGTACAACGGACATCAACGCAGAATTCATTGAATGATATTTTGCTTGTTGGTCCGACAATACAAGAGGAGCTGTACTATACGTTGTTACGTTTTCGATTGCATAAATACGCAATCACTGCTGACATTACTAAAATGTACCGTCAAATATTAATGGACGAGGCAGATAAAAATTTCAATCTAATTTTATGGAGATAACATTCAACAGATCCGATACAGGCGTATCAATTAAACACCGTGACGTATGGTACGTCGTCAACTCCATTTCTGGCCATACAATGTATATTTTATTTAAGCGACTTGTACAAAGATGTGTATCCAATTGGATAGAAAATTTTACGCAGTGATTTCTACGTTGACGACTTGTTAACCGGTGATTACAATTTTGAAGGTCTAGAAATTATACGTGTTCAAGTCTCAAAAATGTTAGATTCAGAATGCAATTGGCAAAATGGTTTTCTAACCACCCGACCTATGAATTCAGAGAGTTGTCAGAAAAATCACTGCAATTTAATAATGCCGATTCCACAAAAGCGCTAGGAATACATTGGGTTCCGAAGAATGACACGTTAAAGTTTCATTTAGAAGAAAATTTTCACGATCTGCGAGCCACAAAAAGTAACATTTTGTCAGTTTCTGCTCGACTTTTCGCTCAGACCTGTATGCCCAATTGTTACAAACGCAAAAATCTTATTACAAGAAATCTGGCTTCAAAACCTGGATTTGGATGAATCGATTCCCTTAGATTCTTGTTGGAAAAACTTCAAAATCAATTTAACTCTGCTGGACACAATAACAATTCCAGGATATGTTAATACGCATCCAAATCGTGAGTGCCAAGTTCATGGTTTTGCTGACGCTTTGCTGTCTTTACATAAGAACACACGAAAATAGAGGCATTAAAATTCAGCTTTTGACAGCAAAATCGAAAATTGCACCAATAAAAACCAAGTCGTTGCCTAGAATTGAGCTGTGCGCAGCCCATTTGCTAACTGAACTCTGGAATAGAGTTCTGTCCATGTTGAACTGTGGAATCGAGAGCGTAACTTTCTGGACTGACTCAGAAATTACACTACACTGGTAAGACTCATCATTGCACACTCAATATGTTTGTAGCAAACCGAGTATCTGAATTCAAGAGAATTCTCAAAATACTTCTTGGCGACACGTTCCGACAAAACATAATCCTGCAGATGTAGTCTCCAGAGGATGTAACGTAGACGAACTAAATAATTCAATTTTGTTCGAAGGTCCGTTATTTCTACTGGAAAGTGCTGAACAGTGGCCTATTAATAAGCATTTTGAATTGTCGCAAGAAGAAACAATATTGGAAAAGAAGAAAAGTAGAGTGGTGCTTCTCGCAGCCGATGATAGTTCGAATAAATTTTTTGAGTTCATTTCAAATCACTCATCGTTTACAAAACTACTTCTAGTTTTTGTATACATTTACCGTTTTATCAGTAGGAAAAACGAGAAATTCAATTCACTTATTCCGACTGCGAAGGAACTTTAATGGTCTTTCCTGAAAATTATTGAAATTATTCAGAGACATAGATTTGCAATTGAAATTCAAAAATTACAAAAGTCTGAAATACTGCCGCAAAGCATTCAAAAAATGAATCCGTTCATTCTCGAGTTAAGAGTTGAACATAATTCTTTGTCAATACTTCGTGTTGGCAGCATACTTCTTAACGCACCCATTGCGTACTTCTTATGCCGAAAAAATATCACTTCGTAGAAATTTATTTACGGTATTTAACTAACTGTCATGCTGGACCAAAGGCTTTGGTAGCACTTCTTCGACAGAAAATTTGGTTAATAAACGCTCGAGAAGCGTGCAGTTGAACCGTAGGAACCTGCGTACATTGCATAAGCCAAAGCTTCTTACTCAAATAATGCGTTCAGATCGTTTGAAGGCACTATTTTTAATATGTGGAGTAGATTTTTGGAGTCTCGTGTACACGTCGCTAAAAATTCGCGGCCGACCACCCGTAAAGATGTACATTGCTGTGTTCGTTTGTTTCACTTCGAAGGCCGTCCACGTAGAACTTGTTAGCGATTTGACTTCTAACTGTTTCATTAATGTTCTCAAAAGGTTTGTCGGAAGGCGTGGGCTCCCGCAGAAGATCTACTGCGATCGTAACTGACCATAATTAGACCGCCGATCTCTGCCACCAGACGCAGTATCGTCGCAGTACTGGATGGACACGATGGCGTATGTGTCGCCTGCATCACATCATGTGCGGTCGCATTGGAACTAGACGACGGATATATTATTAAGAAGATATGTTTCATCACACAATTAATCGCTTTGCGTAATTTATGCTCCTTATTCTCTATTGCAACGACAGAGTCGGTGATTACATGCGTCTAGATTCTAGGGTCTCCATCGACGGCGGTAGCACCTATTTGATGTCACCCTGCACGACATGCCTATAGCCCTAATTTAACATAACCGCTCGAGGCGTGTGCATAAAGAATACTGCTCTACTGGCAGACGTCATCATTGCGCAGCTGAAGAAAAGAAGAAGGTTCTATTTGCGGAGCAAAATTGTGTTTTATGCTAATAAAAAAGACATAAAATTAAAAATTGTTTGTTTTCTATTTAAAAATAATATTTCAAATTTAAAAATGTCATTCAAAGCATAAGTGACAATTAACAATAGAAATTATCAAAAACAAAAATTTTATGTTCAATATTTGTTTGATTTGTTTGATAATTTTATTGTTGAATCCGACAATAATTTGAAAATAATATTTGTGGATCCATTTTTACATGATATATTTTCAAATTATTGTCGGATTCGACAATAATTTTCTATGCGCTAACTCCAGCGCACCTGCTAATTGGAGAGGTTGTGGCGCTCATGGTTCAGAGACTACGTCCTGAGGCTCCAGCCGCGCCACAACTGGATCGTCGACCAGCCCAATCTGGCAATCGGCAGGATCGTCGTAATGCACGACGACAACCTCCCGCCGCAGCAGTGGAAGCTCGGGAGAGTAGAAGCAGTGAACGTCGGTCAGGACACCAAGGTTCGCGTCGCCGGCGTCAGAACCAGAACCAGCGTTTATAAGAGACCAATCCACAAACTGGCAATTGTGCCTGATAATTGAAGACAGCTGTTCTTCAACGTGGCCGGTGTCGAATCACTTCAAGTGATTGTTTTGTATGCAACACTAATCTTAAGAAATGAATTTGTTATAATGAAATAAAAGAGCATTCGTTTTGTTACCGCCACCAACGCAACATCGAGTTTTTAATTGGATCCCAATAAATAAATAAAAAGAACAAAATAAATAATCCAACAAAAAACATTAAACGAAAAATAATTTCGGTCTGAAAAAATATTAAGAAAATTCAGTATTTTCGCGGAATCTACTTTAACCAAATGCTTATGTGTCGACTTTATCCCACGAGACCTAGTCTAATATTATTGGCATAAAAATTCAAATTGAATGAAAAAATAAAATAAAAATAAACAGACATGATACACAGAAAAAAAAATTACATAAATGGAATGAACGACGTTCATTGAGAAACCGTTCATAATATATATTGAAAAAATCATTCTATTTATGAACTATTCTTCGTATAAAATAAACGTGTTCATAATTGTTATGAATTGCGTTCAATAATCATTCATATTTTGACAAAGCAGCGCAGCCTCAACGTAACGTGCAATTCAGCCGAGCATAAAGGCGATACTGAAAAATAAAAAACCAGACCACAAAAGTAGCATTGAAAATACAACATAAAGTAGATGGGTAGGTATTTGTGTATTTGTGTATAATCGTATGTGTGCTGTAGCGATTTTAAGCATTCTATATATATATTTTTTTATATACTGACGCGTCATGCCGCATGACGCGCAGTGATTGTTTTGACTACTCGTCGCGACGCGTCGATAATAATAAAATAAAATAAAAATAATACAAGAAAATAAAAAAAAAAAATTTTAAATTTTTAAATAGTTTAAAGTTCATAAATATCATGAATTTTTTCATAAATATTATGAAAGCGTTCATCAATATTATGAACTGATTTATTACGGTTTTATGAACGATTCATACATTGGATGAATTTGGTCATTGGTTGAGTAATAATGAAAAATTCATAAAATTGATGAACAAATTCATAAATAGTATGAAGTTTTTTTTTGTGTAAGTGAACCCGTTACTACATAAAACTCACAACAAAATATATAAATAATCTAAACTTTAGTGGCAAGTACAAGTTTACTGCGTTATGAATATGTAACTTTTGGAGTCAAAAAACACATTTTATTACATACAAACTGAAGTTCAAGCACAAAATGGATTTCTCTTCTTTGTGGTCGTAATTATTTCTGAACCATATTCTTCTTAATTTATTTTGTTTTTTTGTTAATTAGATTTTCAATATGGTTTGGATATATTTTATTTTGTGAACATTTTGATTTAATTTTAGGGGTGTTGTGATGTATGGATATACAGTTAATCAATTTAATATTCGGACAAACAATTATGTTAAACAAATAGTATTATAATTGCATTGTTAAGCACACTTTTAAAATTCCTAAAACGCAATATTATTCGTTTATTATTATGGTACAATAAAAAAACATTTTTCATTTCTAATAATTATATATATTAGACATGTTAAATTCAATCAATTATTTTGAGTAAATTTAATATTCGGACAAATACAACTTGAATAATTTATACTAATTAATAATGATAATTAATATTTAGTTGGCATTCCTTTTAGACTCAAAACAGCCTTTAATCTTCGCGGCATCGATTGAACTAATTTTTTGGTATATGACGTTTCAATTTTATTCCAATCTTGCTGAGAGACTTGCTTTAGTTAGGTTGCGCTGCGAATGTCATGTTTGCGAATACGTTGATCCAATTCATCCCACAAGATTTCTATTGGATTAATGTCTGGCGACTGTGGGGGTGTTTCAAACACTTTTGGGCAATTATATAGTAGATATTCTCGTACTAATAGAGCTTTGTGCTTAGGATCGTTATCTTGGTAGAACTTAATATTTTGAAATATTCCTAATTTATCATCACTTTGCTTCAAATTCTTACGCAATATATCAAGGTAAACATGCTTGTCCATTATACCATCAAAAAACACAAAATTTCCAACACCTTACGCCGACATACACCCCCACACCATCACAGATCCACCTCCATGCTTTACTGTAGGTCGAAGATTCTTAGGAATAAGCTCTTGGTTAGGTTTTCTCCACAACACACCTCTGCCATCATTGCCAAAAATATTATATTTGCTCTTATCCGTGAACAAAACAGTGTTCCAATAAGCCTCATTTCTGGATATGAATGTATTGGCGAAATCAATTCGTTTTAATTTATTTATTTTATTTATAAATGATTTTTTGCGCATTACTCGGCCATTGAATCCGTTATTTCTTAAAAATTTCTTACAGTTTCGGCAGTCACAATCTTTTGGAAATGTTCTTCAAGCTCGGACTTCAGTTTAGGTGCACTTACTCGTGGATTTCGATTTACTTGTCTCATTATCCATCAATTTTCTGACTTTGTAAGAACTTCGGGACGTCCAGATTGTGAGACGGACTCTATAAGTTTCTCCTCTTTTAATCTTTTAATTATGTCAAATGCAGTACTTTTACTTAAATTTAATAATTGTGCAATATCGCGAATTTTTTTTCCTTTTTCATGATGATAATTCACCAACTTCCTTATATCAACACTAGTATTTTTACCTTTGCGCCCCACAGCGAAATCTAGCTAAATATGTTTTGCTGATAATGGAACTTCAACTTATGTCAAAATTTGATATTGTTTCGAAAAGAGGTAATTTGCCACACTGTGAAAGCATTCAACAGTAATAAATGAGACGCAATACAACTGAGCGCACTAAGCAATGTGTTAGAAAGAGACGGAAGATCATTCAGCGTACTGAGCAATGTGCGAGAAAGAGATGGAAGATCAGCACATTAAAACACATGAGTGCGAATGAGATGCCAATAGCATGCGTCATTCACGAAACGAGTAGAGGGTTCTCGAAACAAGTCGAAGCTTGTCGAACTGATGCATGCAGTATATAAGGGAGCCGCATCTGAGGTAGTCGTGTGATAAATGTTAAGTTGAATTGTGGACATGCAACATTGTTAGAATTTGTAAAGTTGTTTATTAAAGTGAATTAATAAAGTTAATTGTTATAATTTAAACCAAACATAAGAGTGTTTTTATTTTGTACACAATCCAGAGATACGAACTTGTAGAACAGTTTTCTGTAGACTGAATTTTCGTAACATTGGTGTCAGAAGTGGGATTGTGATACAAAATGGTTAAATTCGAACAACTTAAAGTCGACCAGCTAAAGAAGGAGCTGGCGATTCATAATCTTCCAACTGTAGGTACGAAAGTAGAACAACAAAAGCGTCTAATGGAAGAATTAGAGAACCAAGGCATTGACCTCGCAGATCACGAGTTTGAAGTGGAAGCTGCAACAGCGTCATCGAAAAGTGTGGACACGGAGCAAAAAGTACAGTCCCAAAGCTTTGATATGAGAAGTATTGCAGACTGTTCCAGAAAGCGATATAAATAATTACACAGCGGCAGTGATCACATGAAGCAGATCTACAGAATGGAACTAAAGGGCCAAATGTAAAGAAATGGTGAAACATTACAGGCGTATGCAGCGGACGTCGAGAGGCTTCCGCATTTGTCGTATGCAGATTCAACGAGTGATTTCATAGAAAAGTGCAAGATCGAAGCCTTCGTTGATGGCATATGTGATCCGGAAATAAAACGTGCCACAGTTACAATGCCGAAAGTGACATTTACAGAAACTGTAACCACAGCGCTAACGCAGGAGACAGCAACTACGTTGTGCCGCCCAGCGCCAAAGGTCCGTAAACTAGATGTAGAGAATGAAGAGCTACTTCAATTAATTTGACAAGCGTTAAAAAGTGGAGCTTAGCCAGATTACACGGCTGCCAACCGAGACACCCAATTTAAATGTAAATGCTACAACTGTGGAAAATATGGGCATATCGCACGCGACTGTCGTGAAAGACGTAAATGTGTAAATCTGTAACCACCTAAATGATACCGACCAGAAAAGAGACCTGAGGATGGCCAAATGACGCCAGGGAACATCATGGCAATTCGGGCACTGTGTCGGCACGAGTGTGTAAAATAGAATTCAGAGAATGCTCGACGAAAGAAGAAAAGACGAACATTATTCACATTCGTTCGTTAAATGCCATGGCAGATGATCAATGGACTCTAGAGCAAATACGAAATTAGGACGTTCAAGGAACAACAATGAAAGCCATTATGGAAAGAGTTAGCATCTAACAGTCCAATAAGCAGGGCTTATTGGGCGCAGTGGCAAAGCCTGAAGCTACAAAATGGTTGTTTGTACCGTGTTTGGGAAACTGAAAATGTCCGATCTGCACGAAATTTAATTGTTGTTCCCAAATCAAAAATAAAAGAGATAGTACTGGAATGTCATTGAGGTTCCAATGGACGTCACTTGAGCATTAATGAAACGGTTGAAGAAGTCAGAAAACGTTTCTATTGGATTCACAGATGTAAGCAATGTGTATCCGCAAAAAGAAAACCCGTCAGAAGTTGCGGTAAGATAAATCAATACAACGTAGAGGCACATTGCGAACGTACTGCAATGGATGAGCAAAAGCCGATTCCAAAAAGTGTTTTGCGTAAGAGAAAAAGTGAAGACCGAGACGTGTTGCATCAGTCCTTAAGGCAGAGGATACAAATTCCAAGTACTAAGATAAAGTCCAGATACGACTTTAGAGCAAACTCTGAGGGGTTTAAGGAAGGAGATCTGGTTATGCTTTGTAGCCCGCCACGAGTGAATTTGATAAATCCAAAACTACAAACACACCGGGAAGGACCGTACAGGATAATTAAAAGGATAAATGACATTGTGTATCGGATACAGAATACTACAGCCGTCAGACGAAAAATGAAAGTAGTACATTTAGGAAGGTTGGTGCCGTATATAGAGAGAGAGGATTAACATCTGTTCGGGGCGAACAGATTTAGGTGGAGGGCAGTGTTACGAAAAGAGGTAATTTGCCCCACTGTGCAAGCATTCAACAATAATAAATGAGACGCAAGACAATTCAGCGCACTAAGCAATGTGTTAGAAAGAGACGGAAGATCATTCAGCGTACTGAGCAATATGCGAGGAATAGATGGAAGATCAGCACATTAAAACACATGAATGCGAATGAGATGCCAATAGCATGCGTCATTCACGAAACGAGTAGAAGGTTCTCGAAACAAGTCGAAGCTTGTCGAAACGTGTCGAACTGATGCATGCAGTATATAAGGGAGCCGCATCTGAGGTACAGCGCTTCAGTAGTGATTGTAAAGTGATCGAGTGCAGGTCGTGTGTTAAATGTTAAGTTGAATTGTGGACATGCAGCAGTTGTTAGAATTTGTTATTAGTAAAGTTGTTTATTAAAATGAATTAATAAAGTTATTTGTTATAATTTAAACCAAACATAAGAGTGTTTTTATTTTGTACACAATCCAGAGACACGAACTTGTAGAACAGTTTTCCGTAGACTGAATTTTCGTAACAATATATAAATCAAAAGATACAAGCAGTTATGTAAAGAATTTAAACTTTGTCCGAAAATTAAATTGACTTCAATATATTATAATGTTCTGTCTAACCATGGTTTTACCATTTATATATTGATTTTAGATAAAAAGCAATCTTTACATAAATTGTACGAAAAAATGGTGATGTATTTGAAAATTAAAAATCTGCCACACATCCGACAATATATAAACTCTATTATTATCTTTTGATTCGTCCGAATATTAAATTGATTAACTCTATTGAAAAAATGATTCATCTCTTCGATTATGTTATCAATTTCGTTTTCATTTAGATTTTTGTATGTAGGCAAATTAATTTTTTCAAGATGTTTGAATAATTCTGCATGTTTTTGTAATCATAAAAAGTTGTTTGGGTTGAAAGTTTTATTGGTTTATTGTATATAATTAGTTCAATTGCGGTATGATCAGAGGGTTAATCTAAGCATCTTGTAATATGACTATTATGTGCATTATCGAAAAATAGCGAGTCTGATGTGATGAAAATATCTAATACTGATGAAGATCTGTGAAACGTAAGCTGTGATGGTTTAAATAAAATTATTTTGTTACGCAATCAATTAGCTAAGTACCTATTGTAAATTTTAATTCCTAAATGAGAGTTTAAGATATTTCTGCCTGTCATTGAAATCACCGCCAAAAATTAATTTGTTATTTTCCGATTGCTTTATCAATTTATACAAATCTTTTTCAATAGGACCTTTTCGCGACTGCGAATTGTAAATTTCAAAGATATTAATTTTTGTTTATTTTCTAAAAGAAGTCGTATTCCTATCAATTCTAAAATTTCAATAGCTAATATTTTAATGGTTTCAAATTTTAGCCCGTTTTTAACTAAACTTGCAACACCAACATCATGTTTATTTATTTTGTCTTTTCTAATTATATCGTAACCTTAAAACTGTACATTGTGCTTGCTGGCTAGCCTAGCTGGCTAACAAGCAATATGTCAGGCTTATTCATTCAAAAAATTCTGAAATTAATTCTTCTTGAAATAGTTATCAAGGAATTAATATTACAATGAATTATTTTAAGTCCTTTATGGCACATTACAAATTGATAAAAATAAATTGAATAATTTGTCCTGCTTTATATGCTTAGGAGCTTCTTTGTCATAGGTAGGCAACAACTGGTTAATTGTGATTAAAATATTCGAGAAGTTTTGCCATTAGTGCACTCATCGTTAATAAAATTAAAATTTGAATTTTTATTTGTATTAATGTTATTATTATTAAAATTTTTATTATTTTTATATTTTTCTCTTACTACATTTGAGAATGTTTTATTTGCGGATCTATAATTTTGAAATTTTATAAATCTTTTACGATTTTCATTTGCCTATTTTTTTCCTTAACTTTTTTTCTTTAAAATTTGAAAAGCTTCACATTTGCGATAATTTTCAGTATGCCCCTCCGTTTTACATAGGACACAATAAACTTGCTGACCAATTTGTTTTTTAATTGTGCCATCACTTAAAGTAGTCGTAATTATGTTGTTGTTTAATTCCTTTGGTGGAAATTTGCACATTTTTGGGCCATGGTTACCTCCTCATTTAACGCAGCGAAAGGGCATACTACAATTTGAGGCAGCATAATTAAATCGTTGGCATCTCTTGCATTGAATGCTATTAGCTTTATATTTATAAAAAAATACTCTATTATGATTCAAGTATTTAATTTTAAATATTTCAGAGATATCTGAAGAATTGTCAAACTGTGCCAGCCAGTTGTTGTTTAATTTTGTGACTCTAATAAGTTTAGCGTTAAGCTCTATTAAATCGCTATCCTCATAATATGAGGGATAGTTCTTTAAAATTAGTGGTACTGGTTTTTCACTCTTAGGTGTGAATGTGAAATATTTTACATTATTATTATTAAATAACTCTCTCACTTTTTTTAAGTCACTTAGATTAATTGTTTGTACAGTTGCACTGTTTTCATTTTTTTTGTTTAAATAATAAATTTTATTATTTAAACAATCGTTTATTTTTAATTTGAATTCTTTAATTTTCTCGTTGTCTACTATTTGAGGTGTCTTCTCATTTCCCGTTTTACTTTTTCACCTTTTTGATTTGATGCAGTCATTTTTAATGGCTGGTTCTCCACGATTCACTGTTGCGTCAATAGTTGAAAAATCCTCCCGATCAGCTGGTTTACCATAATCTTTTTGAACGTTGTCGCTGTCGTCTTCGTCATCATTATCTTCATGTTTACACTGAGATATTTGCTGCTCATAGTTGATTTTTTGTTGTTGAATATTAATAATTTTTGTTTTTGCATTTCTTTCATTTAATTGTTTTAAAAGTATTTCATTTTGTCTTCCATTTGCCATTTTTTTTATTTATTTTTTCATTATCACTATTAGGGTTTATTTTTTTCGTTTGCCATTTGATCAGGTGATTTCAGTTAGTTTTTAAAACTCTTTTTCTTAAGTCACTTTTCTTTAAATTGTTATTTTGTGCTTCTATTGCTTTATATATTGTTTGTGTTTGTTTGCGAAAAAATATGTGTTTGGTGTATGTTATACTAATACGTATTTTTAGTTTTTCTTTGTGTTTAAAAGGCCATTGGACCAGCTCGGTTTGAGCGAGACTTTGCCTTTCCCTTCACTTTACCACCTTTGCCAAGACCAGACATTATTCACTTTTTTTACTACTTAATACACTTCACAGCACTGCACTTTAAACACAAATGATTCCTGTGCCGCATAGTCGCTCTGTATTTATAGTTTTTTTTCTACGCATTCCATTGAATGAGGGTTGTTTTTGTTATAACCAATACTGTCTTCTTCTACCTGAAAAACACGTATAGAAAAAAGTACTTAAACACATCGAATTTTGGACTTGGCATAAAATTGTGTTCACAGTGAAGTGTTTAGTGAAAAAAAAGTGAACAGTGAAAAAATAAAATGCCACCAAAAACTAGGCTGGAAAGGCTCGGAAGAACATCACCAAGAATGACAAGAAACGTAAGCGCAATAGGAAGGAAAGCTACGCCATCTACATTTACAAAGTGTTGAAGCAAGTTCATCCAGATACTGGAATTTCTTCAAAGGCTATGAGCATCATGAATAGTTTTGTGAATGATATTTTTGAGCGCATTGTGGCTGAGGCTTCTCGTTTGGCACTCTACA
This sequence comes from Dryomyza anilis, assembly GCA_951804985.1. Lineage (NCBI taxonomy): Eukaryota > Metazoa > Arthropoda > Insecta > Diptera > Dryomyzidae > Dryomyza > Dryomyza anilis. The sequence goes on along the minus strand of OX638136.1, from coordinate 19,739,750 downwards.
ACCAACGCTCAACAATTACGAGTCGCGAAATTCAAACAGCCGTCCGTCTACTATTGCCGGGTGAGCTGGCTAAACACGCAGTCAGTGATGGAACAAAATTTGTCACTAAATACACGTGCTCTAAATAAATTTTAAACAACTTTTTGTGTCGTATATAAAAAAGCCTTTCTCAGGGCCACAAAATATTTTACTAAAGAGATGAAATTAATTAAATTGAAGTTTAAACAAATTTTAATAAATATATATATTTTGATTTTGATCAATAAAATAAATTATTTTAATTTCAGAGCTTCAATATTTAACGCAAATAATAGATAAAATATGAATATTTATAAATAGGCACTTCTCAGAGCCATAAACTATTTCACTAAAAAGATGAAATTAATTAAATTGATTTTTATATACATTTTAATAAATTAGATTTTTTAGTTTATTAATAAAATAAATTATTTACAATTTCTAATAATTTTATAACTTCTATATTTGACTCAATTAATACATAAAAATTGTATTTTTAAATATATATAAAACCAGTTGGGAAGGTTAGATCACATGGGAAATTTTAAAGTAGGTGTAATTATGATAGTTAGGATTATCAAAATTATAGTCGGTCTAAGCCGACTATAAATACCCTACACATATGTGTGGTTACCATTCAAAGTGATATATAGGTCACCAGGGTATACGAATCCTGAAAATAACTACAAACATTCAATCACTGAAGAATTTCCATTCATTTGATACCCATATTTACAAATGGGTAGGTGTACCGAATTTCGATTTTTTTTTGTGAACCACAAGTCTTTTCTCCGGAAAACTTTATTATCATGTATTTGAGCATGATGTCAATATATATTTGACCAAAAAAGTTTACCTAAGCACGTATACATAAAAATTGATCTTTATATGTACATTTTATATGAGGTATTTGAACATAAGTGGTCGGATCATAGGTCACAATGGACCGATCTCGCCAATTTTTTCGCACATACAGCGTAGATATTTTAGTAATCTAAGTTATAAGTTATCTAGCTCTTCAATTTTAAAAGTAGTAGGGATTTCAACAGACAGACAGACGGACAGACAGACGGACATCGCTAAATCGACTCAGGAGGTCATGCTGATCAAGAATATATATACTTTTCCATACCGGAGATGCTTCCTTCTGGGTGTTACAAACGGCGTACCAAACTGAATATACCCTTTCACTCTTAGTGTAGGGTATAAAAATATCTAATGATCTGGGTGTGCGAACAATACGCGGTGTTCCCAAGCGGTCCTCCATCTAAGTACTAACCGCGTCCGACGCTGCTTAATTTCGGTGATCGGACGAGTATTCAGCATAGTATGGTCGTTGGCGAATGCTCATGTACTAGAATTCATCAACATTCATATTTTCGTCGATGTAATAACACTAAATAATAAAAAAAAAAACTATAAATAAATCTAACATACATTTAAATTAATTTGAAGTTTAATCTCTTTGTAGAATTAAATTGTAGCCCTGAGAAGGGCTTTTTATATAAATTCGATTTAAACGAATGCTTTATGATTAAAAAATTATTTTTTAGATGTAGTCTTTTTAGCAGCCGGTTTTTTTGGAACATTAACAGTTTTCTTGTACCCTGTACGAAATTCGTTAAATCGCGCCGTCAGAACAGTTTACTTCGTTGACGAGTAAGTTGCCGATTGTACCCGCCGCGGAAGCATTAAAATATACTATAAAGTAACAATCAATAAACCAAACAGTCAATGGACAATCATTTTCGCTGCCTTAGAATATTCGATAATTAAATCATTTTCTTTAAGCTACTTTATTAATAAACATTAATATAATTTGGTTTCATTTCATAAAGTTTTCGTCGCCTTACATTCGTTTACTAAATACAGTGCTCCGCGGTTGTTCATAAAAGTATGAAATTTATGTTTCAAGGGTAAACATGAACTAGTTTTGTCACTTTTGCGCATGTGGCGAAATTGAAGAAAGTGTGTAGCAAAGAAAATATGAACAGTTATTCCGTTATGATTTAAAAAAAAGAAGCAAGCCGTGCAAAAAGTAAATAGTGTGAAGTGCCAGCTCATGAGCAAAAACAGTTATAATTTAAGGAGTAGAACGCTAGCGCCTAATTGAGAAGAAACCGAAAATATGGCAGAAGGGTCGGATGAAAATCTGTATACAATATATAAATCAAAAGATACAAGCAGTTATGTAAAGAATTTAAACTTTGTCCGAAAATTAAATTGACTTCAATATATTATAATGTTCTATCTAACCATGGTTTTACCATTTATATATTGATTTTGGATAAAAAGCAATCTTTACATAAATTGTACGAAAAAATGGTGATGTATTTGAAAATTAAAAATCTGCCACACATCCGACAATATATAAACTCTATCATTATCTTTTGATTCGTCCGAATATTAAATTGATTAACTATATTGAAAAAATAATTCATCTGTTTGATTATGTTATCAATTTCGTTTTCATTTAGATTTTTGTATGTAGGCAAATTAATTTTTTCAAGATGTTTGGATAATTCTGCATGTTTTTGTAATCATAAAAAGTTGTTTGGGTTGAAAGTGGTTTATTGTATATAATTAGTTCAATTGCGGTATGATCAGAGGGTTAATCTAAGCATCTTGTAATATGACTATTATGTGCATTATCGAAAAATAGCGAGTCTGATGTGATGAAAATATCTAATACTGATGAAGATCTGTGAAACGTAAGCTGTGATGGTTTAAATAAAATTATTTTGTTACGCAATCAATTAGCTAAGTACCAATTGTAAATTTTAATTCCTAAATGAGAGTTTAAGATATCTCCCCATAATTTCTGCCTGTCATTGAAATCACCGCCAAAAATTAATTTGTTATTTCCCGATTGCTTTATCAATTTATACAAATCTTTTTCAATAGGACCTTTTCGCGACTGCGAATTGTAAATTTCAAAGATATTTATTTTTTGTTTATTTTCTAAAAGAAGTCGTATTCCTATCAATTCTAAAATTTCAATATCTAATATTTTAATGGTTTCAAATTTTAGCCCGTTTTTAACTAAACTTGCAACACCAACATCATGTTTATTTATTTTGTCTTTTCTAATTATATTGTAACCTTAAAACTGTACATTGTGCTTGCTGGCTAGCCTAGTTTTGCAAACAAGCAATATGTCAGGCTTATTCATTCAAAAAATTCTGAAATTAATTCTTCGTGAAATAGTTATCAAGGAATTAATATTACAATGAATTATTTTAAGTCCTTTATGGCACATTACAAATTGATAAAAATAAATTGAATAATTTGTCCTGCTTTATATGCTTAGGAGCTTCTTTGTCATAGGTAGGCAACAACTGGTTAATTGTGATTAAAATATTCGAGAAGTTTTGCCATTGATTTTTATTTGTATTAATGTTATTATTATTAAAATTTTTATTATTTTTATATTTTTCTCTTACTACATTTGAGAACGTTTTATTTGCGGATCTATAATTTTGAAATTTTATAAATCTTTTACGATTTTCATTTGCCTATTTTTTTCCTTAACTTTTTTTCTTTAAATTTTGAAAAGCTTCACATTTGCGATAATTTGCAGTATGCCGCTCCGTTTTACATAGGACTCAATAAACTTGCTGACCAATTTGTTTTTTAATTGTGCCATCACTTAAAGTAGTCGTAATTATGTTGTTGTTTAATTCCTTTGGTGGAAATTTGCACATTTTTGGGCCATGGTTACCTCCTCATTTAACGCAGCGAAAGGGCATACTACAATTTGAGGCAGCATAATTAAATCGTTGGCATCTCTTGCATTGAATGCTATTAGCTTTATATTTATAAAAAAATACTCTATTATGATTCAAGTATTTAATTTTAAATATTTCAGAGATATCTGAAGAATTGTCAAACTGTGCCAGCCAGTTGTTGTTTAATTTTGTGACTCTAATAAGTTTAGCGTTAAGCTCTATTAAATCGCTATCCTCATAATATGAGGGATAGTTCTTTAAAATTAGTGGTACTGGTTTTTCACTCTTAGGTGTATATGTGAAATATTTTAAATTATTATTATTAAATAACTCTCTCACTTTTTTTAAGTCACTTAGATTAATTGTTTGTACAGTTGCACTGTTTTCATTTTTTTTGTTTAAATAATAAATTTTATTATTTAAACAATCGTTTATTTTTAATTTGCATTCTTTAATTTTCTCGTTGTCTACTATTTGAGGTGTCTTCTCATTTCCCGTTTTACTTTTTCACCTTTTTGATTTGATGCAGTCATTTTTAATGGCTGGTTCTCCACGATTCACTGTTGCGTCAATAGTTGAAAAATCCTCCCGATCAGCTGGTTTACCATAATCTTTTTGAACGTTGTCGTTGTCGTCATCATCATCTTCATGTTTACACTGAGATATTTGCTGCTCATAGTTGATTTTTTGTTGTTGAATATTAATAATTTTTGTTTTTGAAATTCTTTTTCAGATTGTATTTCTGCATTAAATGTTTTAAAATCATTTAATTGTTTTAAAAGTATTTCATTTTGTCTTCCATTTGCCATTTTTTATTTATTTTTTCATTATCACTATTAGGGTTTATTTTTTTCGTTTGCCATTTGATCAGGTGATTTCAGTTAGTTTTTAAAACTCTTTTTCTTAAGTCACTTTTCTTTAAATTGTTATTTTGTGCTTTTATTGCTTTATATATTGTTTGTGTTTGTTTGCGAAAAAATATGTGTTTGGTGTATGTTATACTAATACGTATTTTTAATTTTTCTTGGTGTTTAATAGGCCATTGGATCAGCTCGGTTTGAGCGAGACTTTGCCTTTCCCTTCACTTTACCACCTTTGCCAAGACCAGACAGTATTCACTTTTTTTACTACTTAATACACTTCACAGCACTGCACTTTAAACACAAATGATTCCTGTGCCGCATAGCCGCTCTGTATTTATAGTTTTTTTTCTACGCATTCCATTGAATGAGGGTTGTTTTTGTAATAACCAATACTGTCTTCTTCTACCTGAAAAACACGTATAGAAAAAAGTACTTAAACACATCGAATTTTGGACTTGGCATAAAATTGTGTTCACAGTGAAGTGTTTAGTGAAAAAAAAGTGAACAGTGAAAAAATAAAATGCCACCAAAAACTAGGCTGGAAAGGCTCGGAAGAACATCACCAAGAATGACAAGAAACGTAAGCGCAATAGGAAGGAAAGCTACGCCATCTACATTTACAAAGTGTTGAAGCAAGTTCATCCAGATACTGGAATTTCTTCAAAGGCTATGAGCATCATGAATAGTTTTGTGAATGATATTTTTGAGCGCATTGTGGCTGAGGCTTCTCGTTTGGCACTCTACAACCAACGATCAACAATTACGAGTCGCGAAATTCAAACAGCCGTCCGTCTACTATTGCCGGGTGAGCTGGCTAAGCACGCAGTCAGTGATGGAACAAAATTTGTCACTAAATACACGAGCTCTAAATAAATTTTAAACAACTTTTTGTGTCGTATATAAAAAAGCCTTTCTCAGGGCCACAAAATATTTTACTAAAGAGATGAAATTAATTAAATTGAAGTTTAAACAAATTTTAATAAATATATATATTTTGATTTTGATCAATAAAATAAATTATTTTAATTTCAGAGCTTCAATATTTAACGCAAATAATAGATAAAATATGTATATTTATAAAAAGGCACTTCTCAGAGCCATAAACTATTTCACTAAAATGATGAAATTAATTAAATTGATTTTTATATACATTTTAATAAATTAATATTCAGATTTTTTAGTTTATTAATAAAATAAATTATTTACAATTTCTAATAATTTTATAACTTCTATATTTGACTCAATTAATACATAAAAATTGTATTTTTAAATATATATAAAAAAATATCTAATGATCTGAGTGTGCGAACAATACGCGGTGTTCCCAAGCGGTCCTCCATCTAAGTACTAACCGCGTCCGACGCTGCTTAATTTCGGTGATCGGACGAGTATTCAGCATAGTATGGTCGTTGGCGAATGCTCATGTACTAGAATTCATCAACATTCATATTTTCGTCGATGTAATAACACTAAATAATAAAAAAAAAACTATATATAAATCTAACATACATTTAAATTAATTTGAAGTTTAATCTCTTTGTAGAATTAAATTGTAGCCCTGAGAAGGGCTTTTTATATAAATTCGATTTAAACGAATGCTATATTATTAAAAAATTATTTTTTAGATGTAGTCTTTTTAGCAGCGGGTTTTTTGGAACATTAACAGTTTTCTTGTACCCTGTACGAAATTCGTTAAATCGCGCCGTCAGAACAGTTTACTTCGTTGACGAGTAAGTTGCCGATTGTACCCGCCGCGGAAGCATTAAAATATACTATATAGTAACAATCAATAAACCAAACAGTCAATGGACAATCATTTTCGCTGCCTTAGAATATTCGATAATTAAATCATTTTCTTTAAGCTACTTTATTAATAAACATTAATATAGTTAATATAATTTGGTTTCATTTCATAAAGTTTTCGTCGCCTTACATTCGTTTACTAAATACAATGCTCCGCGGTTGTTCATAAAAGTATGAAATTTATGTTTCAAGGGTAAACATGAACTAGTTTTGTCACTTTTGCGCATGTGGCGAAATTGAAGAAAGTGTGTAGCAAAGAAAATATGAACAGTTATTCCGTTATGATTTAAAAAAAAAGAAGCAAGCCGTTCAAAAAGTAAATAGTGTGAAGTGCCAGCTCATGAGCAAAAACAGTTATAATTTAAGGAGTAGAACGCAGGTGCCTAATTGAGAAGAAACCGAAAATATGGCAGAAGGGTCGGATGAAAATCTGTATACAATATATAAATCAAAAGATACAAGCAGTTATGTAAAGAATTTAAACTTTGTCAGAAAATTAAATTGACTTCAACATATTATAATGTTCTATCTAACCATGGTTTTACCATTTATATATTGATTTTGGATAAAAAGCAATCTTTACATAAATTGTACGAAAAAATGGTGATGTATTTGAAAATTAAAAATCTGCCACACATCCGACAATATATAAACTCTATCATTATCTTTTGATTCGTCCGAATATTAAATTGATTAACTATATTGAAAAAATAATTCATCTGTTTGATTATGTTATCAATTTCGTTTTCATTTAGATTTTTGTATGTAGGCAAATTAATTTTTTCAAGATGTTTGGATAATTCTGCACGTTTTTGTAATCATAAAAAGTTGTTTGGGTTGAAAGTGGTTTATTGTATATAATTAGTTCAATTGCGGTATGATCAGAGGGTTAATCTAAGCATCTTGTAATATGACTATTATGTGCATTATCGAAAAATAGCGAGTCTGATGTGATGAAAATATCTAATACTGATGAAGAACTGTGAAACGTAAGCTGTGATGGTTTAAATAAAATTATTTTGTTACGCAATCAATTAGCTAAGTACCAATTGTAAATTTTAATTCCTAAATGAGAGTTTAAGATATCTCCCCATAATTTTTGCCTGTCATTGAAATCACCGCCAAAAATTAATTTGTTATTTCCCGATTGCTTTATCAATTTATACAAATCTTTTTCAATAGGACCTTTTCGCGACTGCGAATTGTAAATTTCAAAGATATTTATTTTTTGTTTATTTTCTAAAAGAAGTCGTATTCCTATCAATACTAAAATTTCAATATCTAATATTTTAATGGTTTCAAATTTTAGCCCGTTTTTAACTAAACTTGCAACACCAACATCATGTTTATTTATTTTGTCTTTTCTAATTATATTGTAACCTTAAAACTGTACATTGTGCTTGCTGGCTAGCCTAGTTTTGCAAACAAGCAATATGTCAGGCTTATTCATTCAAAAAATTCTGAAATTAATTCTTCGTGAAATAGTTATCAAGGAATTAATATTACAATGAATTATTTTAAGTTCTTTATGGCACATTACAAATTGATAAAAATAAATTGAATAATTTGTCCTGCTTTATATGCTTAGGAGCTTCTTTGTCATAGGTAGGCAACAACTGGTTAATTGTGATTAAAATATTCGAGAAGTTTTGCCATTAGTGCACTCATCGTTAATAAAATTAAAATTTGAATTTTTATTTGTATTAATGTTATTATTATTAAAATTTTTATTATTTTTATATTTTTCTCTTACTACATTTGAGAACGTTTTATTTGCGGATCTATAATTTTGAAATTTTATAAATCTTTTACGATTTTCATTTGCCTATTTTTTTCGTTAAATTTTTTTCTTTAAATTTTGAAAAGCTTCACATTTGCGATAATTTGCAGTATGCCCCTCCGTTTTACATAGGACACAATAAACTTGCTGACCAATTTGTTTTTTAATTGTGCCATCACTTAAAGTAGTCGTAATTATGTTGTTGTTTAATTCCTTTGGTGGAAATTTGCACATTTTTGGGCCATGGTTACCTCCTCATTTAACGCAGCGAAAGGGCATACTACAATTTGAGGCAGCATAATTAAATCGTTGGCATCTCTTGCATTGAATGCTTTTATTAGCTTTATATTTATAAAAAAATACTCTATTATGATTCAAGTATTTAATTTTAAATATTTCAGAGATATCTGAAGAATTGTCAAACTGTGCCAGCCAGTTGTTGTTTAATTTTGTGACTCTAATAAGTTTAGCGTTAAGCTCTATTAAATCGCTATCCTCATAATATGAGGGATAGTTCTTTAAAATTAGTGGTACTGGTTTTTCACTCTTAGGTGTGAATGTGAAATATTTTACATTATTATTAAATAACTCTCTCACTTTTTTAAAGTCACTTAGATTAATTGTTTGTACAGTTGCACTGTTTTCATTTTTTTTGTTTAAATAATAAATTTTATTATTTAAACAATCGTTTATTTTTAATTTGAATTCTTTAATTTTCTCGTTGTCTACTATTTGAGGTGGCTTCTCATTTCCCGTTTTACTTTTTCACCTTTTTGATTTGATGCAGTCATTTTTAATGGCTGGTTCTCCACGATTCACTGTTGCGTCAATAGTTGGAAAATCCTCCCGATCAGCTGGTTTACCATAATCTTTGTGAACGTTGTCGTCTTCGTCATCATCATCTTCATGTTTACACTGAGATATTTACTGCTCATAGTTGATTTTTTGTTGTTGAATATTAATAATTTTTGTTTTTGAAATTCTTTTTCAGATTGTATTTCTGCATTAAATGTTTTTAAATAATTTAATTGTTTTAAAAGTATTTCATTTTGTCTTCCATTTGCCATTTTTTTATTTATTTTTTTATTATCACTATTGGGGTTTATATTTTTCGTTTGCCATTTGATCAGGTGATTTCAGTTAGTTTTTAAAACTCTTTTTCTTAAGTCACTTTTCTTTAAATTGTTATTTTGTGCTTCTATTGCTTTATATATTGTTTGTGTTTGTTTGCGAAAAAATATGTGTTTGGTGTATGTTATACTAATACGTATTTTTAATTTTTCTTGGTGTTTAATAGGCCATTGGACCAGCTCGGTTTGAGCGAGACTTTGCCTTTCCCTTCACTTTACCACCTTTGCCAAGACCAGACATTATTCACTTTTTTTACTACTTAATACACTTCTCAGCACTGCACTTTAAACACAAATGATTCCTGTGCCGCATAGTCGCTCTGTATTTATAGTTTTTTTTCTACGCATTCCATTGAATGAGGGTTGTTTTTGTAATAACCAATACTGTCTTCTTCTACCTGAAAAACACGTATAGAAAAAAGTACTTAAACACATCGAATTTTGGACTTGGCATAAAATTGTGTTCACAGTGAAGTGTTTAGTGAAAAAAAAGTGAACAGTGAAAAAATAAAATGCCACCAAAAACTAGGCTGGAAAGGCTCGGAAGAACATCACCAAGAATGACAAGAAACGTAAGCGCAATAGGAAGGAAAGCTACGCCATCTACATTTACAAAGTGTTGAAGCAAGTTCATCCAGATACTGGAATTTCTTCAAAGGCTATGAGCATCATGAATAGTTTTGTGAATGATATTTTTGAGCGCATTGTGGCTGAGGCTTCTCGTTTGGCACTCTACAACCAACGATCAACAATTACGAGTCGCGAAATTCAAACAGCCGTCCGTCTACTATTGCCGGGTGAGCTGGCTAAGCACGCAGTCAGTGATGGAACAAAATTTGTCACTAAATACACGTGCTCTAAATAAATTTTAAACAACTTTTTGTTTCGTATATAAAAAAGCCTTTCTCATTGTATTTTTAAATATATATAAAAAAATATCTAATGATCTGGGTGTGCGAACAATACGCGGTGTTCCCAAGCGGTCCTCCATTTAAGTACTAACCGCGTCCGACGCTGCTTAATTTCGGTGATCGGACGAGTATTCAGCATAGTATGGTCGTTGGCGAATGCTCATGTACTAGAATTCATCAACATTCATATTTTCGTCGATGTAATAACACTAAATAATAAAAAAAAACTATAAATAGATCTAACATACATTTAAATTAATTTGAAGTTTAATCTCTTTGTAGAATTAAATTGTAGCCCTGAGAAGGGCTTTTTATATAAATTCGATTTAAACGAATGCTATATGATTAAAAAATTATTTTTTAGATGTAGTCTTTTTAGCAGCCGGTTTTTTTGGAACATTAACAGTTTTCTTGTACCCTGTACGAAATTCGTTAAATCGCGCCGTCAGAACAGTTTACTTCGTTGACGAGTAAGTTGCCGATTGTACCCGCCGCGGAAGCATTAAAATATACTATATAGTAACAATCAATAAACCAAACAGTCAATGGACAATCATTTTCGCTGCCTTAGAATATTGGATAATTAAATCATTTTATTTAAGCTACTTTATTAATAAACATTAATATAGTTAATATAATTTGGATTCATTTCATAAAGTTTTCGTAGCCTTACATTCGTTTACTAAATACAATGCTCCGCGGTTGTTCATAAAAGTATGAAATTTATGTTTCAAGGGTAAACATGAACTAGTTTTGTCACTTTTGCGCATGTGGCGAAATTGAAGAAAGTGTGTAGCAAAGAAAATATGAACAGTTATTCCGTTATGATTTAAAAAAAAAGAAGCAAGCCGTTCAAAAAGTAAATAGTGTGAAGTGCCAGCTCATGAGCAAAAACAGTTATAATTTAAGGAGTAGAACGCTGGCGCCTAATTGAGAAGAAACCGAAAATATGGCAGAAGGGTCGGATGAAAATCTGTATACAATATATAAATCAAAAGATACAAGCAGTTATGTAAAGAATTTAAACTTTGTCCGAAAATTAAATTGACTTCAATATATTATAATGTTCTATCTAACCATGGTTTTACCATTTATATATTGATTTTGGATAAAAAGCAATCTTTACATAAATTGTACGAAAAAATGGTGATGTATTTGAAAATTAAAAATCTGCCACACATCCGACAATATATAAACTCTATCATTATCTTTTAATTCGTCCGAATATTAAATTGATTAACTATATTGAAAAAATAATTCATCTGTTTGATTATGTTATCAATTTCGTTTTCATTTAGATTTTTGTATGTAGGCAAATTAATTTTTTCAAGATGTTTGGATAATTCTGCATGTTTTTGTAATCATAAAAAGTTGTTTGGGTTGAAAGTGGTTTATTGTATATAATTAGTTCAATTGCGGTATGATCAGAGGGTTAATCTAAGCATCTTGTAATATGACTATTATGTGCATTATCGAAAAATAGCGAGTCTGATGTGATGAAAATATCTAATACTGATGAAGATCTGTGAAACGTAAGCTGTGTTGGTTTAAATAAAATTATTTTGTTACGCAATCAATTAGCTAAGTACCAATTGTAAATTTTAATTCCTAAATGAGAGTTTAAGATATCTCCCCATAATTTCTGCCTGTCATTGAAATCACCGCCAAAAATTAATTTGTTATTTCCCGATTGCTTTATCAATTTATACAAATCTTTTTCAATAGGACCTTTTCGCGACTGCGAATTGTAAATTTCAAAGATATTTATTTTTTGTTTATTTTCTAAAAGAAGTCGTATTCCTATCAATTCTAAAATTTCAATATCTAATATTTTAATGGTTTCAAATTTTAGCCCGTTTTTAACTAAACTTGCAACACCAACATCATGTTTATTTATTTTGTCTTTTCTAATTATATTGTAACCTTAAAACTGTACATTGTGCTTGCTGGCTAGCCTAGTTTTGCAAACAAGCAATATGTCAGGCTTATTCATTCAAAAAATTCTGAAATTAATTCTTCGTGAAATAGTTATCAAGGAATTAATATTACAATGAATTATTTTAAGTCCTTTATGGCACATTACAAATTGATAAAAATAAATTGAATAATTTGTCCTGCTTTATATGCTTAGGAGCTTCTTTGTCATAGGTAGGCAACAACTGGTTAATTGTGATTAAAATATTCGAGAAGTTTTGCCATTAGTGCACTCATCGTTAATAAAATTAAAATTTGAATTTTTATTTGTATTAATGTTATTATTATTAAAATTTTTATTATTTTTATATTTTTCTCTTACTACATTTGAGAACGTTTTATTTGCGGATCTATAATTTTGAAATTTTATAAATCTTTTACGATTTTCATTTGCCTATTTTTTTCCTTAACTTTTTTTCTTTAAATTTTGAAAAGCTTCACATTTGCGATAATTTGCGGTATGCCGCTCCGTTTTACATAGGACACAATAAACTTGCTGACCAATTTGTTTTTTAATTGTGCCATCACTTAAAGTAGTCGTAATTATGTTGTTGTTTAATTCCTTTGGTGGAAATTTGCACATTTTTGGGCAATGGTTACCTCCTCATTTAACGCAGCGAAAGGGCATATTACAATTTGAGGCAGCATAATTAAATCGTTGGCATCTCTTGCATTGAATGCTATTAGCTTTATATTTATAAAAAAATACTCTATTATGATTCAAGTATTTAATTTTAAATATTTCAGAGATAGCTGAAGAATTGTCAAACTGTGCCAGCCAGTTGTTGTTTAATTTTGTGACTCTAATAAGTTTAGCGTTAAGCTCTATTAAATCGCTATCCTCATAATATGAGGGATAGTTCTTTAAAATTAGTGGTACTGGTTTTTCACTCTTAGGTGTGAATGTGAAATATTTTACATTATTATTATTAAATAACTCTCTCACTTTTTTTAAGTCACTTAGATTAATTGTTTGTACAGTTGCACTGTTTTCATTTTTTTTGTTTAAATAATAAATTTTATTATTTAAACAATCGTTTATTTTTAATTTGAATTCTTTAATTTTCTCGTTGTCTACTATTTGAGGTGTCTTCTCATTTCCCGTTTTACTTTTTCACCTTTTTGATTTGATGCAGTCATTTTTAATGGCTGGTTCTCCACGATTCACTGTTGCGTCAATAGTTGAAAAATCCTCCCGATCAGCTGGTTTACCATAATCTTTTTGAACGTTGTCGTTGTCGTCTTCGTCATCTTCATGTTTACACTGAGATATTTGCTGCTCATAGTTGATTTTTTGTTGTTGAATATTAATAATTTTTGTTTTTGCATTTCTTTTTCAGATTGTATTTCTGCATTAAATGTTTTTAAATCATTTAATTGTTTTAAAAGTATTTCATTTTGTCTTCCATTTGCCATTTTTTTCTTTATTTTTTCATTATCACTATTAGGGTTTATATTTTTCGTTTGCCATTTGATCAGGTGATTTCAGTTAGTTTTTAAAACTCTTTTTCTTAAGTCACTTTTCTTTAAATTGTTATTTTGTGCTTCTATTGCTTTATATATTGTTTGTGTTTGTTTGCGAAAAAATATGTGTTTGGTGTATGTTATACTAATACGTATTTTTAATTTTTCTTTGTGTTTAAAAGGCCATTGGACCAGCTCGGTTTGAGCGAGACTTTGCCTTTCCCTTCACTTTACCACCTTTGCCAAGACCAGACATTATTCACTTTTTTTACTACTTAATACACTTCACAGCACTGCACTTTAAACACAAATGATTCCTGTGCCGCATAGTCGCTCTGTATTTATAGTTTTTTTTCTACGCATTCCATTGAATGAGGGTTGTTTTTGTAATAACCAATACTGTCTTCTTCTACCTGAAAAACACGTATAGAAAAAAGTACTTAAACACATCGAATTTTGGACTTGGCATAAAATTGTGTTCACAGTGAAGTGTTTAGTGAAAAAAAAGTGAACAGTGAAAAAATAAAATGCCACCAAAAACTAGGCTGGAAAGGCTCGGAAGAACATCACCAAGAATGACAAGAAACGTAAGCGCAATAGGAAATTTTAATAAATATATATATTTTGATTTTGATCAATAAAATAAATTATTTTAATTACCAGAGCTTCAATATTTAACGCAAATAATATATAAAATATGTATATTTATAAAAAGGAACTTCTCAGAGCCATAAACTATTTCACTAAAAAGATGAAATTAATTAAATTGATTTTTATATACATTTTAATAAATAAGATTTTATAGTTTATTAATAAAATAAATTATTTACAATTTCTAATAATTTTATAACTTCTATATTTGACTCAATTAATACATAAAAATTGTATTTTTAAATATATATAAAAAAATATCTAATGATCTGGGTGTGCGAACAATACGCGGTGTTCCCAAGCGGTCCTCCATTTAAGTACTAACCGCGTCCGACGCTGCTTAATTTCGGTGATCGGACGAGTATTCAGCATAGTATGGTCGTTGGCGAATGCTCATGTACTAGAATTCATCAACATTCATATTTTCGTCGATGTAATAACACTAAATAATAAAAAAAAACTATAAATAAATCTAACATACATTTAAATTAATTTGAAGTTTAATCTCTTTGTAGAATTAAATTGTAGCCCTGAGAAGGGCTTTTTATATAAATTCCGCTCCGCGGTTGTTCATAAAAGTATGAAATTTATGTTTCAAGGGTAAACATGAACTAGTTTTGTCACTTTTACGCATGTGGCGAAATTGAAGAAAGTGTGTAGCAAAGAAAATATGAACAGTTATTCCGTTATGATTTAAAAAAAAAAGAAGCAAGCCGTGCAAAAAGTAAATAGTGTGAAGTGCCAGCTCATGAGCAAAAACAGTTATAATTTAAGGAGTAGAACGATGGCGCCTAATTGAGAAGAAACCGAAAATATGGCAGAAGGGTCGGATGAAAATCTGTATACAATATATAAATCATAAGATACAAGCAGTTATGTAAAGAATTTAAACTTTGTCCGAAAATTAAATTGACTTCAACATATTATAATGTTCTATCTAACCATGGTTTTACCATTTATATATTGATTTTGGATAAAAAGTAATCTTTACATAAATTGTACGAAAAAATGGTGATGTATTTGAAAATTAAAAATCTGCCACACATCCGACAATATATAAACTCTATCATTATCTTTTGATTCGTCCGAATATTAAATTGATTAACTATATTGAAAAAATAATTCATCTGTTTGATTATGTTATCAATTTCGTTTTCATTTAGATTTTTGTATGTAGGCAAATTAATTTTTTCAAGATGTTTGGATAATTCTGCATGTTTTTGTAATCATAAAAAGTTGTTTGGGTTGAAAGTGGTTTATTGTATATAATTAGTTCAATTGCGTTATGATCAGAGGGTTAATCTAAGCATCTTGTAATATGACTATTATGTGCATTATCGAAAAATAGCGAGTCTGATGTGATGAAAATATCTAATACTGATGAAGATCTGTGAAACGTAAGCTGTGTTGGTTTAAATAAAATTATTTTGTTACGCAATCAATTAGCTAAGTACCAATTGTAAATTTTAATTCCTAAATGAGAGTTTAAGATATCTCCCCATAATTTCTGCCTGTCATTGAAATCACCGCCAAAAATTAATTTGTTATTTCCCGATTGCTTTATCAATTTATACAAATCTTTTTCAATAGGACCTTTTCGCGACTGCGAATTGTAAATTTCAAAGATATTTATTTTTTGTTTATTTTCTAAAAGAAGTCGTATTCCTATCAATTCTAAAATTTCAATATCTAATATTTTAATGGTTTCAAATTTTAGCCCGTTTTTAACTAAACTTGCAACACCAACATCATGTTTATTTATTTTGTCTTTTCTAATTATATTGTAACCTTAAAACTGTACATTGTGCTTGCTGGCTAGCCTAGTTTTGCAAACAAGCAATATGTCAGGCTTATTCATTCAAAAAATTCTGAAATTAATTCTTCGTGAAATAGTTATCAAGGAATTAATATTACAATGAATTATTTTAAGTCCTTTATGGCACATTACAAATTGATAAAAATGAATTGAATAATTTGTCCTGCTTTATATGCTTAGGAGCTTCTTTGTCATAGGTAGGCAACAACTGGTTAATTGTGATTAAAATATTCGAGAAGTTTTGCCATTAGTGCACTCATCGTTAATAAAATTAAAATTTGAATTTTTATTTGTATTAATGTTATTATTATTAAAATTTTTATTATTTTTATATTTTTCTCTTACTACATTTGAGAACGTTTTATTTGCGGATCTATAATTTTGAAATTTTATAAATCTTTTACGATTTTCATTTGCCTATTTTTTTCCTTAACTTTTTTTCTTTAAATTTTGAAAAGCTTCACATTTGCGATAATTTGCAGTATGCCGCTCCGTTTTACATAGGACACAATAAACTTGCTGACCAATTTGTTTTTTAATTGTGCCATCACTTAAAGTAGTCGTAATTATGTTGTTGTTTAATTCCTTTGGTGGAAATTTGCACATTTTTGGGCAATGGTTACCTCCTCATTTAACGCAGCGAAAGGGCATACTACAATTTGAGGCAGCATAATTAAATCGTTGGCATCTCTTGCATTGAATGCTATTAGCTTTATATTTATAAAAAAATACTCTATTATGATTCAAGTATTTAATTTTAAATATTTCAGAGATAGCTGAAGAATTGTCAAACTGTGCCAGCCAGTTGTTGTTTAATTTTGTGACTCTAATAAGTTTAGCGTTAAGCTCTATTAAATCGCTATCCTCATAATATGAGTGATAGTTCTTTAAAATTAGTGGTACTGGTTTTTCACTCTTAGGTGTGAATGTGAAATATTTTACATTATTATTATTAAATAACTCTCTCACTTTTTTTAAGTCACTTTGTTTTTGTTTGTACAGTTGCACTGTTTTCATTTTTTTTGTTTAAATAATAAATTTTATTATTTAAACAATCGTTTATTTTTAATTTGAATTCTTTAATTTTCTCGTTGTCTACTATTTGAGGTGTCTTCTCATTTCCCGTTTTACTTTTTCACCTTTTTGATTTGATGCAGTCATTTTTAATGGCTGGTTCTCCACGATTCACTGTTGCGTCAATAGTTGAAAAATCCTCCCGATCAGCTGGTTTACCATAATCTTTTTGAACGTTGTCGTTGTCGTCTTCGTCATCTTCATGTTTACACTGAGATATTTGCTGCTCATAGTTGATTTTTTGTTGTTGAATATTAATAATTTTTGTTTTTGCATTTCTTTTTCAGATTGTATTTCTGCATTAAATGTTTTTAAATCATTTAATTGTTTTAAAAGTATTTCATTTTGTCTTCCATTTGCCATTTTTTTTATTTATTTTTTCATTATCACTATTAGGGTTTATATTTTTCGTTTGCCATTTGATCAGGTGATTTCAGTTAGTTTTTAAAACTCTTTTTCTTAAGTCACTTTTCTTTAAATTGTTATTTTGTGCTTCTATTGCTTTATATATTGTTTGTGTTTGTTTGCGAAAAAATATGTGTTTGGTGTATGTTATACTAATACGTATTTTTAATTTTTCTTTGTGTTTAAAAGGCCATTGGACCAGCTCGGTTTGAGCGAGACTTTGCCTTTCCCTTCACTTTACCACCTTTGCCAAGACCAGACATTATTCACTTTTTTTACTTCTTAATACACTTCTCAGCACTGCACTTTAAACACAAATGATTCCTGTGCCGCATAGTCGCTCTGTATTTATAGTTTTTTTTCTACGCATTCCATTGAATGAGGGTTGTTTTTGTAATAACCAATACTGTCTTCTTCTACCTGAAAAACACGTATAGAAAAAAGTACTTAAACACATCGAATTTTGGACTTGGCATAAAATTGTGTTCACAGTGAAGTGTTTAGTGAAAAAAAAGTGAACAGTGAAAAAATAAAATGCCACCAAAAACTAGGCTGGAAAGGCTCGGAAGAACATCACCAAGAATGACAAGAAACGTAAGCGCAATAGGAAGGAAAGCTACCCCATCTACATTTACAAAGTGTTGAAGCAAGTTCATCCAGATACTGGAATTTCTTCAAAGGCTATGAGCATAATGAATAGTTTTGTGAATGATATTTTTGAGCGCATTGTGGCTGAGGCTTCTCGTTTGGCACTCTACAACCAACGCTCAACAATTACGAGTCGCGAAATTCAAACAGCCGTCCGTCTACTATTGCCGGGTGAGCTGGCTAAACACGCAGTCAGTGATGGAACAAAATTTGTCACTAAATACACGTGCTCTAAATAAATTTTAAACAACTTTTTGTTTCGTATATAAAAAAGCCATTCTAAGGGCCACAAAATATTTTACTAAAGAGATGAAATTAATTAAATTGAAGTTTAAACAAATTTTAATAAATATATATATTTTGATTTTGATCAATAAAATAAATTATTTTAATTACCAGAGCTTCAATATTTAACGCAAATAATATATAAAATATGTATATTTATAAAAAGGAACTTCTCAGAGCCATAAACTATTTCACTAAAAAGATGAAATTAATTAAATTGATTTTTATATACATTTTAATAAATAAGATTTTATAGTTTATTAATAAAATAAATTATTTACAATTTCTAATAATTTTATAACTTCTATATTTGACTCAATTAATACATAAAAATTGTATTTTTAAATATATATAAAAAAATATCTAATGATCTGGGTGTGCGAACAATACGCGGTGTTCCCAAGCGGTCCTCCATTTAAGTACTAACCGCGTCCGACGCTGCTTAATTTCGGTGATCGGACGAGTATTCAGCATAGTATGGTCGTTGGCGAATGCTCATGTACTAGAATTCATCAACATTCATATTTTCGTCGATGTAATAACACTAAATAATAAAAAAAAAACTATAAATAAATCTAACATACATTTAAATTAATTTGAAGTTTAATCTCTTTGTAGAATTAAATTGTAGCCCTGAGAAGGGCTTTTTATATAAATTCCGCTCCGCGGTTGTTCATAAAAGTATGAAATTTATGTTTCAAGGGTAAACATGAACTAGTTTTGTCACTTTTACGCATGTGGCGAAATTGAAGAAAGTGTGTAGCAAAGAAAATATGAACAGTTATTCCGTTATGATTTAAAAAAAAAGAAGCAAGCCGTGCAAAAAGTAAATAGTGTGAAGTGCCAGCTCATGAGCAAAAACAGTTATAATTTAAGGAGTAGAACGATGGCGCCTAATTGAGAAGAAACCGAAAATATGGCAGAAGGGTCGGATGAAAATCTGTATACAATATATAAATCATAAGATACAAGCAGTTATGTAAAGAATTTAAACTTTGTCCGAAAATTAAATTGACTTCAACATATTATAATGTTCTATCTAACCATGGTTTTACCATTTATATATTGATTTTGGATAAAAAGTAATCTTTACATAAATTGTACGAAAAAATGGTGATGTATTTGAAAATTAAAAATCTGCCACACATCCGACAATATATAAACTCTATCATTATCTTTTGATTCGTCCGAATATTAAATTGATTAACTATATTGAAAAAATAATTCATCTGTTTGATTATGTTATCAATTCCGTTTTCATTTAGATTTTTGTATGTAGGCAAATTAATTTTTTCAAGATGTTTGGATAATTCTGCATGTTTTTGTAATCATAAAAAGTTGTTTGGGTTGAAAGTGGTTTATTGTATATAATTAGTTCAATTGCGGTATGATCAGAGGGTTAATCTAAGCATCTTGTAATATGACTATTATGTGCATTATCGAAAAAAAACGAGTCTGATGTGATGAAAATATCTAATACTGATGAAGATCTGTGAAACGTAAGCTGTGATGGTTTAAATAAAATTATTTTGTTACGCAATCAATTAGCTAAGTACCAATTGTAAATTTTAATTCCTAAATGAGAGTTTAAGATATCTCCCCATAATTTCTGCCTGTCATTGAAATCACCGCCAAAAATTAATTTGTTATTTCCCGATTGCTTTATCAATTTATACAAATCTTTTTCAATAGGACCTTTTCGCGACTGCGAATTGTAAATTTCAAAGATATTTATTTTTAACTGTACATTGTGCTTGCTGGCTAGCCTAGTTTTGCAAACAAGCAATATGTCAGGCTTATTCATTCAAAAAATTCTGAAATTAATTCTTCGTGAAATAGTTATCAAGGAATTAATATTACAATGAATTATTTTAAGTCCTTTATGGCACATTACAAATTGATAAAAATAAATTGAATAATTTGTCCTGCTTTATATGCTTAGGAGCTTCTTTGTCATAGGTAGGCAACAACTGGTTAATTGTGATTAAAATATTCGAGAAGTTTTGCCATTAGTGCACTCATCGTTAATAAAATTAAAATTTGAATTTTTATTTGTATTAATGTTATTATTATTAAAAATTTTATTATTTTTATATTTTTCTCTTACTACATTTGAGAACGTTTTATTTGCGGATCTATAATTGTGAAATTTTATAAATCTTTTACGATTTTCATTTGCCTATTTTTTTCCTTAACTTTTTTTTCTTTAAATTTTGAAAAGCTTCACATTTGCGATAATTTGCAGTATGCCCCTCCGTTTTACATAGGACACAATAAACTTGCTGACCAATTTGTTTTTTAATTGTGCCATCACTTAAAGTAGTCGTAATTATGTTGTTGTTTAATTCCTTTGGTGGAAATTTGCACATTTTTGGGCCATGGTTACCTCCTCATTTAACGCAGCGAAAGGGCATACTACAATTTGAGGCAGCATAATTAAATCGTTGGCATCTCTTGCATTGAATGCTTTTATTAGCTTTATATTTATAAAAAAATACTCTATTATGATTCAAGTATTTAATTTTAAATATTTCAGAGATATCTGAAGAATTGTCAAACTGTGCCAGCCAGTTGTTGTACTGGTTTTTCACTCTTAGGTGTGAATGTGAAATATTTTACATTATTATTATTAAATAACTCTCTCACTTTTTTTAAGTCACTTAGATTAATTGTTTGTACAGTTGCACTGTTTTCATTTTTTTTTGTTTAAATAATAAATTTTATTATTTAAACAATCGTTTATTTTTAATTTGAATTCTTTAATTTTCTCGTTGTCTACTATTTGAGGTGTCTTCTCATTTCCCGTTTTACTTTTTCACCTTTTTGATTTGATGCAGTCATTTTTAATGGCTGGTTCTCCACGATTCACTGTTGCGTCAATAGTTGAAAAATCCTCCCGATCAGCTGGTTTACCATAATCTTTTTGAACTTTGTCGTTGTCGTCTTCGTCATCATCATCTTCATGTTTACACTGAGATATTTGCTGCTCATAGTTGATTTTTTGTTGTTGAATATTAATAATTTTTGTTTTTGCATTTCTTTTTCAGATTGTATTTCTGCATTAAATGTTTTTAAATCATTTAATTGTTTTAAAAGTATTTCATTTTGTCTTCCATTTGCCATTTTTTTTATTTATTTTTTCATTATCACTATTAGGGTTTATATTTTTCGTTTGCCATTTGATCAGGTGATTTCAGTTAGTTTTTAAAACTCTTTTTCTTAAGTCACTTTTCTTTAAATTGTTATTTTGTGCTTCTATTGCTTTATATATTGTTTGTGTTTGTTTGCGAAAAAATATGTGTTTGGTGTATGTTATACTAATACGTATTTTTAATTTTTCTTTGTGTTTAAAAGGCCATTGGACCAGCTCGGTTTGAGCGAGACTTTGCCTTTCCCTTCACTTTACCACCTTTGCCAAGACCAGACATTATTCACTTTTTTTACTACTTAATACACTTCACAGCACTGCACTTTAAACACAAATGATTCCTGTGCCGCATAGTCGCTCTGTATTTATAGTTTTTTTTCTACGCATTCCATTGAATGAGGGTTGTTTTTGTAATAACCAATACTGTCTTCTTCTACCTGAAAAACACGTATAGAAAAAAGTACTTAAACACATCGAATTTTGGACTTGGCATAAAATTGTGTTCACAGTGAAGTGTTTAGTGAAAAAAAAGTGAACAGTGAAAAAATAAAATGCAACCAAGAACTAGGCTGGAAAGGCTCGGAAGAACATCACCAAGAATGACAAGAAACGTAAGCGCAATAGGAAGGAAAGCTACGCCATCTACATTTACAAAGTGTTGAAGCAAGTTCATCCAGATACTGGAATTTCTTCAAAGGCTATGAGCATCATGAATAGTTTTGTGAATGATATTTTTGAGCGCATTGTGGCTGAGGCTTCTCGTTTGGCACTCTACAACCAACGCTCAACAATTACGAGTCGCGAAATTCAAACAGCCGTCCGTCTACTATTGCCGGGTGAGCTGGCTAAACACGCAGTCAGTATATAAAAAAGCCTTTCTCAGGGCCACAAAATATTTTACTAAAGAGATGAAATTAATTAAATTGAAGTTTAAACAAATTTTAATAAATATATATATTTTGATTTTGATCAATAAAATAAATTATTTTAATTTCAGAGCTTCAATATTTAACGCAAATAATAGATAAAATATATATATTTATAAAAAGGCACTTCTCAGAGCCATAAACTATTTCACTAAAAAGATGAAATTAATTAAATTGATTTTTATATACATTTTAATAAATAAGATTTTTTAGTTTATTAATAAAATAAATTATTTACAATTTCTAATAATTTTATAACTTCTATATTTGACTCAATTAATACATAAAAATTGTATTTTTAAATATATATAAAAAAATATCTAATGATCTGGGTGTGCGAACAATACGCGGTGTTCCCAAGCGGTCCTCCATCTAAGTACTAACCGCGTACGACGCTGCTTAATTTCGGTGATCGGACGAGTATTCAGCATAGTATGGTCGTTGGCGAATGCTCATGTACTAGAATTCATCAACATTCATATTTTCGTCGATGTAATAACACTAAATAATAAAAAAAAAAATATAAATAAATCTAACATACATTTAAATTAATTTGAAGTTTAATCTCTTTGTAGAATTAAATTGTAGCCCTGAGAAGGGCTTTTTATATAAATTCCGCTCCGCGGTTGTTCATAAAAGTATGAAATTTATGTTTCAAGGGTAAACATGAACTAGTTTTGTCACTTTTACGCATGTGGCGAAATTGAAGAAAGTGTGTAGCAAAGAAAATATGAACAGTTATTCCGTTATGATTTAAAAAAAAAGAAGCAAGCCGTGCAAAAAGTAAATAGTGTGAAGTGCCAGCTCATGAGCAAAAACAGTTATAATTTAAGGAGTAGAACGCTGGCGCCTAATTGAGAAGAAACCGAAAATATGGCAGAAGGGTCGGATGAAAATCTGTATACAATATATAAATCATAAGATACAAGCAGTTATGTAAAGAATTTAAACTTTGTCCGAAAATTAAATTGACTTCAACATATTATAATGTTCTATCTAACCATGGTTTTACCATTTATATATTGATTTTGGATAAAAAGTAATCTTTACATAAATTGTACGAAAAAATGGTGATGTATTTGAAAATTAAAAATCTGCCACACATCCGACAATATATAAACTCTATCATTATCTTTTGATTCGTCCGAATATTAAATTGATTAACTATATTGAAAAAATAATTCATCTGTGTTATCAATTTCGTTTTCATTTAGATTTTTGTATGTAGGCAAATTAATTTTTTCAAGATGTTTGGATAATTCTGCATGTTTTTGTAATCATAAAAAGTTGTTTGGGTTGAAAGTGGTTTATTGTATATAATTAGTTCAATTGCGGTATGATCAGAGGGTTAATCTAAGCATCTTGTAATATGACTATTATGTGCATTATCGAAAAATAGCGAGTCTGATGTGATGATAATATCTAATACTGATGAAGATCTGTGAAACGTAAGCTGTGATGGTTTAAATAAAATTATTTTGTTACGCAATCAATTAGCTAAGTACCAATTGTAAATTTTAATTCCTAAATGAGAGTTTAAGATATCTCCCCATAATTTCTGCCTGTCATTGAAATCACCGCCAAAAATTAATTTGTTATTTCCCGATTGCTTTATCAATTTATACAAATCTTTTTCAATAGGACCTTTTCGCGACTGCGAATTGTAAATTTCAAAGATATTTATTTTTTGTTTATTTTCTAAAAGAAGTCGTATTCCTATCAATTCTAAAATTTCAATATCTAATATTTTAATGGTTTCAAATTTTAGCCCGTTTTTAACTAAACTTGCAACACCAACATCATGTTTATTTATTTTGTCTTTTCTAATTATATTGTAACCTTAAAACTGTACATTGTGCTTGCTGGCTAGCATAGTTTTGCAAACAAGCAATATGTCAGGCTTATTCATTCAAAAAATTCTGAAATTAATTCTTCGTGAAATAGTTATCAAGGAATTAATATTACAATGAATTATTTTAAGTCCTTTATGGCACATTACAAATTGATAAAAATAAATTGAATAATTTGTCCTGCTTTATATGCTTAGGAGCTTCTTTGTCATAGGTAGGCAATAACTGGTTAATTGTGATTAAAATATTCGAGAAGTTTTGCCATTAGTGCACTCATCGTTAATAAAATTAAAATTTGAATTTTTATTTGTATTAATGTTATTATTATTAAAATTTTTATTATTTTTATATTTTTCTCTTACTACATTTGAGAACGTTTTATTTGCGGATCTATAATTTTGAAATTTTATAAATCTTTTACGATTTTCATTTGCCTATTTTTTTCTTTAACTTTTTTTTCTTTAAATTTTGAAAAGCTTCACATTTGCGATAATTTGCAGTATGCCCCTCCGTTTTACATAGGACACAATAAACTTGCTGACCAATTTGTTTTTTAATTGTGCCATCACTTAAAGTAGTCGTAATTATGTTGTTGTTTAATTCCTTTGGTGGAAATTTGCACATTTTTGGGCCATGGTTACCTCCTCATTTAACGCAGCGAAAGGGCATACTACAATTTGAGGCAGCATAATTAAATCGTTGGCATCTCTTGCATTGAATGCTTTTATTAGCTTTATATTTATAAAAAAATACTCTATTATGATTCAAGTATTTAATTTTAAATATTTCAGAGATATCTGAAGAATTGTCAAACTGTGCCAGCCAGTTGTTGTACTGGTTTTTCACTCTTAGGTGTGAATGTGAAATATTTTACATTATTATTATTAAATAACTCTCTCACTTTTTTTAAGTCACTTAGATTATTTGTTTGTACAGATGCACTGTTTTCATTTTTTTTGTTTAAATAATAAATTTTATTATTTAAACAATCGTTTATTTTTAATTTGAATTCTTTAATTTTCTCGTTGTCTACTATTTGAGGTGTCTTCTCATTTCCCGTTTTACTTTTTCACCTTTTTGATTTGATGCAGTCATTTTTAATGGCTGGTTCTCCACGATTCACTGTTGCGTCAATAGTTGAAAAATCCTCCCGATCAGCTGGTTTACCATAATCTTTTTGAACGTTGTCGTTGTCGTCTTCGTCATCATCATCTTCATGTTTACACTGAGATATTTGCTGCTCATAGTGGATTTTTTGTTGTTGAATATTAATAATTTTTGTTTTTGCATTTCTTTTTCAGATTGTATTTCTGCATTAAATGTTTTTAAATCATTTAATTGTTTTAAAAGTATTTCATTTTGTCTTCCATTTGCCATTTTTTTTATTTATTTTTTCATTATCACTATTAGGGTTTATATTTTTCGTTTGCCATTTGATCAGGTGATTTCAGTTAGTTTTTAAAACTCTTTTTCTTAAGTCACTTTTCTTTAAATTGTTATTTTGTGCTTCTATTGCTTTATATATTGTTTGTGTTTGTTTGCGAAAAAATATGTGTTTGGTGTATGTTATACTAATACGTATTTTTAATTTTTCTTTGTGTTTAAAAGGCCATTGGACCAGCTCGGTTTGAGCGAGACTTTGCCTTTCCCTTCACTTTACCACCTTTGCCAAGACCAGACATTATTCACTTTTTTTTACTACTTAATACACTTCACAGCACTGCACTTTAAACACAAATGATTCCTGTGCCGCATAGCCGCTCTGTATTTATAGTTTTTTTTCTACGCATTCCATTGAATGAGGGTTGTTTTTGTAATAACCAATACTGTCTTCTTCTACCTGAAAAACACGTATAGAAAAAAGTACTTAAACACATCGAATTTTGGACTTGGCATAAAATTGTGTTCACAGTGAAGTGTTTAGTGAAAAAAAAGTGAACAGTGAAAAAATAAAATGCCACCAAAAACTAGGCTGGAAAGGCTCGGAAGAACATCACCAAGAATGACAAGAAACGTAAGCGCAATAGGAAGGAAAGCTACGCCATCTACATTTACAAAGTGTTGAAGCAAGTTCATCCAGATACTGGAATTTCTTCAAAGGCTATGAGCATCATGAATAGTTTTGTGAATGATATTTTTGAGCGCATTGTGGCTGAGGCTTCTCGTTTGGCACTCTACAACCAACGCTCAACAATTACGAGTCGCGAAATTCAAACAGCCGTCCGTCTACTATTGCCGGGTGAGCTGGCTAAACACACAGTCAGTGATGGAACAAAATTTGTCACTAAATACACGTGCTCTAAATAAATTTTAAACAACTTTTTGTTTCGTATATAAAAAAGCCTTTCTCAGGGCCACAAAATATTTTACTAAAGAGATGAAATTAATTAAATTGAAGTTTAAACAAATTTTAATAAATATATATATTTTGATTTTGATCAATAAAATAAATTATTTTAATTTCAGAGCTTCAATATTTAACGCAAATAATAGATAAAATATGTATATTTATAAAAAAGCACTTCTCAGAGCCATAAACTATTTCACTAAAAAGATGAAATTAATTAAATTGATTTTTATATACATTTTAATAAATTAATATTCAGATTTTTTAGTTTATTAATAAAATAAATTATTTACAATTTCTAATAATTTTATAACTTCTATATTTGACTCAATTAATACATAAAAATTGTATTTTTAAATATATATAAAAAAATATCTAATGATCTGGGTGTGCGAACAATACGCGGTGTTCCCAAGCGGTCCTCCATCTAAGTACTAACCGCGTCCGACGCTGCTTAATTTCGGTGATCGGACGAGTATTCAGCATAGTATGGTCGTTGGCGAATGCTCATGTACTAGAATTCATAAACATTCATATTTTCGTCGATGTAATAACACTAAATAATAAAAAAAAAAACTATAAATAAATCTAACATACATTTAAATTAATTTGAAGTTTAATCTCTTTGTAGAATTAAATTGTAGCCCTGAGAAGGGCATTTTATATAAATTCGATTTAAACGAATGCTATAAAATATGATTAAAAAATTATTTTATAGATGTAGTCTTTTTAGCAGCCGGTTTTTTTGGAACATTAACAGTTTTCTTGTACCCTGTACGAAATTCGTTAAATCGCGCCGTCAGAACAGTTTACTTCGTTGACGAGTAAGTTGCCGATTGTACCCGCCGCGGAAGCATTAAAATATACTATATAGTAACAATCAATAAACCAAACAGTCAATGGACAATCATTTTCGCTGCCTTAGAATATTCGATAATTAAATCATTTTCTTTAAGCTACTTTATTAATAAACATTAATATAGTTAATATAATTTGGTTTCATTTCATAAAGTTTTCGTCGCCTTACATTCGTTTACTAAATACAATGCTCCGCGGTTGTTCATAAAAGTATGAAATTTATGTTTCAAGGGTAAACATGAACTAGTTTTGTCACTTTTGCGCATGTGGCGAAATTGAAGAAAGTGTGTAGCAAAGAAAATATGAACAGTTATTCCGTTATGATTTAAAAAAAAAGAAGCAAGCCGTGCAAAAAGTAAATAGTGTGAAGTGCCAGCTCATGAGCAAAAACAGTTATAATTTAAGGAGTAGAACGCTGGCGCCTAATTGAGAAGAAACCGAAAATATGACAGAAGGGTCGGATGAAAATCTGTATACAATATATAAATCAAAAGATACAAGCAGTTATGTAAAGAATTTAAACTTTGTCCGAAAATTAAATTGACTTCAACATATTATAATGTTCTATCTAACCATGGTTTTACCATTTATATATTGATTTTGGATAAAAAGCAATCTTTACATAAATTGTACGAAAAAATGGTGATGTATTTGAAAATTAAAAATCTGCCACACATCCGACAATATATAAACTCTATCATTATCTTTTGATTCGTCCGAATATTAAATTGATTAACTATATTGAAAAAATAATTCATCTGTGTTATCAATTTCGTTTTCATTTAGATTTTTGTATGTAGGCAAATTAATTTTTTCAAGATGTTTGGATAATTCTGCATGTTTTTGTAATCATAAAAAGTTGTTTGGGTTGAAAGTGGTTTATTGTATATAATTAGTTCAATTGCGGTATGATCAGAGGGTTAATCTAAGCATCTTGTAATATGACTATTATGTGCATTATCGAAAAATAGCGAGTCTGATGTGATGATAATATCTAATACTGATGAAGATCTGTGAAACGTAAGCTGTGATGGTTTAAATAAAATTATTTTGTTACGCAATCAATTAGCTAAGTACCAATTGTAAATTTTAATTCCTAAATGAGAGTTTAAGATATCTCCCCATAATTTCTGCCTGTCATTGAAATCACCGCCAAAAATTAATTTGTTATTTCCCGATTGCTTTATCAATTTATACAAATCTTTTTCAATAGGACCTTTTCGCGACTGCGAATTGTAAATTTCAAAGATATTTATTTTTTGTTTATTTTCTAAAAGAAGTCGTATTCCTATCAATTCTAAAATTTCAATATCTAATATTTTAATGGTTTCAAATTTTAGCCCGTTTTTAACTAAACTTGCAACACCAACATCATGTTTATTTATTTTGTCTTTTCTAATTATATTGTAACCTTAAAACTGTACATTGTGCTTGCTGGCTAGTCTAGTTTTGCAAACAAGGCTTATTCATTCAAAAAATTCTGAAATTAATTCTTCGTGAAATAGTTATCAAGGAATTAATATTACAATGAATTATTTTAAGTCCTTTATGGCACATTACAAATTGATAAAAATAAATTGAATAATTTGTCCTGCTTTATATGCTTAGGAGCTTCTTTGTCATAGGTAGGCAACAACTGGTTAATTGTGATTAAAATATTCGAGAAGTTTTGCCATTAGTGCACTCATCGTTAATAAAATTAAAATTTGAATTTTTATTTGTATTAATGTTATTATTATTAAAATTTTTATTATTTTTATATTTTTCTCTTACTACATTTGAGAACGTTTTATTTGCGGATCTATAATTTTGAAATTTTATAAATCTTTTACGATTTTCATTTGCCTATTTTTTTCCTTAACTTTTTTTTCTTTAAATTTTGAAAAGCTTCACATTTGCGATAATTTGCAGTATGCCCCTCCGTTTTACATAGGACACAATAAACTTGCTGACCAATTTGTTTTTTAATTGTGCCATCACTTAAAGTAGTCGTAATTATGTTGTTGTTTAATTCCTTTGGTGGAAATTTGCACATTTTTGGGCCATGGTTACCTCCTCATTTAACGCAGCGAAAGGGCATACTACAATTTGAGGCAGCATAATTAAATCGTTGGCATCTCTTGCATTGAATGCTATTAGCTTTATATTTATAAAAAAATACACTATTATGATTCAAGTATTTAATTTTAAATATTTCAGAGATATCTGAAGAATTGTCAAACTGTGCCAGCCAGTTGTTGTTTAATTTTGTGACTCTAATAAGTTTAGCGTTAAGCTCTATTAAATCGCTATCCTCATAATATGAGGGATAGTTCTTTAAAATTAGTGGTACTGGTTTTTCACTCTTAGGTGTATATGTGAAATATTTTAAATTATTATTATTAAATAACTCTCTCACTTTTTTTAAGTCACTTAGATTAATTGTTTGTACAGTTGCACTGTTTTCATTTTTTTTGTTTAAATAATAAATTTTATTATTTAAACAATCGTTTATTTTTAATTTGCATTCTTTAATTTTCTCGTTGTCTACTATTTGAGGTGTCTTCTCATTTCCCGTTTTACTTTTTCACCTTTTTGATTTGATGCAGTCATTTTTAATGGCTGGTTCTCCACGATTCACTGTTGCGTCAATAGTTGAAAAATCCTCCCGATCAGCTGGTTTACCATAATCTTTTTGAACGTTGTCGTTGTCGTCATCATCATCTTCATGTTTACACTGAGATATTTGCTGCTCATAGTTGATTTTTTGTTGTTGAATATTAATAATTTTTGTTTTTGAAATTCTTTTTCAGATTGTATTTCTGCATTAAATGTTTTAAAATCATTTAATTGTTTTAAAAGTATTTCATTTTGTCTTCCATTTGCCATTTTTTTATTATCACTATTGGGGTTTATTTTTTTCGTTTGCCATTTGATCAGGTGATTTCAGTTAGTTTTTAAAACTCTTTTTCTTAAGTTACTTTTCTTTAAATTGTTATTTTGTGCTTCTATTGCTTTATATATTGTTTGTGTTTGTTTGCGAAAAAATATGTGTGTATGTTATACTAATACGTATTTTTAATTTTTCTTGGTGTTTAATAGGCCATTGGACCAGCTCGGTTTGAGCGAGACTTTGCCTTTCCCTTCACTTTACCACCTTTGCCAAGACCAGACAGTATTCACTTTTTTTACTACTTAATACACTTCACAGCACTGCACTTTAAACACAAATGATTCCTGTGCCGCATAGTCGCTCTGTATTTATAGTTTTTTTCTACGCATTCCATTGAATGAGGGTTGTTTTTGTAATAACCAATACTGTCTTCTTCTACCTGAAAAACACGTATAGAAAAAGGTACTTAAACACATCGAATTTTGGACTTGGCATAAAATTGTGTTCACAGTAAAGTGTTTAGTGAAAAAAAAGTGAGCAGTGAAAAATAAAATGCCACCAAAAACTAGGCTGGAAAGGCTCGGAAGAACATCACCAAGAATGACAAGAAACGTAAGCGCAATAGGAAGGAAAGCTACGCCATCTACATTTACAAAGTGTTGAAGCAAGTTCATCCAGATACTGGAATTTCTTCAAAGGCTATGAGCATCATGAATAGTTTTGTGAATGATATTTTTGAGCGCATTGTGGCTGAGGCTTCTCGTTTGGCACTCTACAACCAACGATCAACAATTACGAGTCGCGAAATTCAAACAGCCGTCCGTCTACTATTGCCGGGTGAGCTTGCTAAGCACGCAGTCAGTGATGGAACAAAATTTGTCACTAAATACACGTGCTCTAAATAAATTTTAAACCACTTTTTGTTTCGTATATAAAAAAGCCTTTCTCAGGGCCACAAAATATTTTACTAAAGAGATGAAATTAATTAAATTGAAGTTTAAACAAATTTTAATAAATATATATATTTTGATTTTGATCAATAAAATAAATTATTTTAATTTCAGAGCTTCAATATTTAACGCAAATAATAGATAAAATATGTATATTTATAAAAAGGCACTTCTCAGAGCCATAAACTATTTCACTAAAAAGATGAAATTAATTAAATTGATTTTTATATACATTTTAATAAATTAATATTCAGATTTTATTTACAATTTCTAATAATTTTATAACTTCTATATTTGACTCAATTAATACATAAAAATTGTATTTTTAAATATATATAAAAAAATATCTAATGATCTGGGTGTGCGAACAATACGCGGTGTTCCCAAGCGGTCCTCCATCTAAGTACTAACCGCGTCCGACGCTGCTTAATTTCGGTGATCGGACGAGTATTCAGCATAGTATGGTCGTTGGCGAATGCTCATGTACTAGAATTCATCAACATTCATATTTTCGTCGATGTAATAACACTAAATAATAAAAAAAAAAAACTATAAATAAATCTAACATACATTTAAATTAATTTGAAGTTTAATCTCTTTGTAGAATTAAATTGTAGCCCTGAGAAGGGCTTTTTATATAAATTCGATTTAAACGAATGCTATATGATTAAAAAATTATTTTTTAGATGTAGTCTTTTTAGCAGCCGGTTTTTTTGGAACATTAACAGTTTTCTTGTACCCTGTACGAAATTCGTTAAATCGCGCCGTCAGAACAGTTTACTTCGTTGACGAGTAAGTTGCCGATTGTACCCGCCGCGGAAGCATTAAAATATACTATATAGTAACAATCAATAAACCAAACAGTCAATGGACAATCATTTTCGCTGCCTAAGAATATTCGATAATTAAATCATTTTCTTTAAGCTACTTTATTAATAAACATTAATATAGTTAATATAATTTGGTTTCATTTCATAAAGTTTTCGTCGCCTTACATTCGTTTACTAAATACAATGCTCCGCGGTTGTTCATAAAAGTATGAAATTTATGTTTCAAGGGTAAACATGAACTAGTTTTGTCACTTTTGCGCATGTGGCGAAATTGAAGAAAGTGTGTAGCAAAGAAAATATGAACAGTTATTCCGTTATGATTTAAAAAAAAGAAGCAAGCCGTGCAAAAAGTAAATAGTGTGAAGTGCCAGCTCATGAGCAAAAACAGTTATAATTTAAGGAGTAGAACGCTGGCGCCTAATTGAGAAGAAACCGAAAATATGGCAGAAGGGTCGGATGAAAATCTGTATACAATATATAAATCAAAAGATACAAGCAGTTATGTAAAGAATTTAAACTTTGTCCGAAAATTAAATTGACTTCAACATATTATAATGTTCTATCTAACCATGGTTTTACCATTTATATATTGATTTTGGATAAAAAGCAATCTTTACATAAATTGTACGAAAAAATGGTGATGTATTTGAAAATTAAAAATCTGCCACACATCCGACAATATATAAACTCTATCATTATCTTTTGATTCGTCCGAATATTAAATTGATTAACTATATTGAAAAAATAATTCATCTGTTTGATTATGTTATCAATTTAATTTCATTTAGATTTTTGTATGTAGGCAAATTAATTTTTTCAAGATGTTTGGATAATTCTGCATGTTTTTGTAATCATAAAAAGTTGTTTGGGTTGAAAGTGGTTTATTGTATATAATTAGTTCAATTGCGGTATGATCAGAGGGTTAATCTAAGCATCTTGTAATATGACTATTATGTGCATTATCGAAAAATAGCGAGTCTGATGTGATGAAAATATCTAATACTGATGATTATCTGTGAAACGTAAGCTGTGATGGTTTAAATCAAGGATTGAAACCGTAACCGAAACCGATATCCGTTTAAAACCGAAACCGTAACCGAAACCGTTATACGAAAATCAGAAATAAACCGATATCCAAAACCGATATAAGCGGTTTCGGTTTTATACCGGTTTAAAACGGTTTTTAAAAAAGTATACAAAAAACCAGAAAAACATATTTTATTTTATATAGAAGATCTTAAGTAAAATTTCATTAATTAAAATTTGGAGTTCCCAAAATAAACATTTTTGGTTGTACAAAAATTCACATGTTGTTTTTTGAGAAACGATATTTCCAAAACAACGGTATTTGGTCTAAAATTTGTTTTTTGTTTCATTAATCTAATTAACAACAAAACACCAGCAACTCCAAGCAAAATTTTTACGTTAAAAAATGATTAAAATTTTAATAATATTGGGTTTTTATTTATTTTATTAGTAAAATATAAGCTTGAGGTAAAGTGGAACAAGTTTTGAAAAGTTCATTTGAATATTTTTTAAATTCTTTTAAAGGATCTATTCAATAGAATACCATTTATAAGTCTTCTAATGGATTTTTGACTGATGTTTCAAAACAGCTCAATTTTGGACATAAACAAAACAATGTAATGCAAAAAAAAATGTAAAAAAAGTTTCAAATTATTAACATCTCAGTAACTATTTAAGGAAATACGAAAAATGAAGTGCAAGTTCGACAAGTTTAAACATTTCAAGTATAAGACAGATATTTGTTTACATTAGTGATGATTAAAAATGTCTTGTTCTTGCATTTTTTTGAACGAGAACAAGATCGAGATTTTGCAAAAAAAAATAACAAGAGCAAGTGCAAGACTAAGACTGCAAGAAAAGAAAGACTTGCGTTTTTTTATGATTTTAATGTATTTATTATGTTTTTAATGTAATAATGATATACAAAATAATTCATGATATTACTAAATATTGAACAACAAGTAACAATGGAAAGCGTGCAAAATATTTATTAACGTGAACATTAATGAAGATGTGTGTTTTTTTTGTTTTTGTCATTTCTAAAGAATATAAGCATCTTAAAAATAAGGCATGTGAAGCACTTTTGAAGCGGTAAATAGCTTTAAAAGTGCTTCAAAAGTCGCTTCAAAAAGTTAAAACAGACAAAACAATGTTTTTTCTCTTTTTTCGCTACGCTAGTTCGTACATCGATTGTGCATAAGCACTGTGCTATGCACATTATTATTTTGGTTTTACTTTTATATATAGTTTTTTTGTTAATTGTAAAATCATGAAGTAATAAAAAATAATATATGAACATTTTCACAGTGTGATATATTAAGCTGATATATTGCTTTTTGTGTTTTTCTTTTTTCACAAATCCGCTGATTCGTTTGAAAGTGCAACAACAACAAAAATGCGAATAAAGCAGCATACAAGCTTTTGATAGAATTTTGGCGGGAAATATTTTGTACCACAAAGAGAACTCGTTGTTGTTGCCAACTAGAGAGCTGTACTAGATACATACATGTAGTGTGGTACCATGCGTCTGTCCGTTTTCATGCGTCTGTCTGTGTCATGCGTCTGTCCGTTGTCATGCGTCTGTCTGTTGTCATGCGTCTGTTTGTTGCCATGCGATGATACATGAAAGCTACGAAGAGTTGTCGTTGGGAAAGTGTGTGTATACGAATCGTAATCGTTATTGTTATATTCTCTTCTTTCTGTTAGTATTCGCTTTGTAGCGTTTGAGTTTGTGTTCGCATGGGGTTCGCATGGTGTTCGAAAAGAAAAATGTTACTCTGCAAGATATTATTTGAGTTCTCTTGACATACGGTACGTGTAGCATACGGATTTTTTTAATCTGTGACAAAAACAGAAATATGCTTATACGAAATATTCCTTATATTTATTGTGTATGTATATCGTATACTGTATATCGTCGTTGTAGAACGAAAAGTCACCAAATACATTTTTATGAAAAACTTAATTTTCGAGTTTGTTGATTAATATTATAAAAAGTAATTGATGCATTTTTAAAGTTTAAATATCAATTGATAGATTTACGTTTTCTTATCATGTGGTAAAAAAATGGAGATCATCGATTAAAAATTGACAGATACATAAAGATGTTTGTAAAAAATATTTAGCATTCTGAAAATGTATTTGGTGACTTTTTGTTCATTTTATTATGGCCTTGAGATTTTGAATTGTCTTGTCAACATCACTTGTTTTATACAATTATTTTTTATTTGTTAATTCTTGTTAAAATATAATTCAAATTTTTAGATTTTTTTGTTAGTAAAATGTTGAAGAAATTGAAAATATGGAAAATAAGTAACTTAAATACAATTAGTGTTCAAATTCTATTCGTTTTCATAATTAATGTGCAGTTTAAGATATTTGTCTTCGATCTTTATTTAAAATTTAAAAGATTAAGATTAACATTTCTTGCCTTGCTCTTGCAAATGATCATCACTAGTTTACATATATTGCAGTTCACAGAATTGTTGAAATTTAATTTCTTTGGCTTTTATGGATGAAAATTGTACAAAATTCATCTTCTTTTCAATTCAGATCATATATCAGGTGAAGTCAAAATGTTGCTTTTAATTGGTTTGTGGTCACGAATTTTTAAATTAAATTTTTTTCTTGGCGTAATCAATTAAATAATTCATATAACACAATATTTTTACTAAAATAACAACAAACATTGTTTAAATTACGTTTCCCACTTTACCCCAGTATCATAATTTGATCATAATTTAGCACCATATAAAAAATGTAAAATTATTTGAAAAATATGGATATAAAGAAAATTTATACAAAAACCGAAATCAAAACCGAAACCGTAACATGGAACCGGTATACCGAAACCGTTTCGTTATAAAAACTTAAAACCGAAACCGTAACCGAAACCGAAACGCTGAAACAACCGAAACCGAAATCGAAACCGTTATTCGTTTAGGTTTCAATCCTTGGTTTAAATAAAATTATTTTGTTACGCAATCAATTAGCTAAGTACCAATTGTAAATTTTAATTCCTAAATGAGGGTTTAAGATATCTCCCCATAATTTATGCCTGTCATTGAAATCATCGCCAAAAATTAATTTGTTATTTCCCGATTGCTTTATCAATTTATACAAATCTTTTTCAATAGGACCTTTTCGCACCTGCGAATTGTAAATTTCAAAGATATTTATTTTTTGTTTATTATCTAAAAGAAGTCGTATTCCTATCAATTCTAAAATTTCAATATCTAATATTTTAATGGTTTCAAATTTTAGCCCGTTTTTAACTAAACTTGCAACACCAACATCATGTTTATTTATTTTGTCTTTTCTAATTATATTGTAACCTTAAAACTGTACATTGTGCTTGCTGGCTAGCCTAGTTTTGCAAACAAGCAATATGCAAACAAGCTTATTCATTCAAAAAATTCTGAAATTAATTCTTCGTGAAATAGTTATCAAGGAATTAATATTACAATGAATTATTTTAAGTCCTTTATGGCACATTACAAATTGATAAAAATAAATTGAATAATTTGTCCTGCTTTATATGCTTAGGAGCTTCTTTGTCATAGGTAGGCAACAACTGGTTAATTGTGATTAAAATATTCGAGAAGTTTTGCCATTAGCGCACTCGTCGTTAATAAAATTAAAATTTGAATTTTTATTTGTATTAATGTTATTATTATTAAAATTTTTATTATTTTTATATTTTTCTCTTACTACATTTGAGAACGTTTTATTTGCGGATCTATAATTTTGAAATTTTATAAATCTTTTACGATTTTCATTTGCCTATTTTTTTCCTTAACTTTTTTTTCTTTAAATTTTGAAAAGCTTCACATTTGCGATAATTTGCAGTATGCCCCTCCGTTTTACATAGGACACAATAAACTTGCTGACCAATTTGTTTTTTAATTGTGCCATCACTTAAAGTAGTCGTAATTATGTTGTTGTTTAATTCCTTTGGTGGAAATTTGCACATTTTTGGGCCATGGTTACCTCCTCATTTAACGCAGCGAAAGGGCATACTACAATTTGAGGCAGCATAATTAAATCGTTGGCATCTCTTGCATTGAATGCTTTTATTAGCTTTATATTTATAAAAAAATACTCTATTATGATTCAAGTATTTAATTTTAAATATTTCAGAGATATCTGAAGAATTGTCAAACTGTGCCAGCCAGTTGTTGTTTAATTTTGTGACTCTAATAAGTTTAGCGTTAAGCTCTATTAAATCGCTATCCTCATAATATGAGGGATAGTTCTTTAAAATTAGTGGTACTGGTTTTTCACTCTTAGGTGTGAATGTGAAATATTTTACATTATTATTATTAAATAACTCTCTCACTTTTTTAAAGTCACTTAGATTAATTGTTTGTACAGTTGCAATGTTTTCATTTTTTTTTTTGGTTAAATAATAAATTTTATTATTTAAACAATCCTTTATTTTTAATTTGAATTCTTTAATTTTCTCGTTGTCTACTATTTGAGGTGGCTTCTCATTTCCCGTTTTACTTTTTCACCTTTTTGATTTGATGCAGTCATTTTTAATGGCTGGTTCTCCACGATTCACTGTTGCGTCAATAGTTGGAAAATCCTCCCGATCAGCTGGTTTACCATAATCTTTTTGAACGTTGTCGTCTTCGTCATCATCATCTTCATGTTTACACTGAGATATTTACTGCTCATAGTTGATTTTTTCTTGTTGAATATTAATAATTTTTCTTTTTGAAATTCTTTTTCAGATTGTATTTCTGCATTAAATGTTTTTAAATCATTTAATTGTTTTAACAGTATTTCATTTTGTCTTCCATTTGCCATTTTTTTATTATCACTATTGGGGTTTATTTTTTTCGTTTGCCATTTGATCAGGTGATTTCAGTTTGTTTTTAAAACTCTTTTTCTTAAGTCACTTTTCTTTAAATTGTTATTTTGTGCTTCTATTGCTTTATATATTGTTTGTGTTTGTTTGCGAAAAAATATGTGTTTGGTGTATGTTATACTAATACGTATTTTTAATTTTTCTTGGTGTTTAATAGGCCATTGGACCAGCTCGGTTTAAGCGAGACTTTGACTTTCCCTTCACTTTACCACCTTTGCCAAGACCAGACAGTATTCACTTTTTTTACTACTTAATACACTTCACAGCACTGCACTTTAAACACAAATGATTCCTGTGCCGCATAGTCGCTCTGTATTTATAGTTTTTTTCTACGCATTCCATTGAATGAGGGTTGTTTTTGTAATAACCAATACTGTCTTATTCTACCTGAAAAACACGTATAGAAAAAGGTACTTAAACACATCATATTTTGGACTTGGCATAAAATTGTGTTCACGGTGAAGTGTTTAGTGAAAAAAAAGTGAACAGTGAAAAAAAAAAATGCCACCAAAAACTAGGCTGGAAAGGCTCGGAAGAACATCACCAAGAATGACAAGAAACGTAAGCGCAATAGGAAGGAAAGCTACGCCATCTACATTTACAAAGTGTTGAAGCAAGTTCATCCAGATACTGGAATTTCTTCAAAGGCTATGAGCATCATGAATAGTTTTGTGAATGATATTTTTGAGCGCATTGTGGCTGAGGCTTCTCGTTTGGCACTCTACAACCAACGATCAACAATTACGAGTCGCGAAATTCAAACAGCCGTCCGTCTACTATTGCCGGGTGAGCTTGCTAAGCACGCAGTCAGTGATGGAACAAAATTTGTCACTAAATACACGTGCTCTAAATAAATTTTAAACCACTTTTTGTTTCGTATATAAAAAAGCCTTTCTCAGGGCCACAAAATATTTTACTAAAGAGATGAAATTAATTAAATTGAAGTTTAAACAAATTTTAATAAATATATATATTTTGATATTGATCAATAAAATAAATTATTTTAATTTCAGAGCTTCAATATTTAACGCAAATAATAGATAAAATATGTATATTTATAAAAAGGCACTTCTCAGAGCCATAAACTATTTCACTAAAAAGATGAAATTAATTAAATTGATTTTTATATACATTTTAATAAATTAATATTCAGATTTTTTAGTTTATTAATAAAATAAATTATTTACAATTTCTAATAATTTTATAACTTCTATATTTGACTCAATTAATACATAAAAATTGTATTTTTAAATATATATAAAAAAATATCTAATGATCTGGGTGTGCGAACAATACGCGGTGTTCCCAAGCGGTCCTCCATCTAAGTACTAACCGCGTCCGACGCAGCTTAATTTCGGTGATCGGACGAGTATTCAGCATAGTATGGTCGTTGGCGAATGCTCATGTACTAGAATTCATCAACATTCATATTTTCGTCGATGTAATAACACTAAATAATAAAAAAAAAAACTATAAATAGATCTAACATACATTTAAATTAATTTGAAGTTTAATCTCTTTGTAGAATTAAATTGTAGCTTTTTATATAAATTCGATTCAAACGAATGCTATATGATTAAAAATTATTTTTTAGATGTAGTCTTTTTAGCAGCCGGTTTTTTTGGAACATTAACAGTTTTCTTGTACCCTGTATGAACTTCGTTGACGAGTAAGTTGCCGATTGTACCCGCCGCGGAAGCATTAAAATATACTATATAGTAACAATCAATAAACCAAACAGTCAATGGACAATCATTTTCGCTGCCTTAGAATATTCGATAATTAAATCATTTTCTTTAAGCTACTTTATTAATAAACATTAATATAGTTAATATAATTTGGTTTCATTTCATAAAGTTTTCGTCGCCTTACATTCGTTTACTAAATACAATGCTCCGCGGTTGTTCATAAAAGTATGAAATTTATGTTTCAAGGGTAAACATGAACTAGTTTTGTCACTTTTGC
Source organism: Dryomyza anilis (assembly GCA_951804985.1). Taxonomy (NCBI): domain Eukaryota; kingdom Metazoa; phylum Arthropoda; class Insecta; order Diptera; family Dryomyzidae; genus Dryomyza; species Dryomyza anilis. The sequence continues at coordinate 19,699,555 of OX638136.1, read as the reverse complement.
GCATGTGACGAAATTGAAGAAAGTGTGTAGCAAAGAAAATATGAACAGTTATTCCGTTATGATTTAAAAAAAAAAGAAGCAAGCCGTGCAAAAAGTAAATAGTGTGAAGTGCCAGCTCATGAGCAAAAACAGTTATAATTTAAGGAGTAGAATGCTGGCGCCTAATTGAGAAGAAACCGAAAATATGGCAGAAGGGTCGGATGAAAATCTGTATACAATATATAAATCAAAAGATACAAGCAGTTATGTAAAGAATTTAAACTTTGTCCGAAAATTAAATTGACTTCAATATATTATAATGTTCTATCTAACCATGGTTTTACCATTTATATATTGATTTTGGATAAAAAGCAATCTTTACATAAATTGTACGAAAAAATGGTGATGTATTTGAAAATTAAAAATCTGCCACACATCCGACAATATATAAACTCTATCATTATCTTTTGATTCGTCCGAATATTAAATTGATTAACTATATTGAAAAAATAATTCATCTGTTTGATTATGTTATCAATTTCGTTTTCATTTAGATTTTTGTATGTAGGCAAATTAATTTTTTCAAGATGTTTGGATAATTCTGCATGTTTTTGTAATCATAAAAAGTTGTTTGGGTTGAAAGTGGTTTATTGTATATAATTAGTTCAATTGCGGTATGATCAGAGGGTTAATCTAAGCATCTTGTAATATGACTATTATGTGCATTATCGAAAAATAGCGAGTCTGATGTGATGAAAATATCTAATACTGATGAATATCTGTGAAACGTAAGCTGTGATGGTTTAAATAAAATTATTTTGGTACGCAATCAATTAGCTAAGTACCAATTGTAAATTTTAATTCCTAAATGAGAGTTTAAGATATCTCCCCATAATTTCTGCCTGTCATTGAAATCACCGCCAAAAATTAATTTGTTATTTCCCGATTGCTTTATCAATTTATACAAATCTTTTTCAATAGGACCTTTTCGCGACTGCGAATTGTAAATTTCAAAGATATTTATTTTTTGTTCATTTTCTAAAAGAAGTCGTATTCCTATCAATACTAAAATTTCAATATCTAATATTTTAATGGTTTCAAATTTTAGCCCGTTTTTAACTAAACTTGCAACACCAACATCATGTTTATTTATTTTGTCTTTTCTAATTATATTGTAACCTTAAAACTGTACATTGTGCTTGCTGGCTAGCCTAGTTTTGCAAACAAGCAATATGTCAGGCTTATTCATTCAAAAAATTCTGAAATTAATTCTTCGTGAAATAGTTATCAAGGAATTAATATTACAATGAATTATTTTAAGTTCTTTATGGCACATTACAAATTGATAAAAATAAATTGAATAATTTGTCCTGCTTTATATGCTTAGGAGCTTCTTTGTCATAGGTAGGCAACAACTGGTTAATTGTGATTAAAATATTCGAGAAGTTTTGCAATTAGTGCACTCATCGTTAATAAAATTAAAATTTGAATTTTTATTTGTATTAATGTTATTATTATTAAAATTTTTATTATTTTTATATTTTTCTCTTACTACATTTGAGAACGTTTTATTTGCGGATCTATAATTTTGAAATTTTATAAATCTTTTACGATTTTCATTTGCCTATTTTTTTCCTTAACTTTTTTTCTTTAAATTTTGAAAAGCTTCACATTTGCGATAATTTGCAGTATGCCCCTCCGTTTTACATAGGACACAATAAACTTGCTGACCAATTTGTTTTTTAATTGTGCCATCACTTAAAGTAGTCGTAATTATGTTGTTGTTTAATTCCTTTGGTGGAAATTTGCACATTTTTGGGCCATGGTTACCTCCTCATTTAACTCAGCGAAAAGGCATACTACAATTTGAGGCAGCATAATTAAATCGTTGGCATCTCTTGCATTGAATGCTTTTATTAGCTTTATATTTATAAAAAAATACTCTATTATGATTCAAGTATTTAATTTTAAATATTTCAGAGATATCTGAAGAATTGTCAAACTGTGCCAGCCAGTTGTTGTTTAATTTTGTGACTCTAATAAGTTTAGCGTTAAGCTCTATTAAATCGCTATCCTCATAATATGAGGGATAGATCTGTAAAATTAGTGGTACTGGTTTTTCACTCTTAGGTGTGAATGTGAAATATTTTACATTATTATTATTAAATAACTCTCTCACTTTTTTAAAGTCACTTAGATTAATTGTTTGTACAGTTGCACTGTTTTCATTTTTTTTGGTTAAATAATAAAATTTATTATTTAAACAATCCTTTATTTTTAATTTGAATTCTTTAATTTTCTCGTTGTCTACTATTTGAGGTGGCTTCTCATTTCCCGTTTTACTTTTTCACCTTTTTGATTTGATGCAGTCATTTTTAATGGCTGGTTCTCCACGTTAAGCTCTATTAAATCGCTATCCTCATAATATGAGGGATAGATCTGTGAAATTAGTGGTACTGGTTTTTCACTCTTAGGTGTGAATGTGAAATATTTTACATTATTATTATTAAATAACTCTCTTACTTTTTTAAAGTCACTTAGATTAATTGTTTGTACAGTTGCACTGTTTTCATTTTTTTTTGGTTAAATAATAAATTTTATTATTTAAACAATCCTTTATTTTTAATTTGAATTCTTTAATTTTCTCGTTGTCTACTATTTGAGGTGGCTTCTCATTTCCCGTTTTACTTTTTCACCTTTTTGATTTGATGCAGTCATTTTTAATGGCTGGTTCTCCACGATTCACTGTTGCGTCAATAGTTGGAAAATCCTCCCGATCAGCTGGTCTACCATAATCTTTTTGAACGTTGTCGTTGTCATCATCATCTTCATGTTTACACTGAGATATTTGCTGCTCATAGTTGATTTTTTGTTGTTGAATATTAATAATTTTTGTTTTTGAAATTCTTTTTCAGATTGTATTTCTGCATTAAATGTTTTAAAATCATTTAATTGTTTTAAAAGTATTTCATTTTGTCTTCCATTTGCCATTTTTTTTATTTATTTTTTCATTATCACTATTAGGGTTTATTTTTTTCGTTTGCCATTTGATCAGGTGATTTCAGTTAGTTTTTAAAACTCTTTTTCTTAAGTCACTTTTCTTTAAATTGTTATTTTGTGCTTTTATTGCTTTATATATTGTTTGTGTTTGTTTGCGAAAAAATATGTGTTTGGTGTATGTTATACTAATACGTATTTTTAATTTTTCTTGGTGTTTAATAGGCCATTGGACCAGCTCGGTTTGAGCGAGACTTTGCCTTTCCCTTCACTTTACCACCTTTGCCAAGACCAGACAGTATTCACTTTTTTTACTACTTAATACACTTCACAGCACTGCACTTTAAACACAAATGATTCCTGTGCCGCATAGTCGCTCTGTATTTATAGTTTTTTTTTCTACGCATTCCTTTTCAATGAGGGTTGTTTTTGTAATAACCAATACTGTCTTCTTCTACCTGAAAAACACGTATAGAAAAAAGTACTTAAACACATCGAATTTTGGACTTGGCATAAAATTGTGTTCACAGTGAAGTGTTTAGTGAAAAAAAAGTGAACAGTGAAAAAATAAAATGCCACCAAAAACTAGGCTGGAAAGGCTCGGAAGAACATCACCAAGAATGACAAGAAACGTAAGCGCAATAGGAAGGAAAGCTACGCCATCTACATTTACAAAGTGTTGAAGCAAGTTCATCCAGATACTGGAATTTCTTCAAAGGCTATGAGCATCATGAATAGTTTTGTGAATGATATTTTTGAGCGCATTGTGGCTGAGGCTTCTCGTTTGGCACTCTACAACCAACGATCAACAATTACGAGTCGCGAAATTCAAACAGCCGTCCGTCTACTATTGCCGGGTGAGCTGGCTAAGCACGCAGTCAGTGATGGAACAAAATTTGTCACTAAATACACGTGCTCTAAATAAATTTTAAACAACTTTTTGTTTCGTATATAAAAAAGTCACTTCTCAGAGCCATAAACTATTTCACTAAAAAGATGAAATTAATTAAATTGATTTTTATATACATTTTAATAAATTAATATTCAGATTTTTTAGTTTATTAATAAAATAAATTATTTACAATTTCTAATAATTTTATAACTTCTATATTTGACTCAATTAATACATAAAAATTGTATTTTTAAATATATATAAAAAAATATCTAATGATCTGGGTGTGCGAACAATACGCGGTGTTCCCAAGCGGTCCTCCATTTAAGTACTAACCGCGTCCGACGCTGCTTAATTTCGGTGATCGGACGAGTATTCAGCATAGTATGGTCGTTGGCGAATGCTCATGTACTAGAATTCATCAACATTCATATTTTCGTCGATGTAATAACACTAAATAATAAAAAAAAAAACTATAAATAAATCTAACATACATTTAAATTAATTTGAAGTTTAATCTCTTTGTAGAATTAAATTGTAGCCCTGAGAAGGGCTTTTTATATAAATTCGATTTAAACGAATGCTATATGATTAAAAAATTATTTTTTAGATGTAGTCTTTTTAGCAGCCGGTTTTTTTGGAACATTAACAGTTTTCTTGTACCCTGTACGAAATTCGTTAAATCGCGCCGTCAGAACAGTTTACTTCGTTGACGAGTAAGTTGCCGATTGTACCCGCCGCGGAAGCATTAAAATATACTATATAGTAACAATCAATAAACCAAACAGTCAATGGACAATCATTTTCGCTGCCTTAGAATATTCGATAATTAAATTATTTTCTTTAAGCTACTTTATTAATAAACATTAATATAGTTAATATAATTTGGTTTCATTTCATAAAGTTTTCGTCGCCTTACATTCGTTTACTAAATACAATGCTCCGCGGTTGTTCATAAAAGTATGAAATTTATGTTTCAAGGGTAAACATGAACTAGTTTTGTCACTTTTGCGCATGTGGCGAAATTGAAGAAAGTGTGTAGCAAAGAAAATATGAACAGTTATTCCGTTATGATTTAAAAAAAAAGAAGCAAGCCGTTCAAAAAGTAAATAGTGTGAAGTGCCAGCTCATGAGCAAAAACAGTTATAATTTAAGGAGTAGAACGCTGGCGCCTAATTGAGAAGAAACCGAAAATATGGCAGAAGGGTCGGATGAAAATCTGTATACAATATATAAATCAAAAGATACAAGCAGTTATGTAAAGAATTTAAACTTTGTCCGAAAATTAAATTGACTTCAATATATTATAATGTTCTATCTAACCATGGTTTTACCATTTATATATTGATTTTGGATAAAAAGCAATCTTTACATAAATTGTACGAAAAAATGGTGATGTATTTGAAAATTAAAAATCTGCCACACATCCGACAATATATAAACTCTATCATTATCTTTTGATTCGTCCGAATATTAAATTGATTAACTATATTGAAAAAATAATTCATCTGTTTGATTATGTTATCAATTTCGTTTTCATTTAGATTTTTGTATGTAGGCAAATTAATTTTTTCAAGATGTTTGGATAATTCTGCATGTTTTTGTAATCATAAAAAGTTGTTTGGGTTGAAAGTTTTATTGGTTTATTGTATATAATTAGTTCAATTGCGGTATGATCAGAGGGATAATCTAAGCATCTTGTAATATGACTATTATGTGCATTATCGAAAAATAGCGAGTCTGATGTGATGAAAATATCTAATACTGATGAAGAGCTGTGATGGTTTAAATAAAATTATTTTGTTACGCAATCAATTAGCTAAGTACCAATTGTAAATTTTAATTCCTAAATGAGAGTTTAAGATATCTCCCCATAATTTCTGCCTGTCATTGAAATCACCGCCAAAAATTAATTTGTTAATTCCCGATTGCTTTATCAATTTATACAAATCTTTTTCAATAGGACCTTTTCGCGACTGCGAATCGTAAATTTCAAAGATATTTATTTTTTGTTTATTTTCTAAAAGAAGTCGTATTCCTATCAATTCTAAAATTTCAATATCTAGTATTTTAATGGTTTCAAATTTTAGCCCGTTTTTAACTAAACTTGCAACACCAACATCATGTTTATTTATTTTGTTTTTCTAATTATATTGTAACCTTAAAACTGTACATTGTGCTTGCTGGCTAGCCTAGTTTTGCAAACAAGCAATATGTCAGGCTTATTCATTCAAAAAATTCTGAAATTAATTCTTCTTGAAATAGTTATCAAGGAATTAATATTACAATGAATTATTTTAAGTCCTTTATGGCACATTACAAATTGATAAAAATAAATTGAATAATTTGTCCTGCTTTATATGCTTAGGAGCTTCTTTGTCATAGGTAGGCAACAACTGGTTAATTGTGATTAAAATATTCGAGAAGTTTTGCCATTAGTGCACTCATCGTTAATAAAATTAAAATTTGAATTTTTATTTGTATTAATGTTATTATTATTAAAATTTTTATTATTTTTCTCTTACTACATTTGAGAACGTTTTATTTGCGGATCTATAATTTTGAAATTTTATAAATCTTTTACGATTTTCATTTGCCTATTTTTTTCCTTAACTTTTTTTCTTTAAATTTTGAAAAGCTTCACATTTGCGATAATTTGCAGTATGCCCCTCCGTTTTACATAGGACACAATAAACTTGCTGACCAATTTGTTTTTTAATTGTGCCATCACTTAAAGTAGTCGTAATTATGATGTTGTTTAATTCCTTTGGTGGAAATTTGCACATTTTTGGGCCATGGTTACCTCCTCATTTAACGCAGCGAAGAGGCATACTACAATTTGAGGCAGCATAATTAAATCGTTGGCATCTCTTGCATTGAATGCTTTTATTAGTTTTATATTTATAAAAAAATACTCTATTATGATTCAAGTATTTAATTTTAAATATTTCAGAGATATCTGAAGAATTGTCAAACTGTGCCAGTCAGTTGTTGTTTAATTTTGTGACTCTAATAAGTTTAGCGTTAAGCTCTATTAAATCGCTATCCTCATAATATGAGGGATAGATCTGTAAAATTAGTGGTACTGGTTTTTCACTCTTAGGTGTGAATGTGAAATATTTTACATTATTATTATTAAATAACTCTCTCACTTTTTTAAAGTCACTTAGATTAATTGTTTGTACAGTTGCACTGTTTTAATTTTTTTTGGTTAAATAATAAATTTTATTATTTAAACAATCCTTTATTTTTAATTTGAATTCTTTAATTTTCTCGTTGTCTACTATTTGAGGTGGCTTCTCATTTCCCGTTTTACTTTTTCACCTTTTTGATTTGATGCAGTCATTTTTAATGGCTGGTTCTCCACGATTCACTGTTGCGTCAATAGTTGGAAAATCCTCCCGATCAGCTGGTTTACCATAATCTTTTTGAACGTTGTCGTCTTCGTCATCATCATCTTCATGTTTACACTGAGATTTTTACTGCTCATAGTTGATTTTTTGTTGTTGAATATTAATAATTTTTGTTTTTGAAATTCTTTTTCAGATTGTATTTCTGCATTAAATGTTTTTAAATCATTTAATTGTTTTAAAAGTATTTCATTTTGTCTTCCATTTGCCATTTTTTTATTTATTTTTTCATTATCACTATTAGGGTTTATTTTTTTCGTTTGCCATTTGATCAGGTGATTTCAGTTAGTTTTTAAAACTCTTTTTCTTAAGTCACTTTTCTTTAAATTGTTATTTTGTGCTTTTATTGCTTTATATATTGTTTGTGTTTGTTTGCGAAAAAATATGTGTTTGGTGTATGTTATACTAATACGTATTTTTAATTTTTCTTGGTGTTTAATAGGCCATTGGACCAGCTCGGTTTGAGCGAGACTTTGCCTTTCCCTTCACTTACCACCTTTGCCAAGACCAGACAGTATTCACTTTTTTTACTACTTAATACACTTCACAGCACTGCACTTTAAACACAAATGATTCCTGTGCCGCATAGTCGCTCTGTATTTATAGTTTTTTTTTCTACGCATTCCTTTGAATGAGGGTTGTTTTTGTAATAACCAATACTGTCTTCTTCTACCTGAAAAACACGTATAGAAAAAAGTACTTAAACACATCGAATTTTGAACTTGGCATAAAATTGTGTTCACAGTGAAGTGTTTAGTGAAAAAAAAGTGAACAGTGAAAAAATAAAATGCCACCAAAAACTAGGCTGGAAAGGCTCGGAAGAACATCACCAAGAATGACAAGAAACGTAAGCGCAATAGGAAGGAAAGCTACGCCATCTACATTTACAAAGTGTTGAAGCAAGTTCATCCAGATACTGGAATTTCTTCAAAGGCTATGAGCATCATGAATAGTTTTGTGAATGATATTTTTGAGCGCATTGTGGCTGAGGCTTCTCGTTTGGCACTCTACAACCAACGATCAACAATTACGAGTCGCGAAATTCAAACAGCCGTCCGTCTACTATTGCCGGGTGAGCTGGCTAAGCACGCAGTCAGTGATGGAACAAAATTTGTCACTAAATACACGTGCTCTAAATAAATTTTAAACAACTTTTTGTTTCGTATATAAAAAAGCCTTTCTCAGGGCCACAAAATATTTTACTAAAGAGATGAAATTAATTAAATTGAAGTTTAAACAAATTTTAATAAATATATATATTTTGATTTTGATCAATAAAATAAATTATTTTAATTTCAGAGCTTCAATATTTAACGCAAATAATAGATAAAATATGTATATTTATAAAAAGTCACTTCTCAGAGCCATAAACTATTTCACTAAAAAGATGAAATTAATTAAATTGATTTTTATATACATTTTAATAAATTAATATTCAGATTTTTTAGTTTATTAATAAAATAAATTATTTACAATTTCTAATAATTTTATAACTTCTATATTTGACTCAATTAATACATAAAAATTGTATTTTTAAATATATATAAAAAAATATCTAATGATCTGGGTGTGCGAACAATACGCGGTGTTCCCAAGCGGTCCTCCTGTTGCGGGCTTCAGGGGTCTTTTGTACTTGCCTTTATTAATGAAACCGTCAGTGACAATATTCCCTCGAAGTCCACAATTCTTCCTAACATTTATTATTAAATAAAAACGCAAGGATATTTTAGACTTGCTTTATACTTTTATTAATTATTGTTAAGTATTTTTACAAGCTTGAGTTTAAACTGAAAACACGTCTGCACTCTAAGGCAGTTAAAATCATAATGCTTAAAATCTATACTTAACCTCTACTCATCACCTCGGTATCGTGCGACTCACGAACCCCTTGCTTATACTTATTTCTTAAAACACAACTCATAAATGCAAGCAAGCATATTCTTAAATCTACGTACTACTAAAAACCTCATGAACCCCACATCAGATATTTACTAATATTGTGAAATCATTAACTGAGAAAATTCCAATGTGCTAAATTGGTTCCCATGCTGGCGTTAGTCTTGACTTAAATTACAACCAATGCTTTTGTTGTTGCTTTTAAACAGACGGCACACTTGCTAGCGTGTGCCTTGGATCAAATTGCAACCAGTGCATTTTTCGTTGCTTTCAAGCGGACTTAATTTTATATCCTGAAAGTATGCACTCATAAACATTATGTACTTGTTCCAGTTACGTCGTAAACGTTATGTTAAGTTAACATGCATCTGTTATTGTGCTTTTAGATTTGAACTGTATGTGCATACTGGTTATGTGCAGGCTTTCTGAAATACAACAAAAAAAACGTTTCTGATTCACAACATTCTTCCCCCCTTATTTTAAGAAAAAATTATTATTAAAAAGAATAATAGTTTTTTCTTTTACATCATTAATATTTCCATATATTTCTTAATTTATTTAACTTACAATAATATTTAAAATCAATAATTATTTTTCTTATTATTATAATTTATTTTACTTATTTTCATTTTAGGAATCTTATTAATGCTTATTTTCGTTACTCAATTACTTAATTAATGGTTGCAGTTTTAGTGATATTTATATTTATATACTTTATGTAACGTTAAAAATAAAAATGTATAACATTACAAGTCACTGAACGTTGCAATTGACAAAACAGTAGTTGATCAAGTTACCGCTTTGCAATCGCTGCGTTCCGTGTTGCTCTGTTGTTTTTCTTGTTTATTCATCTAAGTCATTAAATGCTTTAATTTGTGCAACGATTTGTTTTCTTTTAAATTTTTTGCGATATTTATTGAAAATAATTCATTTAATTTTTATTGAGTATATCTTAGTTATTGTTTATATTTATAGTTTTCATATTTTTAATGTTTCTTCAAGTTTTTCTTTACTTATTTCTAGTCTATTTAATTATACAATAAAAATGTAGTTGTGTCTTCTATTAATTTAAAACATAAACTGCTGTGATCACTAGTTCTGTTACTCTCTGTTTACGTGTATAGGTTGGCTGGCTGCATTTTATTTGTTTCTGTCATTGATCGAAAAACATTGTTGTCATCATTTATTCTCATCTTTTGTCTTTATTTTCTAAGCTTTGTTAAATTTGATGTCTTCTATGTTGCGTTGTTTTTTCAGTCAAATTGAATCGTATTTTGTTGAGAGCAGATACTAAAATTGGTAGTTTTGTAATTTTAAATTTCTGGATATTAATACGAATTTGTCTTCTTTAAATGTTTTAAGAGTTCTTGTAGCGAAATTGTCATCTTCGGAAATCATCCTTAATTATACGTACATGTTGTTGTTTGATGTTGTTCTTTTATATTTCACTTGTTGTACATTTTTTGAATATTTGAAGTTCTTAGTGTTTTTAATTTTCGTCTTCTCTTTTAAGAAATTATGTTCTTTTGTTGAAGAAATTGTCAGCATAATGTGTGAAATGTTGTTGATTTAGTACAATTATGATAACTTTGTTGATGTGTCAAATTTCTTTTTCCATAAGGTTAGCATTGACAGCTGAATAAGTGTATATGGAATAGCTCCTTCAACTTATTTACAAAATATTAGCTTGTTCCTTGAGTGATAAAATTGTTATCTTTTAATTATATGTACGTAAAGATGTAAAGTGTTGTTGCTTCTTTATGGTAGAATAGTCGCAATTTTGCTGATTTGTCGAAATTCCACATTCATGTTTATATTGAGCTCCTTTCTTTTAATTAAACATGTTATTGATGTACAATTGTTGTTGTCCGCGCCATGACTCTCACATGTTTCTTTATCATTCGTCTCTTGTACTTCATTACATAATATTACCATTTCAGACCTTTACCCAACAAAATCAAACGATCTTCTTTGACAATTAATATTTAAACTTAGTGTCTTCTGCGTCGAATTTTATTGTTTGGTGGATTGCTAGTTCTTCTTCGTGCATGTTTTATTTCTTTGTCGTGGTTGAAATGCATTTCCAGAGCCAGGATTATTTTTAAAAATACTTATTACTTTGTAATGTTTACTATAACTTTATAAATAATTTATATTTAACATCATTTTTACTTTCAGTATTCATAATCTTTGTTTATATTACCTTACATCATAGTATTAAAATTTTATATTTTAATTGTATATTTATATCGAACATTTTACTGTAAATCTTTAATTGTAAAATCTTTAATTTTTTTCTTAATATATAGACATTATTTTATTTATAATTTCATTAGCACATGAATCAATGCTAATTCTATTCAAAAATACTTAGCTATTTATTCATGCACTAATTTGTGAATTTAATCATTATTGACAATTTTTAATAATGGTAAGCGCACGCGATTTATGCATAACTACTTTTGTACATTCAATAGGTACATATATATTTTCATTACCGTGTAATGATCACATTTAAAACGTTTGTTAATTTTGTTAGATTGTGTATTGTATTTTTTCCTTATCATTCAATTATTGTTCAAATTTTTACGCTGCATTAACGTACCTCGTTTCATTTTCGGTACATTAGTGCATTGTTCCTAGATGCAAAACGCTGAATTGCATTTTATTTTATCACTTTAGTGTGTGCTACGCTAACATCTATCTGTACTTCAAGTGCAATGATCTTTCTGTTGCCTGTTTCCATTGAAAATGATCTTGACAATGAAACTGAAGTACTGACCTATCTCAATTATGACAATGTATATTTTATTGCTTTAGCAAATGTGTTCTGAATTCTTGTTTATGAAATATCTAATATAATATTCTTTATACTTTATTCCTTTCTTATTTAATACATGATCTAATGCTAGTCATCTTCTAAAATTAATACATAGCTATTTTCTCATGCACTAATTTAGATTTAAAAAACATATTTTCTAAAAAAAAAATTTACGCGTACTTTATTTACGTTGTTTGCAATATTATGCATTGCGGTTAATGATCATTATGAACTGTTGGTTCAGTTATTAATTTCTTTGTTTTTGTTCGTTCGATTGTGTATAACTTAAGAGTTATATGCTTTTAATAAGTTATTATGGAATTTTTTCCCTTTTCCCTTGATACAGATCACTGTTGTCACAGGACTTATTATCGAAAGGACTTCATAGGGTCCTACCCAGATTGGTGAAAATTTGTTTTTCCTATTCTGGTTTTTTAATAAAACTTTATCTCCTTCCTTAAAAACTACCGTATTTAATGTATTATCGTAACTTCGTTTAGATCTTTCCTTAGCTTTTTCTTGATTTTGTCTGACTATCTCATGTGTACGCTGTATTTGGTATTTTAATACCTTATTGTAATCTTCACTGTTATAAATTGGTGAACATTTTCGTTTTAGGTTGGTTGGCATGTCAAATTCAAATCCGTATAAAGTACGACAAGGCGTTTGCCCTGTTGACATATGCACTGTGTTATTGTGCACATGCACTGCCGAATTCAACCATTGATCCCAGTTGGACCCATCCTCTTTTGCAAAACATCTCAAATACTCCGCTAAAGGTCTGTGACTTCGTTCTAACGAGCCATTCGCCTGCGGGTGATAAGGTGTTATATGCATTTTTTTAATGTTTAATAACTTGCACGTGTCTGAAAATAATTTTGACACAAAATTTGACCCATTATCTGTAAAGTATGTTTTAAGTGTGCCCTGATGGCCTCCTAGTGCTGAATCATGAAAATCTTTCATCACGGTTTTAATTTCATCTGGATCAGTTAATATTTGAGCTGAATTCGTTTCATTATTTGTATCTATTATTGTTTCATCTACGACTGGTGTACTGATTTGTGGTTTTATTTTTGTGATTTGCTGATCTAAAATATTTTGTGTAGTTTTGGATCGTGTTTGTACGGCTGTAATATCTGGTTCTATATATGGAATTCTGCTTAAAGCATCCGCATTTAAATTCTTTTTGCCTGGTTTGTACATTATTTCAAAATCATATTCCGATAATTTATGTCGGAAACGAGCAAGGCGGGATGTCTGATCTTTTAAATTTGCAATACCTTTGAGAGGCTGATGATCTGTAAAAATTTTGAATGGTCGCCCTAATAGGTATGCTCTAAAATTCTTTGTTGCCCAAACAATTGCTAAAAATTCCTTTTCAATGGTAGAATATCGTTTTTCTGCCCCATTTAAAGTTATACTTGCAAACGCGATCGGTCGGACGCTTCCTACTTCACCTTGAGATAGGACTGCACCTACTGCTTCGTTACTTGCGTCGGTTGTTAGTAAAAAAGTTTTTGTAAAATCTGGATATGCTAATATTGGAGGTGAAATTATTGATTCTTTCAATTTAATAAATGAATTTTGACAATCTTCCGTCCATTTAAATTTAACGTCCTTTTTAAGTAAATTATTAATTGGTAAAGCTAACCTTGCCATATTGCTTATGAACTTTCTGTAATAATTAATTAATCCCAAGAATGCTTGTACTTCTTTTCTGTTTCTTGGTACTGGAATATTTTTTACGCATTCGACCTTAGCGGGGTCTGGCAACGCACCAAGTTCTGAACATTTATGCCCTAAATATACAACTTCACGACGTAAAAACTGACATTTTTCGGTATTTAATTTTAAATTATGGTCTCTTAGTTTCTGTAATACTTTACTTAATCTGTGTTCATGTTCGCTTATATTTTTCCCATACACAACTATATCATCAAGATATACAAAACAATCGATACCCTGTAACCCTGTTAAGATGTGATTCATTATTCTCTGGAAAGTTGCTGGTGCCCCTGTTAAACCGAAAGGCATCCTATTGAATTCAAAATGTCCAAGTCCTGTACTGAAGGCAGTTTTTTCTTTATCACCTTCTTCTACTAAGACCTGATGATAGCCACTTGCTAAATCTAAAGTTGAAAAATACCGACTGTGACCTAATTGATCTAATATTTCATCTATTCGCGGGATAGGAAATACCTGTTTTATGGTTACGTCATTTAATTTACGGAAATCTATGACAAGTCTCCATTTTTTGTTACCGTCTTTGTCGCTCCTCTTCGGTACCAATAGTAATGGTGAATTCCAGGGTGATATGCTTGGCGATATAATGCCAGCATCTAACATTTTGTTAACCTGTCTATTAATTTCCTCTCTATGTGTATGTGGAAGTTTGTATTGCTTTTGGTTAATTGGTGGTTGATTCCATTGTGTTGTTATGTCGTGTTTAAGTATCGGCGTGTATGACAGTTCGTCACCTTCTAAGTGAAAAACATCGTGGTAAGAAATACAAAGATTTTGTAATGATGTGATTTCCTCCTTATTTAAAGATTCATCGATGTTAATTTTTTCTAATAATCTATTAATCCTATTTTTTATATTCACTGAATTTATAGTATTTATTGTAGAATTGTTTGTATCTGATTCCCTATACTGATTAAAATTTGAAAATTTCGGTTTAAAATTGTTGTCTATTATAATGTCCTTTTCTGTAGCATTTAATACTGAGACATAAACTTTATTTTTGTTAACATTCGATAAGCTTTCTCCCAAATATACTCCAGGATAAATTTCTTGTTTATGTACTAACACAATTGGAATTTTTGTTTTTAGTGTAATTTCTACTATTTTTGCGGTTCTCGGCATGTTTTTTATTTCATGATTGTAATAAATATTTTCTATGTCGGCTCGCGTTTTCATTGGTAATCGGATAGTGTGATTCTTTCCTTTATCATAGAATGTTATGGTCTTATTAATTGCGTTTATTACGGATCTATTCCATATGTTATCCCGTCCTATTATTCCGTCTGCTGGTATTCCTTGTTCAAGAGATACTACATGCATTATTAAATGTAACCACTTTATATTACTGTGTTGTATATTGGTCGTGCCTAACGTCCTTACGCATCCACCAAAAGCCCCATTAAAATCTTCCTTACTATTCTTGTCAAAATCCGGTAGTTGTGTCTTGCACCTTCCTTTATTATGCTTGCATCTGCTCCTGAGTCTACTAGTAATATGAGTTTTCCATTTTTAGCTGCCTCGCAAGGTACTTCAATGAACACATCACTTACATTAGACAATTTGAAGCAGTCCCCCTTTCTATTGTATATTTTGTTAATTCTCTTTTTATTTAATCCACTCAACTGTTGTCTGATTTTTTTTATCATAACATGTTATAAAATTTTCAAACCTTTTCAACATTCCTGTAAACATATTGTTCACCTTTTGACCTATTTGCATTTCTTCCAATACACATCTTTGCCGATTAGTTTCATCTGCTACTAATTTAATCATTTTTGCCCCTATTGCTATTATCATATATATAAAGAAATGTATTAATGCGAAAATTACCATTGTCACTCCCTCACAATCAAACCACGGTGGATCAATATGTGTATCAACGGTCACTTCAGACGACTGATTTGCAATATTTTCCTCCACCGGTTTTCTCTTATTTTTAGGAGTTTGAGTAGTTAATGTGATCACAGACCCTTCAGCCTTTTGATTTACTATTTCTACCCTTTTTGACCTAATTTTGCTATTTTTAATGGGTCCCCAGCTTACTGGCCTTGGCTGGGCCCCTGGTAGTTTCCCTTGTTTTGATCATTATTCTCCCTCGCCAGATAATCCCTCTTGGCGTAGCAATCAGCTTCTACATGACCAAGTCTACGACACCAATCACATTTTAAATTATTTCTAGGGGTATTCCCATTCCTATTGTTATTATTTCTATTATTATTATTATTGGTACGGTACGTAGTGTTATGTCCTGCTTGCAAATTGTTGTTTAAAAATTCCCTATTAACGACTGGATGGTTTTGTGTACGTCCAAACCCTTCCTTATTTTGAGCTTCTAATCTAATGGAAGCACACCTCCAACTAGATTCGTGCCCATATTTTTCACACTCTATACAAAACGGTGTGTTTTTCCGCGTAATACATTCGTCTCGTGTATGTCCTTTTTTCTGGAAAAAAGAGCATGTTGGTCGTATTTTTGATCCTTCTGTTTTATTTTGAGTTGATATTTTGTGATTTAGTGGGGTAGCTTGAAAATGATTGCTTTGAATACTATTCGCTGGACTGGTTACAGATCGTTGTTCGAAACTGTACACTTCCTCGGGGAACCTCGGACCCCCTTGAATAGTTATCTGGGCCTTTAATGCTTCATCTAATAAATCATTCAAGTTTTCTGCTTTGCTACTTAATAATAGAACCTTTATTGTCGGATCTTTTACACCTACCTTGAATGCTGTCAGAACTGAGTTTACTAGTTCCGTATTAAAAACATCTGTAGGTAGATTTTTATTTTTGTACCTTGAATCTGCTATTTCATTAGCGTTTGCCCATAATCTTTCTAATCTCCTTGCAAATGTTCTCAGACTTTCACCATCCGTCTGATATGCTTTTCTAATACTATCCTGAACCGAATCTAACGTAGTCATTTTTAAATATGTATTTCTTAGAACGTCAAATAACTCCTCTAAATCATTGAACTTTCTTGTGCGGACTAGATCATAAGCGTCACCAAGAAGATGCAGTTTGACACAGCTAATGAATTCTTCTTTGTTTTCTTTTGTAATTTTTAGACTTGCTAACGCACAAGCGTCCATGAATCTATAAAGTTCAGTTTTAACGGATGGTGATTCCGATCCCATAAAAAATGGAACCACACTTCCTACGTAATTCGACACACTATCTAACGACATTTCTAATGTTGTTTCCGGTGCTGTTATTTTATCAAATTTTCCTTCAATCTGTAATGCCTCCTTATGATATAATGATGTTTCGTGGGCTAGCTTAACTTCTGATTCTAAAAATCTGATTTTCGAATCTAATTCCTTTACTTTATTATTTGCTTCTTCTAATGTTTCGAATTCTAGTCTGGGCTGCTGGCTCAGTGCTCGTTCAATTGATTC
Source organism: Dryomyza anilis (assembly GCA_951804985.1). Lineage (NCBI taxonomy): Eukaryota > Metazoa > Arthropoda > Insecta > Diptera > Dryomyzidae > Dryomyza > Dryomyza anilis. Next base: position 19,682,419 of record OX638136.1, on the reverse strand, counting down.
GTCCGAAATATCTTTATTTTTCAGCAAAGTTCTTAATTTTTCGTTTTCTTCCTCTATTCCACTAGCCTGATATAACAACTCCTGCCGTTCTTCTACAATATCGTTTAATTTTTTATTTAATGCAGTAAATTCCCCTTTCCAATCTTCTAATTCTTTTATTTTATGAGCACTTTTATGTTCCAAGAAGTATACTAATTGTTCAAAAACTACGTCAACTCTTTCGACTTCTGAGTATACCCGTGTGGAACTGACTTTATTTTTTTATTAATTCTAAAGTTTCTTTATTGTTAACTTCCGTACTAATTTGATTCCACAATTTCTCAGTAAATCTGCCAAGTTGTCCTAATATATTTCTATATGCTACTTCCAATTCCTCAAAGTTCGCCATATAATCATTAAAATTTTGAATTAAATTTATAAATTTGTTTAATTTCATTCTTTCTATAATTTAATTTCACCATTTATTTACTGCTTTCACTCCAACTCACTAAAATTTATTCAATATTTAATTATACCTTCCTTTCCACTTCTGTGTTTCTTCATATATATTTTTTTTTTAAATGCTCCGTCAAATTCGTCCTTCAGTCCTTTTTGTAGATTCTTGAAAAACCGGCTGCGCCAAAATGTTGCGGGCTTCAGGGGTCTTTTGTACTTGCCTTTATTAATGAAACCGTCAGTGACAATATTCCCTCGAAGTCCACAATTCTTTCCTAACATTTATTATTAAATAAAAACGCAAGGATATTTTAGACTTGCTTTATACTTTTATTAATTATTGTTAAGTATTTTTACAAGCTTGAGTTTAAACTGAAAACACGTCTGCACTCTAAGGCAGTTAAAATCATAATGCTTAAAATCTATACTTAACCTCTACTCATCACCTCGGTATCGTGCGACTCACGAACCCCTTGCTTATACTTATTTCTTAAAACACAACTCATAAATGCAAGCAAGCATATTCTTAAATCTACGTACTACTAAAAACCTCATGAACCCCACATCAGATATTTACTAATATTGTGAAATCATTAACTGAGAAAATTCCAATGTGCTAAATTGGTTCCCATGCTGGCGTTAGTCTTGACTTAAATTACAACCAATGCTTTTGTTGTTGCTTTTAAACAGACGGCACACTTGCTAGCGTGTGCCTTGGATCAAATTGCAACCAGTGCATTTTTCGTTGCTTTCAAGCGGACTTAATTTTATATCCTGAAAGTATGCACTCATAAACATTATGTACTTGTTCCAGTTACGTCGTAAACGTTATGTTAAGTTAACATGCATCTGTTATTGTGCTTTTAGATTTGAACTGTATGTGCATACTGGTTATGTGCAGGCTTTCTGAAATACAACAAAAAAAACGTTTCTGATTCACAACACTCCATTTAAGTACTAACCGCGTCCGACGCTGCTTAATTTCGGTGATCGGACGAGTATTCAGCATAGTATGGTCGTTGGCGAATGCTCATGTACTAGAATACATCAACATTCATATTTTCGTCGATGTAATAACACTAACAGCCAGATATTGTATCTCGATGTGACTGAGTCCTCTCACATGTGAGTACTCTCACATCGTCTGAAAAGTTGTATTTCATATCTTCACACATTCAGCCCGTTGGCTCTTACGTTGACTTTGTTCCCTCTAACGTTCTATGAAACCGCTGTAAACATCCAAACATTTAGCGTTACCAACAATCAAACTTGATCCAAAATAAATAAAAATTTAGTCGAAATTACCAAATTTTTGAATCTGGCATTACTAAAATCTATATTATTTTAGCAAATACGCAAACCATTCATATTTTTGCTATGATTTGGGTTTGGAAAATAGAAAAACATAGCTTTTCAGTAAACAAAAAACAGCTGTACTGAGAAAAATGTCAAATATTTGTTTGTGTGATTTTCTTCATTTTTGCATTTTTTTCTAATTTGCTTTGTAAACTTATTTTTTGGATGAAAAGAAGTGTGTAGTGTATTCAAAAATTATTTGAAATTGTTCTGTATCCTTTTTAGGTGCAATTAGTGCTTTTTTTTGTGAAAATTTTAGAAAACGGAGCCAAAAATGCTGCCGTCTAATTTGACACAATATTCGTGCGGTTGAGTTTTATGAAATACAAATTATTTCGTTACGTCGGCGCTTACCGTGTGACGTCAGACGTTTTGGGCTTTACAAAATACAAAAAGTCAGTCACACGGGCGTGCGTGACTACTTTCGTCAATTATCGAGATACAATATCTGGCTGTAAATAATAAAAAAAAAACTATAAATAGATCTAACATACATTTAAATTAATTTGAAGTTTAATCTCTTTGTAGAATTAAATTGTAGCCCTGAGAAGGGCTTTTTATATAAATTCGATTTAAACGAATGCTATATGATTAAAAAATTATTTTTTAGATGTAGTCTTTTTAGCAGCCGGTTTTTTTGGAACATTAACAGTTTTCTTGTACCCTGTACGAAATTCGTTAAATCGCGCCGTCAGAACAGTTTACTTCGTTGACGAGTAAGTTGCCGATTGTACCCGCCGCGGAAGCATTAAAATATACTATATAGTAACAATCAATAAACCAAACAGTCAATGGACAATCATTTTCGCTGCCTTAGACTATTCGATAATTAAATTATTTTCTTTAAGCTACTTTATTAATAAACATTAATATAGTTAATATAATTTGGTTTCATTTCATAAAGTTTTCGTCGCCTTACATTCGTTTACTAAATACAATGCTCCGCGGTTGTTCATAAAAGTATGAAATTTATGTTTCAAGGGTAAACATGAACTAGTTTTGTCACTTTTGCGCATGTGGCGAAATTGAAGAAAGTGTGTAGCAAAGAAAATATGAACAGTTATTCCGTTATGATTTAAAAAAAAAGAAGCAAGCCGTTCAAAAAGTAAATAGTGTGAAGTGCCAGCTCATGAGCAAAAACAGTTATAATTTAAGGAGTAGAACGCTGGCGCCTAATTGAGAAGAAACCGAAAATATGGCAGAAGGGTCGGATGAAAATCTGTATACAATATATAAATCAAAAGATACAAGCAGTTATGTAAAGAATTTAAACTTTGTCCGAAAATTAAATTGACTTCAATATATTATAATGTTCTATCTAACCATGGTTTTACCATTTATATATTGATTTTGGATAAAAAGCAATCTTTACATAAATTGTACGAAAAAATGGTGATGTATTTGAAAATTAAAAATCTGCCACACATCCGACAATATATAAACTCTATCATTATCTTTTGATTCGTCCGAATATTAAATTGATTAACTATATTGAAAAAATAATTCATCTGTTTGATTATGTTATCAATTTCGTTTTCATTTAGATTTTTGTATGTAGGCAAATTAATTTTTTCAAGATGTTTGGATAATTCTGCATGTTTTTGTAATCATAAAAAGTTGTTTGGGTTGAAAGTTTTATTGGTTTATTGTATATAATTAGTTCAATTGCGGTATGATCAGAGGGATAATCTAAGCATCTTGTAATATGACTATTATGTGCATTATCGAAAAATAGCGAGTCTGATGTGATGAAAATATCTAATACTGATGAAGAGCTGTGATGGTTTAAATAAAATTATTTTGTTACGCAATCAATTAGCTAAGTATCAATTGTAAATTTTAATTCCTAAATGAGAGTTTAAGATATCTCCCCATAATTTCTGCCTGTCATTGAAATCACCGCCAAAAATTAATTTGTTATTTCCCGATTGCTTTATCAATTTATACAAATCTTTTTCAATAGGACCTTTTCGCGACTGCGAATCGTAAATTTCAATGATATTTATTTTTTGTTTATTTTCTAAAAGAAGTCGTATTCCTATCAATTCTAAAATTTCAATATCTAATATTTTAATGGTTTCAAATTTTAGCCCGTTTTTAACTAAACTTGCAACACCAACATCATGTTTATTTATTTTGTCTTTTCTAATTATATTGTAACCTTAAAACTGTACATTGTGCTTGCTGGCTAGCCTAGTTTTGCAAACAAGCAATATGTCAGGCTTATTCATTCAAAAAATTCTGAAATTAATTCTTCTTGAAATAGTTATCAAGGAATTAATATTACAATGAATTATTTTAAGTCCTTTATGGCACATTACAAATTGATAAAAATAAATTGAATAATTTGTCCTGCTTTATATGCTTAGGAGCTTCTTTGTCATAGGTAGGCAACAACTGGTTAATTGTGATTAAAATATTCGAGAAGTTTTGCCATTAGTGCACTCATAAATTAAAATAAAATTAAAATTTGAATTTTTATTTGTATTAATGTTATTATTATTAAAATTTTTATTATTTTTATATTTTTCTCTTACTACATTTGAGAACGTTTTATTTGCGGATCTATAATTTTGAAATTTTATAAATCTTTTACGATTTTCATTTGCCTATTTTTTTCCTTAACTTTTTTTCTTTAAATTTTGAAAAGCTTCACATTTGCGAAAATTTGCAGTATGCCGCTCCGTTTTACATAGGACACAATAAACTTGCTGACCAATTTGTTTTTTAATTGTGCCATCACTTAAAGTAGTCGTAATTATGATGTTGTTTAATTCCTTTGGTGGAAATTTGCACATTTTTGGGCCATGGTTACCTCCTCATTTAACGCAGCGAAAGGGCATACTACAATTTGAGGCAGCATAATTAAATCGTTGGCATCTCTTGCATTGAATGCTTTTATTAGCTTTATATTTATAAAAACATACTCTATTATGATTCAAGTATTTAATTTTAAATATTTCAGAGATATCTGAAGAATTGTCAAACTGTGCCAGTCAGTTGTTGTTTAATTTTGTGACTCTAATAAGTTTAGCGTTAAGCTCTATTCTGTAAAATTAGTGGTACTGGTTTTTCACTCGTAGGTGTGAATGTGAAATATTTTACATTATTATTATTAAATAACTCTCTCACTTTTTTAAAGTCACTTAGATTAATTGTTTGTACAGTTGCACTGTTTTCATTTTTTTTGGTTAAATAATAAATTTTATTATTTAAACAATCCTTTATTTTTAATTTGAATTCTTTAATTTTCTCGTTGTCTACTATTTGAGGTGGCTTTTCTCATTTCCCGTTTTACTTTTTCACCTTTTTGATTTGATGCAGTCATTTTTAATGGCTGGTTCTCCGCGATTCACTGTTGCGTCAATAGTTGGAAAATTCTCCCGATCAGCTGGTTTACCATAATCTTTTTGAACGTTGTCGTCTTCGTCATCATCATCTTCATGTTTACACTGAGATAATTGCTGCACATAGTTGATTTTTTGTTGTTGAATATTAATAATTTTTGTTTTTGAAATTCTTTTTCAGATTGTATTTCTGCATTAAATGTTTTTAAATCATTTAATTGTTTTAAAAGTATTTTATTTTGTCTTCCATTTGCCATTTTTTTATTTATTTTTTCATTATCACTATTAGGGTTTATTTTTTTTGTTTGCCATTTGATCAGGTGATTTCAGTTAGTTTTTAAAACTCTTTTTCTTAAGTCACTTTTCTTTAAATTGTTATTTTGTGCTTCTATTGCTTTATATATTGTTTGTTTGCGAAAAAATATGTGTTTGGTGTATGTTATACTAATACGTATTTTTAATTTTTCTTTGTGTTCAATAGGCCATTGGACCAGCTCAGTTTGAGCGAGACTTTGCCTTTCCCTTCACTTTACCACCTTTGCCAAGACCAGACAGTATTCACTTTTTTTACTACTTAATACACTTCACAGCACTGCACTTTAAACACAAATGATTCCTGTGCCGCATAGTCGCTCTGTATTTATAGTTTTTTTCTACGCATTCCTTTTCAATGAGGGTTGTTTTTGTAATAACCAATACTGTCTTCTTCTACCTGAAAAACACGTATAGAAAAAAGTACTTAAACACATCGAATTTTGGACTTGGCATAAAATTGTGTTCACAGTGAAGTGTTTAGTGAAAAAAAAGTGAACAGTGAAAAAATAAAATGACACCAAAAACTAGGCTGGAAAGGCTCGGAAGAACATCACCAAGAATGACAAGAAACGTAAGCGCAATAGGAAGGAAAGCTACGCCATCTACATTTACAAAGTTGTGAAGCAAGTTCATCCAGATACTGGAATTTCTTCAAAGGCTATGAGCATCATGAATAGTTTTGTGAATGATATTTTTGAGCTCATTGTGGCTGAGGCTTCTCGTTTGGCACTCTACAACCAACGATCAACAATTACGAGTCGCGAAATTCAAACAGCCGTCCGTCTACTATTGCCGGGTGAGCTGGCTAAGCCCGCAGTCAGTGATGGAACAAAATTTGTCACTAAATACACGTGCTCTAAATAAATTTTAAACAACTTTTTGTTTCGTATATAAAAAAGCCTTTCTCAGGGCCACAAAATATTTTACTAAAGAGATGAAATTAATTAAATTGAAGTTTAAACAAATTTTAATAAATATATATATTTTGATTTTGATCCATAAAATAAATTATTTTAATTTCAGAGCTTCAATATTTAACGCAAATAATAGATAAAATATGTATATTTATAAAAAGGCACTTCTCAGAGCCATAAACTATTTCACTAAAATGATGAAATTAATTAAATTGATTTTTATATACATTTTAATAAATTAATATTCAGATTTTTTAGTTTATTAATAAAATAAATTATTTACAATTTCTAATAATTTTATAACTTCTATATTTGACTCAATTAATACATAAAAATTGTATTTTTAAATATATATAAAAAAATATCTAATGATCTGAGTGTGCGAACAATACGCGGTGTTCCCAAGCGGTCTCCATCTAAGTACTAACCGCGTCCGACGCTGCTTAATTTCGGTGATCGGACGAGTATTCAGCATAGTATGGTCGTTGGCGAATGCTTGGCGAATTCATCAACATTCATATTTTCGTCGATGTAATAACACTAAATAATAAAAAAAAAAAAAAACTATAAATAGATCTAACATACATTTAAATTAATTTAAAGTTTAATCTCTTTGCAGAATTAAATTGTAGCCCTGAGAAGGGCTTTTTATATAAATTCGATTTAAACGAATGCTATATGATTAAAAAAATATTTTATAGATGTAGTCTTTTTAGCAGCCGGTTTTTTTGGAACATTAACAGTTTTCTTGTACCCTGTACAAAATTCGTTAAATCGCGCAATCGAACAATCGAATAATACGGGATGCAGGCAGATACAAGAACAAATACGTCGAAAAATGAGTTATATTATCGACAATGATAACTTCATCAGGAGTAAGAATTACAAACGCACGAAAAGAGCTCCACTCAGTTTTATTGGATCAATTCAACACGCATTGTTTGGGGTAATGGATGAAGAGCATGCTGAGATATTAGCTGATCGAGTAGAAAAGAGTACTAACAATGAAAAATTTGTGTTAGAATTATTGAAAAATATGTCGTCAATTCAAGATGTCACGTCAAGCGTAATAAAGAAGCAGCATGAAATATTAGAAGATCAACTGTCAAAAATTCAAATCGAATTTTGATTATCTAGTGAAAGAGATCAATAATGGAATTAATTTACAGAATTTAAATTTTGCTTTATTGTATGCATTTTTTATTCTAGATGACTTTGAGAAATTTCAAGATGATCTTAAACTAAGTATTGGAAATGTTCCTAGCAACGCTGCTCACCATCACATATTTACCATTGCTCAGTTTGAAAACCAGCTTGCCAGGATTGCACTACAACTACCTAAAGAACTGCAGTTACCAGATCAACGAGTCAGCGAGATATTCAAGGTTCTAGAAATCACTACCCGCACGACAGAAGATTTTATTATTTTTGAAGCTAAAATACATAAAGACATATTTACAATCTTTCAAATTTACTCGGCAACAAAAAAGTCTGCGAGATAGAACTGTTATTAAAAAGGAAGATGATACCAGGAACCTGTGTCGCCGAGATTGGGCTAGCGTCTGTTACTTGGATCCAATTGAACGCTGGAAACAACTGGTTATTTTCGCTATTTGAAGAAGAATTCGTTGAGATCTATTGCAATGGGACCAAAACTGTGCATCACCTTAATAACCAAGGTATTCTTCGTATGGAATCTGGATGCCATTTAGAATCTTCTGATGTGACTCTGATAGCGTTTACAAAGGTAAGCGAGAACGCATCGTACATTAACCCCAGAGTAAACATAAGCCATCAGTTACCAAAACTACATACAATCATTTTGCGGGAAATTGCTACGACCATTGCCATTGATGATATACCAAAATCACAACCTCATCTGTTTGGATTCCCGATTGAGCTAGATATTCATCATGCAAAGCACTACGGAATAAGTTTAATGACATGGGTCATCGTTATCATAATTATTATATACCTCCTGAAAAGATTCGGCAGTTTATCTTCACGTTTTCTACCTGTAATTCTCGCGCTACCACGAATTGGTTGACACAGAGATGTCAAGGCCGGGAGTATGTTGAATTATATATAGGATATATTTATATCGCGATGGTATTTCATAATAGTGAAGCCACGATAAACCCCTGACATATGTTTATGTTATGTGGAACTCGCGTTGGTCCTTTTCCAGACCACGTGTGTGCATTGTTTGAAGTGCATTCATGTGCATCGCAGGGGTTTATGTATTTAGATAAGTTATGTAATAGGATATTTTAGTTTAAGAATTATTTAAGGTATAAATATAAGTGATAGTATTTTAATAAAGAGAGTTCGTTCGAAACCGCCGTTGTATCGTGTTGTTATTGAGTAGAAGTAATTTCAATAATAATAAAGTAATAATAAAATTGGTCGCGCAACGTTTGAAGTCTAAATGAGAATAACATTTATTGTATATTTTCAACATACATTTTTTTTTTGACATTTAATGCGAAGTAATCCTCGGTAGCTCAGTGGTTAGTGCATTGGACTGCGAGCCTAAAGGTCCCCGGTTAAAGCCTGGACTGGGACTAACAACATCTATTCTTAGAAACATTTTTCTATACTGCGCTAACTCTCGGCACTTAATGGAAAACCTACGCTAATAAAACATTGCCTATGAAAAGCTCTCACCCGCCGTTCGGATTCGGCAAAAACTGTAGGTCCCACCATTTTGAGTACAAATTTAACACGCACAGCTCAAAATGGTGATAAAGCTCTTATAGGTCTGTAGTGCCGAACTATTATTATTATTATAATGCGAAGTAAGCTTTTCTTATATTGTGAAAATTTAATTTTTAATCAAACAAAACAAAAAATATAGGTATATATATTGCGTATATATATATATAGGTATATATAATAAAGGCGCATTTTTTCTAAAAACAGTTTTTAAAGGCCACTTAAGAACATCTTAATCACTTGTTTTATTTACAATTTTTATATACTGAAAATTTAAATACGTAAAAAAAACATTCATATCATGAAACTTAATTCATTTTTTTAACATTTTTGAGTTTCAAAAAAGATTTCAATAATTTTAAAAAATGTTTCGTTTACATTAGATAGGTTTAGATACACATTTTATGTCATTCGATAAAACGTACTTAAACGATGCAGATATTAAAATTTAAAACATATAAATTAAGTGTTGTATTTAGTTCGTGTTGTTTTATTTAGTTCGTGTTGTCTTACTTAGTACTTTAAAGTGAATGCCTAGTGAAGCTTTCCATAGTTAATATCCAGATTCAGTTCAGCTCACGTGATTCAATTCAAATGTTTTTCAAATCACCTGATCTGTCTGTTGAAGCAGATAGTGACATTTCCCTTTAAAAAACTAGATAAAAAGGAATGTCGATTATCATGGTAATAATGGCTATGAAAATTAACATAAAATTCCATTTACAAGTTATATACAAAAAATGTATTTAGTTATAACTAGGTTACGAAAAAAAGTTCCAAATCTGCCATTAATTAAAATAAAATGTTCAATACATATTACAACTACAGCCGCGTCCATACAATATTATAATCAAATATTTCATAAACAACTTTTAAAAAATATTCAGAAAAATTTCAGTAAGATAAAGTTTAAAACATTTTTTTGCAAATTTTGACAGCAAACACATTGCGAACTAATATAAAAATGTTTTTAATAGAGCTTAGAGAATTGTGATAAATTACTCTCTCGACACACTTTTGTGGAAACACAAATTTCTTTTTGAGTTTTTGCACAAACTAATATCTGCACACAGATTTTTTTGCCAAGTATCCCTTGGGATAGATTAATATTTTATTTTGTGGTAAGTTTGCATATGCAACATGTCAAAATCGTGCGGATCATCAGTTCGCACTTACCCGCACCTTTAAAATTACCCGCTTTTTTACCCAATTGAAATGTATTACCCACTGTTATTTTTTTTACCCTTTAAAGAAATGTCAGCAATAATGTTTTCGCATAACTTAATTTCAGTCATTTAACTTAAATGAAATTATTTTAAAGATTTTTTTAAAATTAAGGAAATCCTAAATGTGTATTTTAAGAATGAAGAAACGAAAGTTCAAGAAATTTTAAATAAATCCAAATATTTATAACGTTTTGTTTTTAAAAACTTTTGAACCTAAAGTGACAATGTTTGCCATTTAAAAACATATACTGAAGAGTATGTTATAGAAAATAAAATTGATTTTATGGCAATTTTATTTAAAATATTATTGATACGTTTTTGTAAAAAAATTATGGACAAAGTTAATTTTAACAATATTTTTTTATTTGTAATTGAGAACCTGGAACCAACTCTAGCTGTTTTCGCAATGATTCCCTCTATTTGTATCTAGCCAAACAGATAGGTTCCGATTTAGAAAGAAGCAACTCAGAATGGCGATCGCTTCCATTTGTTGCTGAATTAAATAATATCAAACATTAGTCTTTAATGATTTTTGGATTTACATAATTTAAGTGACAGATTCTAATGGCAATATTTCATATCGGAATCTAAAAATAATACTAAGTTCCGTATTTGTATGCCACACTCAACTGGTGAGAGAATTATTTCTCCACTAAATGGTAAATACAACAAAAAACCAGTTGGGAAAGTTAGATCACATGGCAAATTTTAAAGTAGGTGTTATTATGATAATTAGGATTATCAAGATTATAGTCGGTCTAAGCCGGCTATAAATACTCTACACATATGTATGGTTACCTGTCAAAGTGGTATAAAGGTCAAAAGGGTATACGAATCCTGAAAATAACTACAAACTTTCAATCGCTGAAGAATTTTCATTCATTTGATACCCATATTTAAAAATAGGTAGGTGTACCGAATTTCGATTCTTTTTGTAACCACAAGTAGTTTCGCCGGAAAACATTATTTTCATGTATGAGCATGAGTCAATATATATTTGACCAAAAAAAGTTTACCTAAGCACGTATACAGTAATATTGATCTGTAGATATTCATTTTATATGAGGTATTTGAACATAAGTGGGCAGTTATCAGGTCACACTAGACCGAGCATGCCAATTTTCTTGTTAAGACAGCTTAGATATATAAGTAATCTAAATCTAAAGTTTCATTGTTCTATCTTTTCTACTTTTCCTGTAATCGTGATTTAAACAGACAGACAGAGGGACAGATGGACATAGTTAAATCGACTCAGGAGGTCATGCTGATCAATAATATATATAATTTTCCCTACCGGAGATGCTTCCTTCTGGGTGTTACAAACGGCGTACCAAACTGAAATTACCCTTTCACTCTTAGTGTAGGGTATAAAAAAATATGAATGTGAAGGAAAAATAGTGAATATTCATAAATATTTGCCCAAAATAATATTCTAACATTAAAAAAATAAAAAATACTGGTTTTCTATTAAAATTGCTTAAATCAAAATTTCACATTCCCCAAAAAAAAAATAAATAAATAAACAAAAATTGCTATCCACATTATCATATTTTCTACATAGCTTATTTTTGTATTTTTAAACAGATACAACATACGTTAATTTTAAATATACTTATTTAATTGAAAACGTCATACTTGCATATTTTTTGAAAGCGAACTAACACTCTAGAAAACTTTTTCAATACATTTTTTTCACTTGTTCCCGAAAAGCAATAATAAGGCACAAATTTGATTAAAATCGTGGATGAAAAAGTGGATGCCATATTGAGTAACACATGACAGTAGTTTTTGTTTTTCTAAAAGTCCAATAACTTTTAAAAATTTGAAATTTCCTATATTACTCCATTACCATTACATTTAAATTTCAAATGTTTTACCCGAATTACCCAATTAAAAAAAATAAAATTTCCCACTCTCACTGGTTTAAAGAGAGTATATAAAATTTAACTCAAGAAAAACTAAATAAAATTAAACATGTTTTAACATCCAGTATAAGAAAAAACGATCGGCCCAAGGTTGGCCCAGTCTTGCGCCAGTGGTACTTAACTCTGGGCCAACTTCGAAATTCAGGGCTGACACATGTCTGGTAAAACCTTGGGATGATAGCTAGGGCGCAATACTGAATAACAATACTGGCCCAATATGCAATGCAATTAAACAATATTGGCCCAGGTCTGTCTTTATAGCATTGGACCAAATCTTACAAACCAGAGCTGGCCAATATTTCTTTTCACTATTGCGCCCTAGTTATCATCCCAAAATGATTTTTATTCTTGTTCACAACATTTTATTCTTGTGCACAACACTTTCGATTCATTTAATTCTTATAAAAAACTACATTGAATATGGAGCAAAAATTGAAACAATTGGAATCAAGTGAAAACACTATTGTCAAGTTCGCAATAAACACACGTAAAATAGCCAAATCAAAACAAACAAAAGGATTTCTACCACACGCAAACAACTGTTAGAGCAATATTGGACTAAGTACGATGATGTTATCTCAGACCCTGATTGTAAGACAAAATTTTACGCATGAAAATGGATAGAAACTAGCAGGCAAACAAGTATTTTTTAGAAATGTAAATCACATTTTTTAGGTAGCTTTTAGGTGGGAATTGAGACAAAACCTGCTATTGCCTGCCAGTAGGGTGAAAGCAAAATTGGCATGAAAATAACAGGGAAGTGGTAGGCAAAGGTGGGGTATAGTATGGTAGGCAGAGGTAGCGTAAGGTGGGAAAATAGCATGTCTACAGGTACATATGAACGCATGGAAATCAAATTTTTTGGTACTTTTCAGCAGGCAAAGGTGGGCATTGAGACAAAATATGACTTTTTCCTGCTACAGGTGAGGTAGCAAATAGGTAGGAAAAGAAGGGCTTGGAATTGGAAGGCAGGGGCTGGAATGTGTAGGCTTTGTTTGGCTGGGAAGGTACTACATGTGATACATTTATGCTATACATGTGAACCAGTAAAGCGGGATCTATTGCGTGCTGCTATAAGTCGCTTCTTTTCCATTCGCACACTAAAAATTGTATATTATTATAATCATAAAATTGATATATTGACCATAGTTACATCCAACTGCGTCCAGCAATTCTGGCGAAAGACCACTCACTCCACTTCCCCGCGCTGTTTTGGTTTTTAAAACTTCAAGAGGTACAAGCCTTAACAACAACTCCCGTACAAGGCATGCACCACTGCCCATGGCCGCAATATATGCAGATTGCTTGTCATCTGTATTTATATAAATATTGTGGTTTTTCACCAGTGGCACCTGAAATAATGAATGACAAAAAGCAACTAATTTATTAAATTTAAAGTTACCTTGTTTTTACCAGGAATCGTATATTGAACTGCTGGGACAATTCCTGAAACTGGCTGAAAATGTTCGTCGGCAGAAGAAAATGAAGTGCCTTCATACAGCAAATTTTTAGCAGCATCGAGAATGCCTATAGTTACCGCAACACAAAATAAAATACTAGTATTACTAGGGGCCAATAAAAAAACTATTTTCAAACTGAATATATAAGTTTCAGAATGGATCGAAGACATATGCAAGTGAGGCATGCGTAGTGTTTGCCTGTGTTAAATTTGTTGGTACTGCAGTAGTAGGTGTCGTTTCTAGATAAATTGTTGGTGCTATGTGTTTTGAAGTGGATGGTGTTGCATTTGATTATGTTATAATTTCATTTTGTTGTGTTATAGGTTGGCATGTGTGATCGATTACAAGTGTGTCAGTTGAAAATCTATGTGTTAAAGGTTTAGATGTTGGAAGTATTAAATGTTTGAATTGTTGTGGAATCCTGTGGTGTTGTTTGTGGTGGTATGGTTTGTGGTGGTATTGTCTGATTATAGAGGTATTGTGGTGGCCACTGTTGATATGCCGACTAGTACCATTCTGGGTCAGAATAGCGTGGCATTACATGTTGCGATGGGAAGGAATAGTTCCAATGTGAGAAAAGTGTGTGAGCCGGCGTTGATTGTGGAGAAGTTGCCTGTTATTTATAACGTTATCTTTGTTTAAAATGTTATATGTAATTTACTTACTTGTTCATGCTCTTTTGAAGCGTTGCCAGGAACCACTGCTGGAGCTGCATTGGATGTGCCAGCCGATTCCGAATTACACAATGGCGAGGCGGGAACAGGCAGTGAACCCGTTGTTACAGACGATTTGTTAGTTGGTGAATTTGGTGCCGCTGGTGAATTCAATTTGCTGTTAGTAGAAGTGGTATGAAAAACTGGAACCTCCTTTTTCGACCTCTTATTCACTTCTGCTATGGCTTTATACTGCTCGCTCTTCCGTTTTTTACCTTCTTTCGTCGAGATCTTCTTTTCGGATCGTGTAGCCATTGAAACGTCGTTTTTGGTCATCTGTTTTTTCATCCTAAAAATATATCTAGCAAAGCGGACTAAAATGGAAAGGAAAATTAGTTATTATGGGAAATCTCGTAGGACTATGCTACGAAAATTGAAATACATTCAGGAACGTGGTGCAATTCCTGGATTTTTAGACACTTACCTGGATACAGATGTTTCAATGAGCACATATTTTAATTTGGCACAATTTTCAAATTTTTCTAAATTTATTTAAAAAATGTTGTTATATTTTTTTAACCATCGTAAAATCCCAGCAAACATTTTGAGTCTTTTAAGACTCCTAAATGTGTCATATTTATGAGTGTTACCCACATATATGTGCACTTAAAAGAGTCCAAAAAGGCTCCCGACTCCTGGGTAGAGGGCCCCATTTTATGAGCCCAAAAACCCTCATATTTCTGACTCTTTTATTACACCTAAAACACTCATATTTGAGCGCTAGAAAGTGCCCAAAAAGGCTCCCAACCCCTGGGTAGAGGGCCCCATTTTATGAGCCCAAAAACCCTCATATATCTGACTCTTTTATTACACCTAAAACACTCATATTTGAGCGCTAGAAAGTGCCCAAAAAGGCTCTCAACCCCTGGGTAGAAGGCACCATTTTATGAGCCCAAAAACCCTCATATTTCTGACACTTTTATTACTCCTAAAACACTCATATTTGAGCACTGAAAGGATTCTAAAAAGGCATGGGTAGTGCACACGCTTTAAAAATCCGCGTAGTTTTTCTTTCTTCAGAACTATATAATGTGTCTGAAATTAATCCAACATAGTACATGTTCATGTTTATCTTAGTCCAGTCATCCGTGAGAAAATGCATTCATTTTAAAAAATCCATTTAATATGCAGGTTTGTCTGTTGAATTTACACTAATATTTTATTATTTTTCGTTTGATTTCAAATTCGAAACGAATATAAGTATTTCAATTTTATTTAAACAGTAGGCTCCTAAAGCCAGCATAAATAAGATACTTTTATGACTCCCTTTTCTGAGTGCTCCTAAAATACTCCTAAATTTGATGATTTTATGAGTTTGATTTGAGGGGGCTCCTAAAGCGCTCATAAATGGGACTCTTTTATGAGTAAAATTTTGGAGCGTTCCTAAAACGTTCTAAAATATAGAACTTTTATGAGTCTATTTTCTGAGCGCTCAGAAACAATTTTATTTTTTGGTGCTTTTAGGAGTCTAATTTATGAGGGCTCCTAAATAACTCCTAAATATGAATCTTTTATGAGTAATATTTTTGAGAGCTCCGAAAACAGTCTTAAATGAGATTCTTTTAAGAGTAATTTTTCTGAGGGCTCATAAAACACTCAAAAATTGGTCTCCTTTATGACTCCAATTTCAGAGCGCTCCTAAATTGCTTAATGCGATAGTTTCATTTCTTTGGGGCATGCTAAGTTCACATTTATTTTATTATCTTGATCAGTAGAATCAACCAGGCTGGAGATCATAGCTCTGACCCTGTACCTTATTCAAACCTAAAAAATTCCAGTCAACCACATGTTTTAGTTACTGAAATATTACCGAATGATAATGTTGCGAACCATGACTTTGCTGATTGCAGTATGTAATTAATTACGTAACAAAATTTTTTTATTCTAACAATATTCAATTTAGCTGAAGATGAATATATAGACAACGAGATCGGCTATTCAGAAACTTCAGCTGCAACAAATGGCAATGAGTATGATGCACCGGAAATCTTGGAAGATATTGAGTTACCCTTCTTCCCAGGATCACCAGTGAGCACGTCCGAAGCATTCGTCGCGATATTGGCGTTTTCAGTGCGTCATAAATTAAATGGATCTGCACTAACTGATATACTTGGTTTAATCGACACCATATGCCCAAAAAAACCTACTTCTCATTATATATTTCAGAAACACTTTTCGAATTTGGAACTATAACTGAAAACAGATGTTCTAACTGCGGAAGCAAGAGTGGTGTTGGATATTTAATATCACTGCCAATCACTTCCCAATTGCAAACATTATTTGCTCGGGAAGACTTTTGTAATCAACTTCAACAGCGATTTACGCGAAAAAAAACATCCAGAAGGATTGGAAGATATCTATGATGGGGATTTATATAAGTCACAGTGTACAAATGGTTTTCTTGGTAACACTTGGAATATTTCATTCATGTAGTACTCTGACGGAGCTTCTTTGTACAAGTCGTCGAAGATATCGGTTTGGCCATTTTGCTTTATTATCAACGAACTTCCATATTCAACTCATTTCTTAACTGAAAACGTAGTTATGGCCAGTTTGTGGTGCAGTAGTGTGAAGCCAGTTGGCAACATAATGCTCGAAAACGTACTCGACGAATGTAGAACTTTGTATCATGGAATAACCATTAATGTCATTAACAAGGGTCCAACATTTATTCGAGCATTAATTTTAAATGGTACTGCTGATACTCCAGCTCGTGCCATATTCCTAAATATGGTTCAGCATACAGGCTATTACTCCTGTGCGAAGTGTTTAATTGAAGGAGCACGAATATGTCCTACTCAAATTTTTCCGTACAATCCATCACCATTGCGTTCAGTGAAAAATATGGAAGAGTATGCCGACTCAGCTGAATTAATTTCATCAACTGCTCCAATTCAACACGTACTGGGAGTGAGGGTCATACCCAACTACGTAACTTGGTGCCTGAGTTCGTTTGCGCGACCGCTATTGATGTGATGCATGGTGTCTATATGGCTACAAAACGTCTGTTGGTACTTTGGTTTGATACGGAAAATCACTCCTATTCTATTAATAGGTCAACAATGGTTGATGTTTTAGATAATAGGATTAAAGTTATAAAACCCCCTTCTTTCATAAAGCGATTACCACGATCTGTAAAAAGCTATTTAGCATATTGGAAGGCTAAAGAATTCAAATACTTCTTTTACTTTTACTTCGTAGTTTTACAGGGAATTATATCCGAATCACATTATCGTCACTTTTTATTGCTAATTCCAGCAGTTTATCATTTAAACAAAGATAGCGTTAAAATGTCCGACATAAGTTTAGCGAAAAATATGTTAAATGAATTCGTTGCTCGTTTTACTGATCTGTATGATATTAAATTTCTCACGATCAATATACACCAGTTAATTCACTTGCCTGATGTAGTTCAAGATCATGGACCATTGTGGGTAACGTCATGTTTTCCACCAGAAAACTTAAACGGTCAAATACTACGCATGGTTCACGGTACTCGATTTGCTGAGAAACAGATTGCTAGAACTCTACAACGTTTTTTTAGTTTGCCAACAATGGTGGATAATCTTGATCCTGGTGAATTAAAACAATTTTGTAAAAAACTTTTAAGAAAGGGAAAACCGGTATATTCAACAGAAATGATTGAAAATGGAATAAAAGTAGTAGGCAAATGTACAAGTGTAAACCATGTACCTCTATATATAGAACAAGCTTTATATTCTGAAAATATTATACCACGAAATTTATACTTTTTTGAAAGACTTAAAATAGAACGTTTGGTGTACACTTCAATAGATTACATGAGAGAAAAGTCGACTTCATCATCATGTATTTTGTATTCTAATGTAGGTTCTGAATTAAATGTTGGTATGATTAAAAAATTTGTTAAAATATCAAGTTGCCCTAGGCCTTTGTGTATTGAAAATTGTGAGCACCCCAACAAATATTATGTTATTGTTTCGAAATGCAAACGTTCAACTTCTTTGATAACGGCAGATCCGTACAGTGAAGTTCCCCATGTACACCAATATATTAGAACGAATGAATTTGCAGTTATTTGTCCACAATCAATTATTAAAATGAATATTGTTGTATACATATATGATTTGTTATATGTTGGTATTTTGCCAAATATTATTGAAAATGAATAAAAAAATATCGAAAATAAATAAAGCATTAATTAATTGCAAAAATATATTAGAAATGTTGCATTAAAAATTCATTAAAAAATACATAGGATATAGTACCGTGCACGATTAAAAAAATGTTCAATCAAATATATTTTATGGTGCCTGGTAGTGGTCAGCGTCTAAGACAAGAAAAAAAATAATTTTGAAAACGACACTTTTGTCTGCTATGGAAGGGCTCTAACATGTAACCGTTTAATTCAAAATGCCTGTTATTAGGCCGCTTTTTAAATATTGAATGAAAATAATATGTTTGCCAAGTCGACCTAGTCAATATACTTAATAAAATCTGCCTTCTAAAAATTACACTAACTTTCCCTATCATTTTCCTCCTATAAAGCTACTTTTAAAAACTTCAAACACACAAATTTCATTATAATGTTTTTGCCTGTTACAGTCAGGCTACATATACATTTCATTTCCCTGCTATAAAGCTACCTCTAAAAACTTCAAAACAGAAATTAAAAAAAAATGTTTTTGCCTGCTAAAGACAGGCTACCTTTCCCCACCATTACGCTGTTATAAAGATGCTTTTAATATTTTAAAAAACGAAACTTACAGAATAACGCCTTTGCATGCTACGGGCAGGCTTGAACATACTAGTTTCCTGCGCAAATGCTGCTATAGGGAGCCTGCTTATTTTCAAAAATTCAAAATGCTTGCTATACAATGTGTATTTCATACCATATTCATGTGAGTTTTCCTGAAAACTGCTACTATAATACCAGTTTCATTGCATATTGTTTGTCTTGGGCATGGCAAATTTTAAAGTACGTGTTATTATGATAGTTAGGATTATCAAGATTATAGTCGGTCTAAGCCGGCTATAAATACCCTACACATATGTGTGGTTACCAGTCAAAGTGGTATATAGGTCAAAAGGGTATACGAATCCTGAAAATAACTACAAACTTTCAATCGCTGAAGAATGTCCATTCATTTGATACTCATATTTAAAAATGGGTAGGTGTACCGAATTTCGATTTTTTTTGTAACCACAAGTAGTTTCGCCGGTAAACATTATTTTCATGTATTTGAGCATGACTCAATATAAATTTTACCTAAGCACGTTTACAGTAATATTGATCTGTAGATATTCATTTTATATGAGGTATTTGAACATAAGTGGTCGGTTCTCAGGTCACACTAGACCGAGCATGCCAATTTTCTTGTTAAGACAGCTTAGATATATAAGTAATCTAAATCTAAAGTTTCATTGTTCTATCTTTTCGACTTTTTCTGTAACCGTGATTTCAACAGACAGACAGAGGGACAGACGGACATCGTTAAATCGACTCAGGAGGTTTATGCTGATCAAGAATATATATACTTTTCCCTACCGGAGATGCTTCCTTCTGGGTGTTACAAACGGCGTACCAAACTGAATATACCCTTTCACTCCTAGTGTAGGGTATAAAAAAATATGAATGTGAATATTCATAAATATTTGCCCAAAATAATATTCTAAAATTAAAAAAATAAAAAATACTGGTTTTCTATTAAAATTGCTTAAATCAAAATTTCACATTCCCCAAAAAAAAAATAAATAAATAAACAAAAATTGCTATCCACATTATCATATTTTCTACATAGCTTATTTTTGTATTTTTAAACAGATACAACATACGTTAATTTTAAATATACTTATTTAATTGAAAACGTCATACTTGCATATTTTTTGAAAGCGAACTAACACTCTAGAAAACTTTTTCAATACATTTTTTTCACTTGTTCCCGAAAAGCAATAATAAGGCACAAATTTGATTAAAATCGTGGATGAAAAAGTGGATGCCATATTGAGTAACACATGACAGTAGTTTTTGTTTTTCTAAAAGTCCAATAACTTTTAAAAATTTGCAATTTCCCACATTACTCCATTTCCATTACATTTAAACCCGATTTCAACTGTTTTACCCGAATTACCCAATTAAAAAAAATAAAAGTACCCACTCTCACTGGTTTAAAGAGAGTATATAAAATTTAACTCAAGAAAAACTAAATAAAATTAAACATGTTTTTACATCCAGTATAAGAAAAAACGATCGGCCCAAGGTTGGCCCAGACTTGCGCCAGTGGTACTTAACTCTGGGCCAACTTCGAAATTCAGGCCTGGCACATGTCTGGTAAAACCTTGGGATGATAACTAGGGCGCAATACTGAATAACAATACTGGCCCAATATTATTATCGATGTTTTGGCCTAATGAAATTAAACAATATTGGACCAGGTCTGTATTTCTTTTCACTATTGCGCCCTGGTTATCATCCCAAAATGATTTTTATTCTTGTTCACAACATTTTATTCTTGTGCACAACACTTTCGATTCATTTAATTCTTATAAAAAACTACATTGAATATGGAGCAAGAATTGAAACAATTGGAATCAAGTGAAAACACTATTGTCAAGTTCGCAATAAACACACGTAAAACAGCCTAATCAAAACAAACAAAAGGGTTTCTACCACACGCAAACAACTGTTAGAGCAATATTGGACTAAGTACGATGAGGTTATCTCAGACCCTGATTGTAAGTTTGCCCAAGGTGCACTTGTCGAGTACGATGATGTTGAATGTTCATAATGGGTGAGTTACAAGATTTACTTGATGAGTTATGTTCTTCGCCAGCAGAGTCCTTGAATGGTACGCAGCAGCCAATATCCGCTGCTCAACATGGATCCACTCAGAGTCTTCCACGCATGAAGATGCACTCTTCGACAGATCGTTCTTAACCTGGTATCCATTCAAGGATCTGTTTACGTCTATTGTCATTATAAACGTGACACTGACGGCAATTTCAACGTAGCCTGGGAACTGCTCAGAAGCAAATACGAAAATAAGCGCGTCATAATTAACGCACATCTTTCTGAAATTACTAAGCTGCCGATCGTTCATAAGAAGAATGCGCACAGTTTACGAGTATTGTTGAATGGTGTCATCGCTGCCGTTCGAGTTTTAGAACAACTCAACCGACCTGTAGATCATTATGATGATTGGTTTGTATATTTCATTATCCACAAATTGGACCCAATCACAAGAAAGGCTTGGGAGCTGTCCCTGACGTCTGGTGCCGAAATACCAACTTTTAAATAGCTAACAGATTTTCAGAACCCAATCACTAGAAATTATTCAGAGCTCTCTGGATACGAAGCCTGTCTTCAAAGACTCCTCCATTACAAGGGTGAAACAACAACATGTTGTAAAAACTTATCACACTATTCCTGGAAACTGTCCAGGCTGTTCTGGATAACACATCATCATGTTTTGCAACGATTTAAGAAATAAATCGCCCCAAGAGCGATATCAATTTATTGAGCAACGCAACATGTGCCTTAACTGCATTCGGTATTGGCACCTGCGCTTAGCATGCACGTCAGATCGACGGTGTCAACGTAGCGAATTCGCCGCAAAGCAGTTGAACTTAAAATGTATTCCTGCTTACATTCCGGTAAACGCAGCAAGCGGTAATAGGATTGCACGCTGAATTGTTGAATTTAGGATTCGTCCTCTTAAGTCATCATACGAGGCAAAATGTGTAGCACTAATGCTACCACGGATCGGTAACCTAACTCCTTCACTTAAACTTCCAATCAGCCAATTTGTCGACATCCAGGATCTTGAATTAGCGGACCCAAGTTTTAACGTTCCTGGCGGTATTGATTGACTACATGATTTTATGACAGATTATCTAACTCTCGGCCGTATGGAACCAGTAAATCCCCAGTCAGCGAACAATAAGGTATGCTACTTACCACATCACGCGGTGGATGCTATCGGATCGAACGAAGACAACCGTACTGCCTCGCTAGATGTGCCATTCAATGATGGCACTACTGCGCTTGGCTTGATTTGTTACACAAAAACAGACAAATTTAGTTACAAAGTTAACCTTGATTACACAATCAAGGTCTTTACAAAACGCCAGCTACTGTCGGATGTTTCGAAACTTTTCGATCCTCTCGGATTTCTCGCTCCAGTGGTAGTACGAGGGAAAATCAGCTTTCAACGTCTTTGGAGTACAGGTCTCAATTGAGATGATTTACTACCAGGTGACCTTCAAAAGGATTGGATAGACTTTCGCAACGATTTGAAGAATCTCACCCAAGTAAGAATCCCCAGATCATTACAAGCCTATGCTGCTTTGTATACCTGAAGGTCATGTAATCGTCCGACACAACAGTGGAATTGCCCATGGCAAAAACAAAGGTGGCTCCGTTAAAACGAATCACCATTCCCAGGATTGAACTATGTGCGGCGTTATTTGGCGGCGTTACTTGGCTCCAAGTTAGCACAAAAGGTACGAAATACATTAAACGTTAATCCACAAGAAGTTGAAACCATTCTATGGTCCGATTCCAGGATACGTGTCCTGGAAAGATAAAAGAATTTGATGCTAATCGAGTAATCGAAATTCAAGACATTTCATCTACAAGCACTTGAAAATACGTGCCGACGCGATCTAATCCAGCTGATAGCGCAAGCCGTGGAGTAGCGACTAGTCAACTAATCAACCATTCGCTTTGGTGGTCGGGTCCATCCTGGCTAAGACACAGTAAAGAACACTGGCCACAACAGTGTTCCCGATTCGTGCTGCGTACTCAGAATTTTCCCTAAACGTCGATATTTTGCACTAAATCGAGTCAAAGTTTAAAAAAAGGCCGTTTTTGGTACTTTATATTATCGCTCGATTTCGACATGTTACAGATGCAAACTTTATCACAAAATAAAATATGAGTCTTGACCTACGGATAATTGGCAAAAAAATTGTGGCAGATATTAGTTTTTGCAAAAAACTCAAAAAGAAATTGGTGTTACCAAAAAAGTGTATCGAGAGAGTAATTTATCACATCAAAATGGGACACCCTACAGCTAATATTTATCAAAATTAAATTTATAATATTGTATGGACGCGGCTGTAGTTGTAATATGTATTGAAAATTTTATTTTAATTAATGGAAGATTTGGAATTATTTTTCGTAACGAAGATGAATTCTGAAAATTATAAAAAATATGCCTTAATCATAATAATAAAGCTCATTATCATAATAATAAAGTAATAATAATTGGTCGCGCAACGTTTGAAATCTAAATGAGAATAACATTTATTGTATATTTTCAACATACATTGTTTTTGACATTTAATGCGAAGTAAACCACGGTAGCTCAGTGGTTAGTGCGTTGGACTGCGAGCCTAAAGGTCCCCGGTTAAAGCCTGGACTGGGGCTAACAACATCTATTCTTAGTACCTCTCGGCACTAAATGGAAAACCTACGCGAATAAAAGCTCTCACCCGCCGTTCGGATTCGGCAAAAACTGTAGGTCCCACCATTTTGAGTACAAATTTAACACGCACAGCTCAAAATGGTGATAAAGCTCGGCCTAAGTTCTTATAGGAATGTAGTGCCGACCTATTATTATTATTACAATGCTATTAATCAAACAATACAAAAAATATAGGTATATATATTGCGTAGCTCTGAGAAATGAAAATAAAGGCGCATTTTTTCTAAAAAGGCCAATTAAGAAAATCTTAATCACTTGTTTTATTTAGAATTTTTATATACTGAAAAATTTAAATACATAAGAAAACATTCATATCATGGAACTTAATTCATTTTTTTAACATTTTTGAGTTTCAAAAAAGATTTCAATAATTTTAAAAAATGCTTCGTTTACATTAGATAGGTTTAGATACACATTTTATGTCATTCGATAAAACGTACTTAAACGATGCAGATATTAAAATTTAAAACATAAATTAAGTGTTTTATTTGGTTCGTGTTGTTTTATTTAGTACTTTAAAGTGAATGACTAGTGAAGCTTTCCATAGTTAATATCCAGATTCTGTTCAGCTCACGTGATTCAATTAAAATGTTTTTCAAATCACCTGATCTGTCTGTTGAAGCAGATAGTGAACATTTCCCTTTAAAAAACTAGATAAAAAGGAATGTCGATTATCATGGTAATAATGGCTATGAAAATTAACATAAAATTCCATTTACAAGTTATATACAAAAAATGTATTTAGTTATAACTAGTTTATGACAAACTTCATCTTCGTTACGAAAAATAGTTCCAAATCTGCCATTAATTAAAATGAAATGTTCAATACATATTACAACTACAGCCGCGTCCATACAATATTATAATCAAATATTTCATAAACAACTTTTAAAAAATATTCAAAAAAATTTGAGTAAGATAAAGTTTAAAACATTTTTTCGAAATTTTGACAGCAAACACATTGCGAACTAATATAAAAATGTTTTTTAAGAGAGTTTAGAGAATTGTGATAAATTACTCTCTCGACACACTTTTGTGGAAACACTAATTTCTTTTTGAGTTTTTGCAAAAACTAATATGTGGACACAGATTTTTTTGCCAATTATTCTTGGGCTAGATTAATATTTTATTTTGTGATAAAGTTTGCCTATGCAACATGTCAAAATCGTGCGGATCATCAGTTTCAACTTTTCTTGAAATTCTTGCTGGTAGATAAAACCATCTGTTATCTATTAGATGTACAATTAATTTTGTTCATTAATAGTGTTTTTTCATTCAAATTTAGAAATCCTCAATTCCTGATCAATACTCTAATATATGTAGAGAGGTTTCCTTTTGCTAAACATATAATTTCAGCGAAATCCTTATAAAGAAAATAAATATATATATATATATATATATATATATATATATATATATATATATATATATATATATATATATATATATATATATATATATATGTCGCAGTTTGACGAAAAGTTAATATTGTAGTTACTTTATGAAACGTCAAGTACCGACATATTGGAATGGTTGTCGAATACTTCGATGTAATCACTCGGCTGGGTGCTAATATAAAATATTGACTGAATAAATAAAATAAGTAGGCATTTGATGGATTGTATTTATTTTCTGAGAAAAATTACGAATCAATATTTAATTTTGAAAAAGGCATCTGACCAGCGAGATCGTCACGTTTTATAGTTAAAAATGAAAACTGGAAACGATCGTCCTGTTTCACCAAACGATCGCCCCGTTTTTCCGACATCAGAAGTGGGATTATCCCAACATCCCAACGTGAAGAAGGCGGCATCAGTGATGAAAATTTACGCTTTTTACTTGAACAGCAAAATCGAAATTTTTTAGCGCTTGTGCAAGCTATGAAAACACCTACGTGCATTGAAGTGCAACTACCAGAATTCGATCCTGACAATGAAAACATAAACGCACGTGGATGGATTACAACAGCTGACATGTGTATTAGCGGCCAAATACTACAAAACACATCGTTAAACATTATGCTTAGCCGTGCACTCAAGGGCCAAGCTACAGTCTGGTTTAATAAATTTAAATAATAACAGACCTAGAGATGACGAATGTCTTTCTGCGTATGCTGAAACTCGATGACGTCTTTAATGTCCCGGTGGAAAAATTTATCTACTGAACAGATTGCTGTTTCTACGATCCTTGCTCACATGTCACAGTTTGAGCCACGAATTCAGCGTCTGTCATTTACTTCCGACATTGCTACCCGAAAACGTCTTCAACAAGAATTAAGTGCAATGTCTTTTATGAAAAGAAAATCAACTACTCGTAATGATGCAGATGTCTCCAACATAAAGAGATTTGTGAAACCTACAACTTCTACGTCTCTAAAGTGCTTCAATTGCGGCAAGCAGGTACATAAAGCTTCGCAGTGCATATTCAAGATGGACAACATGTTAAAGGGTACTCGACCGAACAATACATCAAACGGATATTCAAATAATAACGCGAAGCTGCCTGTTTCAACTGTAAAGGCGTGGGCCACTACGCGTCGAGCTGCCCCAAGAAAAGCCACAGACGTAATGGTGAAAGCAACTCTGATGTAACTACGGAGCGACGAAGACTTATGCATCGTGAAAGGATCAGCTGGTACACTACGGTGCAGAATGTTCACTTATAAAAGAATGTATAGCTTGTAAGTTTAGTGGTAAGCGTTTTCATAATGTTGTTACGATGACAGAAATTGGACAAAATAGTGTGAAAAGTACTATGCAAATTTTAGCATTGATTGAAGTAGATGAAATTTCTTTTTAGATAATCTTAGATATTTTACCTGATTACTGTTTACGACATGATGTTATGATTGGACGTGAAATTTTGGGACAAGGGTTGGCTATCATATGACGTTGGACAAATTATGTTTAACAAGAGTTAGTACAATTAATAATTGTGATATTAGCAAAACAAATGAAGATACGAATATTTATAATATTGACAAAGACATTTCTGAAAATGTAAGGGAAAAGTTATTAGATATTTTGAATAATTTTAAAGAATATTTCGTGTGTGGTATTCCTAAAATCCGCTCAGATACTGAAGCTATGCATATTCGACTTAAAGATTGTAATAAGACAGTTTTTCGACGTCCTTCCCGATTGAGTCCTGAAGAACGTAGAGTTGTGCGTGATAGAGTTAATGAATTATTATGTGCTAACATCATTCGCCCCAGTTCATCTCCTTTTGCGAGCCCAATACTTTTAGTCAAAAAGAAGTATGGTACTGACCGAATGTGTGTGGATTACCGGGAACTAAACGACAACACAATACCAGACAGATTTCCCTTACCACTAATTTCCGATCAAATTGACAGATGAAATGGTTGTCATTCCTTCACTGTCTTGGACCTGGCTTCAGGATTTCACCAAATTCTTGTTCATTCAAATTCCATTGAATACACAGCCTTTGTAACTCCTGACGGACAATATGAATACCTTACAATGCCATTTGGTCTAAAAAATGCACCAGCAGTATTTCAGCGTGCAGTCATTAGGGCTCTAGGTGATCTGGTAAATTCATTTGTCGTTGTCTATATGGAAGACATTCTGGTTGTAGCTGCCAATGCAGATAGATAGGTTGCGTATCGTCCTTAATGTGCTCACAAGTAAGGGGTTCACTTTAAATATTAAAAAGTGGATTACCTTGGATTTGAAGTTTGTGGTGGAGAAATAAGACCTAATCATAAAAAAATAGAGGCTCTGACAGCTCTACCTCCTTCTGAAACTGTTACTCAGTTGCGTCAACTTATAGGATTGGCTTCCTATTTTAGGCAGTTTGTAACTAAATTTTCACAGCTTATGACCCCTTTATATGCATTGACATCTGGTAACAAAAAAAATTGATTGGAGACCTAGCCATGAGTCAGTACGAAAGCAGATAATATCCGTTTTAACTAGAGAACCTGTCCTAAGGATATTTGATCCTGAGTGCCCTATAGAACTTCACACCGATGCTAGTGCTATTGGTTATGGTGCTATTTTAATGCAAAAAGATTCTAATAAGTTGTATGTGATTGCATATTTCAGCAAGCGTACGACCGCGTCGGAATCTAATTATCATTTATATGAATTGGAAACTCTTGCAGTTGTAAATCAGTTAGGCATTTCAGGCACTATTTGCATGGACGAAAGTTTGTTGTTATCACTGATTGTAACTCCTTACAATCCTCTCGTAAGAAGCTTGATCTTACTCCTAGAGTACATAGGTGGTGGGCTTTCTTACAAGCTTTTGATTTTGACATTATTCATAGAAATGGTAGTCGCATGTGTCATGTTGACTTTTTTTCAAGAAATCCCTTACCATTTCATGTTCCAAAGACATTTGAAAAAGTAGAGACTAAGCGAATCAATGTTGCCGAATTATCTGATAATTGGCTAATAGCAGAACAACAGCGAGATAGTGAAATTTCCAAACTGGTTTTTGACATGAAGAAAAAAAACCTCATTGATAAAATTGCTAATACTTTTGAGCTTCGCTCAGGTGCTCTCAATTGTACCCAAAATTGTGTTACTAAATATAGTCCTCTCGAGTTATTGGTTGGTAAGATAGCAAGACCCGTAGATCTAATGCTATCGGATAATAATGAACCAATAGTATCCCTTGATCAAGCTCGTACTGAAGCCATACATAATATGGGGAAAAACGCTGAATATGATAAAAATAGATTTGACAGCACCAAAGCAAAATTTGATAGATTTAATCTAGGAGATTTTGTCTTATTACAAAATGAAGAGCGAAATCATACTAAGCTCGATCCCAAATATAAAGGCCCATTTCAGGTGGTAGAGGTATTAGAAGGAGACAGGTATATTTTAAAATCTTTAAATTGAAATCGCACGTACAAGTACTCACACGACCGTACTATGAGAATGCCCGAAAGTCAAATTCCTGAATTAGCTTATGATCATGAAGTAAAGTCTGAAAAACAAACAGACTAACTTTTTTTGATTTTAAGAATATCACACACATTGCTTAGTTTAAATTATATGTGACCACTGGATGGAAGTGGTAATAAAATATCTTCGGATAGAGATACTTGCTTATCACTGAATGGAAGTGACAGTATATTTGTAGTAACCGGATGGAGGTTTCTGAAAAGTATATATGTAGTAACCGGATGGAGGTTGCTGACAAGTATATTTGTAGTAACCGGATGGAGGTTTCTCGAAAGTATATTTGTAGTAACAGGATGGATGTTGCTGGATAATTTATTTGTAGTAATCGGATGGAGGTTACTGGACTAAGCAGTGTGCTATATTTTGTTGTGTTTGCTTAATGCTGAATAGACTGACTTTCGGACATACTTTTTTTTATTTTTATATTTAAAAGCAATTGAACGAACATTAAGATGTGAACATTAAGATGTGAAATGTTTTCAGACCATTACACGAGGGCGTGTAAAGCTACAGAATGGCCGTGTCGTAGTTTGACGAAAAGTTAATATTGTAGTTACTTCATGAAACGTCAAGTACCGACATATTGGAATGGTTGTCGAATACTTGGATGAAATCACTCGGCTGGGTGCTAATATAAAATATTGACTGAATAAATAAAATAAGTAGGCATTTGATGGATTGTATTTATTTTCTGAGAAAAATTACGAATCAATATTTAATTTTGAAAAAGGCATCTGGCGAGCGAGATCGTCACGTTTTATAGTTAAAAATAAAAACTGGAAACGATCGTTCTGTTTCACCAAACGATCGTCCTGTTTCACCAAACGACCAACCCGTTTCTCCGACATATATAATGCAATTTAACAATATTGGCCCAGGTTTGTCTTTATAACATTGGACCAAATCTTACACACCAGAGCTGGCCAATATTTCTTTTCACTATTGCGCCCTGGTTATCATCCCAAGGTTCAGCCAAGCATTTACCAGACTTGTGTTACTAGCTTGGGCCAAAGTTAAACAGCATTAGTACAACCCTGGGCCAACCTTGGGCCAATCGTTCTTGTTACGTGGATATTTAAACTTCTATTGGACAACTCTGGTGAACAGACTTTGGCCCAATCCTTAAAATCCGTATTGGCTCATTAATGATTAGAGCTAAAACCGAATGTAGAAAATGTCCTGTTAAAATAAATCTAAATTTTTTAATTTCTTTTTTTATCGTTTAATCAAATTCATAAAAATTTGAAAAAATTTAAACAAATAACATGAAAGTTCGAATACTTTGGAACTTCTTTTCGAAAACATAAAGTATACTTTTTTCATGTTGCTGATTTCCGATTTTATGAAGCAAATATTAATTTGTTTAATATACATTATATTATTTTGAAATGATGTCTCGTGAAGCCCTGCCGCCTTCACGATCCTTCGTACAGGACAAGTAGTGACTTGTAGCAGTCAATATGTTCTTTCCCACATGCTGATCTTTGTATTTATTTGCCAAAAATTCTGAAAACAAGTTAGTGTTAGAAAAATGTTCAATTTTATCATAATTAGTTCATGCCACTCATACATGCAAATGATGAAGTTTCTTTGAAACTTCTTTTTCCTTCTTCTGTAGCTGTGTGATTCAGCTGAACTGTCTTATTAATCATCTTTAATATAATCGTTTGGACATCGCACTCATGAATGTTCGAAGAGAGGGTTACTACATTAAAAAGTTCTTTCTGTAAATATAAATAGAGGCATAACAAATACACTTTAAAAAACAAATATAGGAATACAACATGATAACAAGCTAAATAGAAAATTGGCGCACCAATACATTTTGCTTTTCAACTTTTCCCACCAAATCATTCTCAAAAGTCAAGAAATCTTCAACAGTCTTGATTGGCTGCTCCTTCGAAATTTCTGCCCATGGATCACCATCCACATTTTGTTGGTCCTGGAGTCCCACGATTAAAGATCGAATACTTTGGAACTTCTTTTCGAAATCATAAAGTATACTTTTTTCATGTTGCTGATTTCTGATTTTATGAAGCTTTCCAATACAATAAAATTGTCTTCGTCTAAATAAAATAAAAGTAAGACGATAATACAGTTTAACATCTATAGATAATAATAATAGTTTGGCGCTATAGTCCAATTTAGATTTGTATTTAATAGGCATCAAATTTGTTCCTTTGGGATTTATACAATACTTAACAGCGTCATTTTTTGACGAATTTGAAGCCAAAAGAACAGTTTAGTTATAAGCAAATCCCAAAGGATGCAATATGTTGAAAAAAATGTCCAATGACGTTGTAAAGTCATTTGTAAAATCAAATAACCAATTGATCAAAAAAATCCAATGGCGTGTTTGGATGCGTATTTATGTTCTTTGGAACAGATTCATCACAAAACGCAATTGGATCATGTTCCAAAAACATTAAAAAAGTAAAATATTTTTAAGAATCTACGTACAGTCCAAATCGCAACGTTGCGTTAGGTCGGTCGTCCGTTTACCGACTTTGCCTATGCGTTGCTCAGGCGTACGATCTCTGTCCACACAAAGCACCAGCACACTTTTTCAAGTCGCAATTAAGCATTGCGTTACGGATGCGTTTCGAAACGTTTTCTCTTATTCGCGGTATAAATAAACAATTTTCGCGCACAAAACATTATTTTTTGTTCAAACAAAATTTTTGTTATTGTTTTCAAATAATTTTTTTAAGGAAACTAAATTTTATGAAATAACGACGCATGAGGTCTACTTTCGGTTTGAATCATTGATTTCTATTAATTCTACTTTTTCTGTCAACGCAAGCACGACCTAACGCAACATTGCGATTTGGTATTAAATGTTAAATTAATAAAAGTATCGTTATTTTTTCATACCTTTATTACAGCTTGGTACTGTTTTTGTTGGTGGAAAGTCGTCTTCTTCTTCTACATTTCAAAAATAATTAGCTTATTAAGTAAAACTTCATATTTAAAAATTATAAACAAACCATCTGACGAATTTTTAATGCACCTCTTTATTGGATTTTTTGTCGCCAGCAAGTTCTTAGTTTCACGTTGGTTTAATATAAAGGGCGTGCTTTCAAGATTCACATTAGTCGTATGACTCAAAATACGAGTCACACGTCGTGATTTCAAAGACATCTTTCCAGTCTTGTTTTTAAAAGCAACGTGCGAACAGAGTAACGTTAGTGGTGGAACGAGCGATAGTTTCCAGCCGAAGGAGATTAAAAGTCCCTCGGTGGAGCGTTGACAAAGACAACAATGATCGACAGTCTTGCATTCGAAGTAGATTAAGTCTCTTGGTTGAGCGTTTGCGCAGCGTTGGCGAAGGTGAGCGGCGTGCGAGCAGATGACCGGCGTGCGAGCAGATGACCGCTGCAGAAATGGATGAAAACAGTCTTGCAGCCGAATGAGAGCGTTGACGATGACGATGAGCGTCAGTCTTGTAACCGAAGGAGACGAATTCACTTCGTAGAGCGTTGACGCAGAGTGCGCGCAGACGAGTAGCAGTAAAAATTATATTATAAATTTATTTGTGACAAATTTGATTTGAATTGCTATAATAGCTTGATGTATATGTTTTACACAGCACAGTGTTTTCATAGTAGCATTTAGTAATTTACAGTTTTTATATTTATATTTAATAAGAGGAATTTGCATTTAATTAATTTCGCTTTATAAAATTTTAAAACTTTTGAAAATTCCTTGATTTTTTTGACTCCAACATCGGTGGATGGAGTGGATAATCAATAACACCTTCACAGGATTACAATTATTTAAGCCGGTTGGCGATTTGTGTAAGTGGCTTTTTTGGTGATTTAACGTTTAAATGTGCCAATGTAGTTTTCTCCCCAGAATGCTGACATTTCACTTAATGATACTAATAGGTTTTTAACATCGTCTGCAACGTGTATAAGGTTGTGCATATTTAACTTCTGGGAATCTTCTTCATATATTGAAGGCAGCAATAAAACAAATTGTCGGGGCAGTTCTTTTGCGTAGTCGATGTGTAGTAAAGATAGTTTATCATCATTCAAAATTCTACATGCAACGTGTAA
Source organism: Dryomyza anilis (assembly GCA_951804985.1). NCBI lineage: Eukaryota > Metazoa > Arthropoda > Insecta > Diptera > Dryomyzidae > Dryomyza > Dryomyza anilis. Next base: position 19,649,551 of record OX638136.1, on the reverse strand, counting down.
TAACAAAAAATGCCTGTATTTGTCATTGTCTAAAACTAAACTGAGAACGAGAGGTCCACAATGCAGCAAAAAAAATCTAAACTGCGTAGCCTTCCACCGACTTATGTACTTTATATCAAATATTTTTCGTTGAAACTCCATGGGTACATAAGATGATATTGAATCGATTGTCAATTTAAGTTTATTGACATCGCTCACTTTTAAACGTGCTGGGTGTTTTTTGACAATTAGAAAATTTTCAAGTAATGACTTCATCACACCTAAATAAAGAAGATACATTGAATCCTGTACAACTTGCTTTACTGGGTCAAACTTTGGCAACGTTGTCAGAGGAGACTCCACGTTCTCATAGTGATGCTCTGGCTGTTGTTTTTCTTTATACGTTGTCTCAGTTCGAGCCTCTGAATCGATTTCTGGATACACCCGCTTGCGACCAATTGTTATTCCCTTAGCAACACATCGTTCACATGCATAAAATGAATCAGGAGGCTTTTTTTTTTAAAGGCTCTAGCTGGGGCATCTGCGATTAGTGAAAATAATTGAAAGGCAAATTTACATCCATGCAATACTATCCCATTTTTAATCAATTCGGATGCTTCTTCTACAAAATTTTTCAGATAATCGCATACAGAATACGGCTTGGAGTCACCGCAGTATAAAGCAACTACTATCGGTTTGTAAATGTAATTTGTATCAAACACTTTTATAACTGTTGGCCAAACTTACAACGAAGAATTATTAAATATGGACATTCCATCGATGTGCACTTAAATAGAAATCACATTTTCTTTATAAACATCTGGGATACCACTTTCTCCAGTCTATCTTTTATACCTAGATATACATTGGGCATCAGTTTTCCTATTGCTTTGCATCACTTGCAATTTGCGATAATGATTTGTTTCCAGCAATTGCTGCGAAGTTCTAGGTAAAGATGAATTTTCATCTTCCCGAAGCAGCACTAGCAAATCTGTAACTACGTTAAGTTTTAGTGTAGTGATATTATCTAAAACCCAAGCTCTTAATTTATCACTCAATGTTTTTTTAAGGACACCTTCGTTATTTTCAAACAGTGAATTTGAATTATTATGCTCAGATAAGTAATTATCCGACAAGTAATTATCCGACACGCCGTTATCATATACGTTATTATTCGATTCGTTATCATATACGTTATTATCCGATTCGTAATTATCGAAGTTGTAATTACTTGAAATATTTTCATCAGATAAGTAATTATCCATTACATTAATAGCCGATAAGTCATTATCTGCTTGTTATTAATATCTGACTCAATATTGATTAACTCGTCATTTGAATTAGTGCTAACTAGCTGGACCCGTGCACGAGTCGTGCCAAGATTTTGTGAATTAAAAGATATGGAGCGATTTAATATAATTTTTTTTTATTATTTCAGGGGCCCGTGCTTGGCTGTGAAAGTTTTTTTATTGGTTTTATAAATGTAGTAGCCAAATAATAATTCTCCGCCAAAACAACTTTTCTCAAAGACATTTTTTTCTCAGACTGCCCCGTAAAATTCTTCCCCATAGAACGCTTTCCCGTAGAATTCTTCCCGGAGAACTCATCCCGGTAGAATACTTCCCGGAAGAAATCTTCCCGTAGAACTCATCCCGGTAGAATTGTTCCCGGGAGAATTATTTCCCGTAGAATTCTTCCCCGTAGAGTTTTTCACAGTAGAAATTTTCGTGTGATGTGTTTTAATGCGGTGAGTTTCAGTGTGGTGAGTTTAGGTGAATTTTGGTGTGGTGAGTTTTAGTGTGGTAAATTTTAGTGTGGTGAGTTTTAGTGTGGTAAGTTTTAGTGTGGTGAATTTTATTGTGGTGAGTTTCAATGTAGTGAATTTTGTTGTGGAGAGTTTTAGTGTGGTAAGTTCTAAAACTTACACTAAGTGGTGAGTTTTAGTGTGGTGAATTTTAGTGTGGTGAATTCAAGTGTGGTGAGTTTCATTGTGGTGAGTTTTAATGTGGTGTGGTTGCTTTTATATATTTCTTTTTTGTATTTGAGTTTTTTGTTTCATCTTTTTAGCTTGTGTTTGTGCCGAGTTATGTCGTTTGGAATGTTTAGGTTGTATGGGAGGTACCACGCTCCTTTGTCCAATCGCGCCCATATATAGCCTATGACACCTTCCGGACTCCATAGTATCCTGTTACAATTTCAGTTAAATCGGTTCAGCGGCTTAGACGTGATGCTGGAACAAACAGACTGACCGACAGACTGACTGACAGACGGACCAAGAGTTTTATATATATAGATTGTATGTTGCTCATCAATTTTTTCTCTTTTGCATCGCTTTAACCAACGGTACTTTTTTAATTTATAATAATTAGAAGTCATATCGCTTCTATGAAAAAGTAAATGCGAATCTTATCCTAATGTTGCACTTCTGATTTCTCTTAAGCCTTCTAGACTATGGGACGTAAGCCATAACGAATGAAATTAATAAAAACATGCACACACAGAAAAAAAATAATTTCCGCAATTTTCATAATTGAACTACTGAAATGTACTTTAACAATAACTATTTAACTTTGTTGTTTTTATTTTGGTTTTACCTGATTTGATTTTTGATAGAAAAGATAGAAATGCAGTTACAATAAGGTAGCAACAACAAATTAGTTGGCATAATAGTGCGATTATTCCGAAATAGAAAAATTCAAACATGAGATTAATATTACAGCATTAAATTAGCGTGGTTAATAATTTAGTTATCATTAATTTCATTACATTTCAACGAAATAACTTTACAATAATGATATAATCTGTGTGCAGATATAAGTCTTGGATAAATATCGATGAGTTTAGACAATTAATAACTAGACACGCTATTCTGGGAGAAAAGCTTCGCTGGGAATTAGGAGGTCAGCTGAGCACCCCCGATTTAGACCCGGAATGTATTTGTCATATATGCGTTTATGCCAGATTTGACGCCCCGTTGGCCAATTCAGTTTTTACTTACATACAAGTAATAGTAATTATGACACTTTTATTAAAAGTTCAGAACAGCAGAATAACTTTTGGTAGGAAACTGTGTATTGTATTTTAGCTGATTTTAACAACGAATTTACGAACAATTATTCACAAACAATAATTAAAACAAAAAATGCAAAGCTTAAATAAACTTTTATATTTATTTTGTTACTTGTGGCAAAAAAAGTGTACTTCACTGTATGTCACTGTCAGAAATGGGTGTAGACAATTGCCACGTCAACTACCCATTCATATATATAATATTAATAAAATTTTCTAATATCACTAGTATTGTATTTTGAAACTAGATAAAATACGCATACTGATCATTAAAGAAGTACACATATATGTCCTGTGTGTGCCAGAACATCACGGGAAAACGAACCGACAGATTTGCCTGATTCTTTTTGTATTTTGTTCGTGTCAATGCAAGCGTGGTTTAGGAAAAAAGAAAAGTCGGAAAACCCGAAAGGAAAAGCCGGAAAACCGGCTAGGAACTTGAAATTTGGACAGGGCGTTGATTTCCCGACGTGAGAGCGCACTACGAAGGGATTTTTTGAAAATTGCCTCCTAAGGTACAAAAATGGGCGTGGCAAATTTTGTTGTTGTTTATATTTTTGCTAAATGTGGGCGGAATTTGATAAAGTGGCGTGTCACTTCCATATAACCATAACTTTAGAAATGCTATAACTCCTGACCAGAGTAATGGAAATTGTAATAAAGGTGCATTTAAAAAGTAGAATCGTCACGTAGAATGTGGGATTGTATAAAGGGACGTGACACCTTTCATATAAAAAAACATTAAAAATGCTATAATTCCTGACATACTAAGGGTAGAGTTATAAAAATCAAATGTTCATATATAAAAATCCGATCATTGAATATATTTCCATAGTTATAATTCGTAAATGTTCAAAAATCAATAAAATAAAAAAATCCAAAAATCTTGGATAAAATTTAAAAAAAGCGGATAGGTTTTTTGTGAGTAGAGAGCCCTGTGTAGAATTTGGATGGAAGTGGACAATGGGGCGTGACACCTCCCATATAACAAAAATTTTAAAAGAGCAGAGTTATACAAATTGAAACAAAGTATAATTTTTAAAAATTTTAATAATACTATGGAATGCAGGGTACGGCAATACTCATAAATGAATATTCAAAATTATTCACTCACGATAAATCTTCATAAATGAATAAGAAAGTTCATTATTTTTCTTCACACTTCACGAGCGAGTAAATAAGAAAAATCCGACTTACTCGTTATTCGAAAGTGAACACTCGTTATCGAACAGAATTTGGCTGCTCACGAGTACTCACATTCGCTACATTTTTACTCCTCATAAGAGATGAGCAACAAATTATTTTTTCTTCTGTTCATATTCAAAAATGTTCACAATCAAATTGGCAAATCTTTTTATTCACATGTTGAGTGTAGCCTTTGAAGAAAATTAAAACATATCTCAAAAAGTGGGTAAAAAAAATTTGTTTGACCCAAAATGGTTGGAGTGGTTTGGATTTGGAGTGGTCAATGACTGGGTCAATGACTGTGTGGGTCCGAAAACCAATTAACCCGAACCTTTTTATTGTTGAAATCGATTGCGGACATCATGTGATGTCTAATGGTACCATTTGGAGTGGTCAATGACCACCAATGACCAATTTTTGACCCCTCAAATTGTATTGCGGAGATCGATTGCGGACTTCATGGGATGCCTTATGGTCCATTTGGAGTGGTCAATGACCACCAATAACCAATTTTGACCACAAAACTTTTATTGAGGAAATCGATTGCAGACCTCATGGGATGTCTAATGGTACCATTTGGAGTGGTCAATGACCACCAATGACCAATTTTTGACCCCTCAAATATTATTGCGGAGATCGATTGCGGACATCATGGGATGCCTAATATTACAATTTGAAGTGGTCAATGACCATCACTAGTGGATCCGAAAACCAATTTTTGACCCACATATTTTTATTTCGAAAATCGATAAGAAGATAAGTTTTGATGGGGGTTTTGACAAGCACAAAGCGGTTATGGACCACCCCAAATGGTACCATTAGGCATCCCATGAAGTTCGCAATCGATTTCCTCAATAAACAATTTGTGGTCAAAAATTGGTTATTGTGGTCATTGACCACTCCAAATGGTACCATTAGACATCCCATGATGTCCGCAATCGATTTCCGCTATAAAATGTTTGTGGTCAAAAATTTGGTCTGTGGTGGTCATTGACCACTCCAAATGGTATCATTAGGCATCCCATAATGTCCGCAATCGATTTTCGCAATAAAAATGTTGGTGTCAATAATTGGTTTTCGGACCCACTAATGGTGGTCATTGACCACTCCAGAAGGTACCATTAGGCATCCCATGAAGTCCGCAATCGATTTCCGCAATAAAAGTTATGCGGTCAAAATTGGTAATTGGTGGTCATTGACCACTCTAAATGGTACCATTAGACATTCCATGAAGTCCGCAATCGATTTCCCCAATAAAAATGTTTGGGTGTAAAATTGGTTTTCGGACCCACTATTGGTGGTCATTGACCACTCCAGAATGTACCATTAGGCATCCCATGAAATCCGCAAACGAGGCGTCAAAATTGGTAATTGGTAGACATTGACCACTCTAAATGATACCATTAGGCATCCCATGATGTTCGCAATATATTATCGCAATAAAAATGATTGGGTCAAAAATTAATTTTCGGACCCACTCCAAATAGCATCCTATGATGTCCGCAATCGAGTTCCGCAATACAATTTTTTTTGGTAATAAAATTGTTTTTTTTACCATGACCACAATAAGCAACACTTAACTACATACACAGCGTGAATAAATAGTTTTGCTAAATTTGATCTTTATCATTTATGAATATTTATAACATAGAAAATTTGAGTTGCTTCACCTTCGTGAATAAAGAGTAAACAGAAGAAAATCATTGCTCTCGTTCACGAGCAACGTATTTCAAAACTATAACGAGTATTCACTTTTGATCGTACTCATCTGGGGCAACGAGTGTTCATGAACTGTGAAGCAACGATATGAAATTTGTGTTCACGTTCATGAGCATGAGTGAACGTGAGTGAGTATTTCCGAACTCTGGTGGAATGTGATCGAGATTTGAAAAAGGGGCATGGCACTATGATCAATATGGGCGGGAAAAAAGCGACGTAGGCATGTACTAAAAAGGGAAAAAGGGGCGTAAATGTATCCAAAATTTAAAAACGATATAGTTTTACAATTACAAAAACTTAGCACGAGCGAAGCTGTGAACGGGTCCAGCTAGTAGATATATATATATATATATATATATATATATATATATATATATATATATATATATATATATACACATGTACATATATGGGTGAAATATAATGAACCAAGCATTGGCAGTTCAAGGTTAACCAAGTCTTGGGCCAAGTATAATGAACCACTACTTGGCTGTTCAGGGTTGGACAAATCTTGGGCCATTCATAATGAACCAAGCTTTGGCAGTTCAGAGTTGGTCAAGTCTTGGGCCAAGTATAATGAACCAAGACTTGGCAGTTCAGGGTTGGTCAAGTCTTGCGCCAAGTATAATTTACCAAGACTTGGCAGTTCAGGGTTGCTCAAATCTAGGGCCAAGTATAATGAAGGAAGACTTGGTAGTTCAGGTTTGAGCAAGTCTTGGACCAAGAATAATGAACCAAGACTTGGCAGTTCATGGTTGGTCGAGTCGGGGGCCAAGTATAATGTACAAAGACTTGGCAGTTCAGGGTTGGCCAAGTATAATGAACCAAGGCTTGGCAGTTCAGGGTTGGCCAAGTATAATGAACCAAGACTTGGCAGTTCAAGGTTGGTCAAGTCTTGGGCCAAGTATATTGAACCAAGACTTGGCTGAGGCTTGGTCAAAGACTTTTTCAACAAGACTTGGCCCCTCAAGAGCGGTCGGGGATTGGCCACGTTTTCAACCCCGGCAGTTTCTACATGGGATGTTCAATCTTGAAAACTTATAGTATGTTGTGTAAAAAATTGATCCCAATGGAGCCTTATGGTTCCATGCAAATTTAAACAAAAATTATCCCAATGGAGTCTTATGGCTCCATTCATATATATAACCAAATAAACGAATTAAATGACCATGATTTTGTAGAATAAAAATATACTACACTATACTACATTGGGAGCGGCTTGAATTCCCCAAACACAAAAGCCCCAAACACATAAGCCCCAAACACAAAAGTCTCAAACAGAAAAGCCCCAAATACTAAATTGTGAAATACATAAAAATCCCCAGAATATGAAATTTTCTCTAAATTTTCGAGTATGTTAGTTAAATTTTCTTTATTGGTCAAAGTGAAAATGATAAAATCCACCCTCAAAGAAGAGTCAGACACTGTTTGGACCTTTAATTGAAGGGTTGGGTGCAATTTAAGTTTAATTAATTTCTTAACTGTGTAAATTTGTCAATATTGCGGTTTATATTAATAAAATAACGCACGAATCTTAGCGTTAGCAAAAAAAAACTTAGACTTATGCCAAATTATAAAAGAACTGGAAAAATATATGATGATTCTTAAAACTATAATAGATAAAATAGAATCTGGCGTTGAAATTGTTGAGTAAAATTCGAATGCATAACGGTACAATAAACAAAATTGATCAAAGGGAAAACATTATATATTGAAAATATATAAGTCACAATCAAGTATTGAAACCGATATCCGTTTAAAACCGTTTCATTTTTAAAACCGAAACCGTTATACCAAAATCAGAAATTAAACGATATCCAAAACTGAAATAAACGATTTCGGTTTTATACCGGTTTAAAACGGTTTTTTAGAAAAGAAACAGAAAAATACATTTTATTTTATATAGAAGATCTTAAGTACAAGGAATTTTTAAATGCCATTTAATAGAATTTAGAGTTCCCAAAATAAAAAATGTCAAAACAACACCAAGCACAATTTTTTATACCCTACACTAAGAGTGAAAGGGTATATTCAGTTTGGTACACCGTTTGTAACACCCAGAAGGAAGCATTTCCGGTAGGGAAAAGTGTATATATTCTTGATCAGCATGACCTCCTGAGTCGATTTAACGATGTCCGTCTGTCCCTATGTCTGTCTGTTCAAATCACGATTACAGAAAAAGTAGAAGAGCTAGAGCAAGGAAACTTTAGATTTAGATTACTTATATATCAAATTGGCATGATCGGTCTATTGTGACCTGAGAACCGACCACTTATTAACATAAATACCTAATATAAAATTTACATCTACAAATCAATATTACTGTATACGTGCTTAGGAAAACTTTTTTTGGTCAAATATATATTGACATCATGCTCTAATACATGAAAATGATGTTTTTCGGCGAAACGACTTGTGGTTTCAAAAAAAAAAATATCGAAATTCGGTACACCTACCCATTTGTAAATATGGGTATCAAATGAAAGGAAATTCTTCAGCGATGGAAAATTTGTAATTATTTTCAGGATTTGTATACCCTGGTGAACTATGTATCACTTTGAATGGTGTAGGGTATTTATAGTCGGCTTAGACCGACTATAATTTTGATAATCCTAACTATCATAATTACACCTACTTTAAAATTTCCCATCTGATCTAACCTTCCCAACTGTTTTTTTGTTAAAAATGATTCAAATTTTATTGATATTGGTTTTTTATTTATTGTATTAGTAAAATATATATGAGAGCCTGGAGTAAAGTGGGACACGTTTTGAAAAGATCATTTGTTTTAAAAGGTCTATATATAGACTGGTCATGATTTAACTGTTTGCATTAAAAGAATACCATTTATAAGTATTTTAATTGATTTTTGAGTGATTTTTTAAAACACCTCAATTTCGGATATATATGTATATCAAGGATAAAAAATAAGTTAATAAAAAATATTGATAATGCAAGAACAAATTAGAAAAATAAGTTTAAAATTATTAACATCTTAGTATCTACTTAATACGATATACGATAAAGTTCGAACCTTTCAAGTGAACAGGCCGTTTGCAGATATTGCAATTCACCGAATCGTTGAAATTTCATTTCTTTGGCTTTTATGGATGGAAATTGTAAAAGATTCTTTATCTTCTTCTTATGAAGTTTTTTCTTGTAGAAATAATTTAAATAATTCATATAACACAATATTTCCACTAAAATTAAAACAAACATTATTTTAATTACGTTTCCCACTTTACCCCAGAAAATGATTCTTACTTTAATATCACAATTTGAACATAACTTATAAACCATATAAACTATGTTCAATAATTTGTATTTCAGTATTTCAAATAATCGATTATTTAAATCCCACCAGTACTCCAAAAAACTTATGCAAAAAACGATATGCAGTAAAAAATATATTAATGGATGAAAAAGTTGATGTCATATTAAGAAGCTCTTGACAATTGGTTTTCATATTTTAAGTGCAAAAACATGTCCACAAATTGCAATTTCCAACATTAACCCATGTCTCACTTTGCGCAAGGTTTTTTGTTGAAGACAATGAAAAAATATGGAAAAAAAGAAATTTTATACAAAAACCGAAATCAAAACCGAAACCGTAACTTGGAACCGGTATACCGAAGCCGTTTCGATATAAAAACTTAAAACCGAAACCGTACCCGAAACGCGGAAAACCGTTATTCGTTTAGTTTTCAATCCCTGGTCACAATATTTCAAAATGCAGTAAATACAAATAAATTAATTAATATGAAAACATCACAATTTTGGTAGTTCTTATTAGATTCTGGAAAATGGTATATTTGTGGTAGATTCACTGCAACTACTAAAGGAATATGGGTTTTTCCTGCAAATATTTACATTTTTCATAGTAATTATTTAAAAATATACTAATATTAATGATATTAATATTACAGATATTAATTAAAAAGTGCAAAATATTTGACCTGAATAAAGTTCAACTGCAATGAAGTTTAAGGCTCTAATAATTTTAAACCATACTATACCATCTTTGGTTTGCTAAGTGTGTTTAATAATTATTTAACTCATTTTATTATAATTTCCTAATTGTGTTGTATTTGAAGATTTTTGTATTTGGGGATTTTGTTTTTTGGGGCTTTTGTGTATCGGGCTTTTGTGTTTTGGGGCTTTTGTGTTTGGGATTTTGTGTTTGGGGATTTTGATTTGGGGATTTCAAGCCCAACCCTACTACATTATACTACATTATAGTAAAATTCACCTTGTATTAAATATATGTCAATGCATTAATGCAGCAGTGCATTTACCTGTTTACAACAAAAACATTATCCACCAAAAAAATATATGCCTAATAATAACATTCATTCATATACTTACTTACTTAAATGGCGCTTACAACCGTGGGTCGGTTTTGCCGCTGAGATGAAGCCACGATAGTCGGATTTGCTTTGAGCGCGGTGACGCTAGCTAGAAATACAAAGTGTTGCCAGATTGTCCTCAACTTGGTCTTTCCAACGCAGATTTGGACGCCCTCTTCTACGCTGTCCACCTTCGAGTTTTGATTCAAGCACCTTCTTGGCTGGAGTGTTTTCATCCATTCGTTCGACATGACCTAGCCAGCGAAGCCGCTGGATCTTGACTATGTAAATTTTACGGAGAATCTTTCTCTCGAACGCTCCCAGTACTCTCTCATCGGCGGAGGCCAGCTTCCATGTTTCCACACCATAAAGTAGAACGGGCATATTGAGTGACTTGCAGAGCGTTATTTTTGTCCGGCGAGAGAGGGCTCTATTTCTCAATTGCCTACTGAGCCCAAAGTAGCACCTGTTGGCAAGAGTTATTCTCCGTTTGATCTCCAGGCTGACGTCGTTGTTGCTGTTTAGGCTGGATCCCAAGTAGACGATGTCCTTCACAATGTCGAAATTGTGGGTGTCAAAATCAGCTTTGTGTCCAAGACGCACATACTCTTTTTTGCTTGTTGACACAAGGAACTTCGTCTTGTCCTCGTTCACCGCTAGATCCATTCGACGCTACTCTTTCTCCAATCAAGAGAATGCTGCGCTGACTGCTCGTGTGCTCCTGCCAATGATATCAATATCGTCGGCATATGCGAGGAGCATGACACTTTTGTTGAGGATAGTGCCGCTTTGACGGAGTTCGGCAGCTCGAACTATTTTCACCATCAATAAGTTAAAAAAGTCGCACGATAGGGAGTCTGAAACCTCGTTCAGTATGAAGTGGATCGGAGAGGTCTTTTCCTATTCTCACTGAGCAAAGTGTGTTGCTCAGGGTCATCCTGCAAAGTCTTATAAGTTTCGCAGGTATACCGAACTCAGACAATGTGGCGTATAATCGTTCCCTTATCGGAGTGTCGAAGGCGGCTTTATAGTCGACTAATAGGTGGTAGGTGTCGCTCTGTTTTTCTAGGGTCTTTTCCTGGATTCCCGTTTTCATCTTTACAAGAAGAGGCTCCGGATTTTGAACCTCCGGCTAGGCGTCTTATTTTCTCGAAGAATTTTCGAGCCTCATTCCTGTCCCCATGCATTTCAATCTCCTCACACTCACGTCTATCTGCCTCGCTTTTTTACGTCTGAAAAGACGTCTCTCTTCCCTCTTCTTGTCTTTGTATCGCTCCTTCGCAGCTCGCGTAGATACTGACTGCAGGGTGGATTTGTATGCA